>CM031237.1:808327463-808927463 GCA_018340775.1 Taxus wallichiana var. yunnanensis
TCCATAATGTAATCAATGATCAAGATTAGCATCAAAAGGTGTCAAAGGAAAGTGGACACTACAACCCCACTCATATGGTAATTTCAAATACTCCGCCCATACGAAAATTTCAAATCTCCCGCTTTATCTTATTTTATTCTGATTTCATCCTGTAAAGCTTTAAAGTTGGGTAAATTGTTGATAGTTGCAAATCGGGAAGATCAATCATGGAGCTTGTTGTTAAAGAGATTTAGGAGATTTACTGAGATGAGATTTGTGAATATGCTTGGGATTTTTTCACTGATATGGTTGAAGGAGAGGTCGAGGGAACTCATGGTAGCAAGGTGTCGAAGAGGTTGTGGGATTGGCCATGTGACACTACATTTTAGTGGAGGAAGAGCGAGTCCATGGAGCTGAGACTCATAAGTTCCACCAATATTGCACTGGTAAGGCTGACGTCATAAATGTCAAGATGGATTTTTGGGAAGCACTGCCACAAACTCTGTCGAACATCACCCATTAAATTTTTGTTGGAAATGTTGAGGAAGCATCGTGCCACAAATTTCATCGCAGGGAAAATGTTCGAGAACTTTCTTTGCGCCAAAATAAGGTTTGCCAACAACCAGAGACAAGATATCTCTTCTGAATTATCACCGGAGAGATTTGTGTTGGTGAAGTCGAGAGATATTATGTAATTTTTGTTGTTGTAAGCAACCCCATTTCAGATGTAGACGTGGGTAATATTCGATTGGGTCCAGCTTGGCCAATGCCTCATCTAGGTCGACTATGGGAACCTTTAGTGACAACAATACTTGTCCTTTACCATCAACTGATGAAGCTGCACACATTTGGATGACTGCCATTTCAAGTAGCAAAAACATTAGTCTTCATTGTTGTGTGGTTTTTATTCACAATGTCATCAAGAAACGACAAGATTGTTATATTCCATGTTATTGTAATATCTTACTTTATTTTTTTGAGTTAGTTGTGCAGCAATAATTTTATTTATATAAAATTCATCAAACAAAAAGAAAGTACTCATTTTTCACCATGTTTACAACTATACATGATAAAACAAAAATTCTAATCACATGAATCTTCTATTATGCTTTTGTTATTCTTCCATTAAGCAAATTTAGGAGAGTTTTGACAATACTTTATTATTAGCTAACAAAGAAGTTAAATGAGGACGAACCTTCTTTTAGGGTCTGAATAAGGAACCAACTTATAATATACAATTACCTATATGTAACAAATCATTAAACACAAACCCCCAAAGCAAAGGAGATATATATATATATATATATATATAAAAAAGGTATATTAATATATATTTATGTTAAAAGGTGTTCCTTGCTACTTGATTAAGGATCATTCGCATTGAGAGGTTAGAAAATGATCAGTGAAGTTATCTATATCTTACATGTATTAAAATATGAGGATTAACGGTAGTTCATGTGGACCTATAAATTGTGTCCGGAACTTGTAAACATCAAATATAATATGACACTTGATACATACAAACAGGCCAAACTTTCCTCACACAAGAATTAATTTTTGAGATGTTAATTGCTAGATCATTGTGTAAGTGTGTCATTGTGTGCACGTTTCAAGAAAAGATATTGACTAAAACCTATAAGTTAATTGAATCAAGGAATATATACTCCCCAATCTTGTCCATGTTCAATATATAGTTGTAAATGAATTTATATCTCGAGAATCTATGCCTTCACTCTTATTTCACATGCAAAATTATTACTACCAATTGTCGTATGTTATGATAATAGATTATGGGAAACACATATAGGAACCACCAATTGATTTTAAGAATCACATGACATCAACCTAATAATTTGGATGGGAGATATACCTTCTCTCAATATCTCAATGGATGAATGCAACAAATCTTACTCAAAAAATTGCTACATTTTATAACAAAAACTTCCATGTTATGTTCTTATGCAATGAAGGCCACTTGTGCAATCTAGGGAAAGAAACAACAAGATGAAGATGAAGATGCAAATGAAGATGAAGTGTTACATGTGTATTGATACACACTTAAGAATTTTAGTTACTTGTGCAAGATTTTTGGCAAGATATTTGTGTCAGTGGAGCCTTGGATGGTCATATGACATCCCACAATCCTATGGCCATGGAAAATTCTAGTGAGAAAAAGAGGATTCCTCGTAAGTCAATAGAGGAGGAAGAAAAAGAAGAATTGGATGGTGATCAAATATATACTCTGCGAAGGAATCCCAAACCCAACTAGCAGTTTGCATATTAGGACTACCTCTTCATGATCGGTACCTAATCCTAAGAAGAAGGTGATTCTATAGATAGTGATAACTTGACACTGAGATTGAGCACCACCTTGCTTTTGAGGACTACCCAAATGGAAAATCAAGGAGCTTTGATAGGTGGATGAAGGGCAAGAGATTCGAGAGACCTATGTATGTGATCCAAAATGAGTCTCATCATCAAGAGCATTTCTATTTAGATACAAAGGAAGAGGACATGTGAATATGCCTTGTAATGCTTTCCAGTGGAGTAAACACTACCACTCAAAAGCTATAATTCCATGGTGGTGGGCACTAGCCTTATGGCTTCTTAAGATACCTCAAGACACCCAACAATAACAATGATTTGGAGCTTCCAAAATTCATCAAGTAAAGCCTAAAACTAAGATAATGTATGATAATGTGGATCTATCTAATGAAAAGAAAGCTAGGTATGAGTGTACCACATGCAATAGAACTTTTTGTTCATATCAAGCACGAGGAGGCCACGGGGGTAGCACAAGAAGGTCAAGGGATTTTTTCAAGGATTGATGTGCTAGACAAGAATAAAAGCGTAGAAGAAGAGATTACTAATGAAGAGAATATTACCAGATTAGTTGATTCTCAGTTACACAACAATTTTCAAAACCCCTCTCACAAGGGACAAACCATAACTTCCTGTGATGAAGCAAGAGAAGAAAGTGGTGAAACAATAGTTCAGATTGATGTTGCTTCTATTGTTAAGAAGAATAAGGTCCATGAATGTTCAATCTATCACATGACTTTTCCTTCAAGACACGTTGTGGGTGGTCACAAAAGATGCAATTGGGCAAATGTACAATAAATTTGGATACTACTAATATTGTTTATATCACTAAAGATGTAGTGCCCACTTCCCTTTTGACACCTTTTGATATTGATCATGATACTTGCTGATTATATTATAGACATGATTATGGACTTTATTATAGTATGATGTTAGATGTTAGATCATGGATTATTGTTGACCTTGATTCAGTTATGATGCATGATGATTATTAGAGACATTTTTATATATTGATGATGATATGCTGTTTGACATGGTTATATTATGGATGTTGTTCGAACATGTGATATTTGGATATTGTGGGTAGACCTAGAAATGGAAATTATTTGATGATGATATAGTTGTTGAGTAAAATTGCAAATGATCTTGTTGGTTGCTTGGATGTTGTTGTGATTCATATATCTAGATGATCTTGAAATTATATTTATATTCATTTGGATGTTCTAATATGGCCACGAGGCCGAAGGAGGTATTTGTATTTTGCAGGTTTAAAATATCACAACAAACATCGGGGATTGAGACCAACCACATTGGAATTCTAGATGAATTCAACAAGGTCACCATGGCAACTTGTATTTGATTGTGTGTTTGATTGTGTTAGGGATTCCCATGGGGTCACCTTTAAACGTGACCAAGGGTTATGTGTATTTATTTATTTGGTTCCTTTTATTGATGTTTGTATGTGTTTATTAAGTGATGTGTTTATCCCTTTTATTTAAATAAATTGTGGTATATAATGTGAGTAATCATATTGTTAAAATAAATTAATCAAATTGGGTCATAAGAAAGTAATTATTGGAGTGGTTGACTCTTGTATTAAATGTTGTAAGATATGTGTAAGCAATGTGTAAGTGATGTGTAAGAGATATATGTAAGTAAAATTTGGAGTATGAAACACTTCATCTTCTTTGGAATTCGAAATTGTCCTTGGAGACTGATTTTGGAGGCTTGTGGGACAAGTTAAACTTGTCCCATACCTCTTAAATTTACATACCAACCTTACCTATGGTTGGAGAGTTTAAATCTAGCTTTCATTATGCATTTTTGTAAGTCTAGTTGAATGTTTTAATCGCACTTCTTGCTTGAAATTAATTTTAGTCCTTTGGGATATGGGCCTGATTTGAGTGTGTAAGTAAAACTATCATATTATTCACCTACTTATTTATTGTGTCTTGGAGATTGAAGTTGACTTGTGAGTTGGAGTTGAGGATGTGTGATGTGGCATCCTAAAAAGATCCACCTCATCCTCCTCTCTTCCCCCTCTATATATTTGAATTCATTTTATTGTTTTGGGGTTACACTCTTTTGGTTGCTTTACTTTTGCATACTTCTTTTGGGGTGAATTATTTTGTTGTTTGGAGATCTTGATTTTGAATAAAGTTACAGACTTTTTACGGGCATGTGTTTCATTAATCTTGGGTTATGTTGTATTGGAAATCTTATTGGTTGGAACTTGGAAAAAACTCATTATGGAGAGGTAAGAGCTTAACTCTTGAAATGCTTTCTTTAATTGTGCAAATTTTATTGTTGTGAATGTTTTGGCATGTGTGTGGGTTGTTTGGGTAGATGGCCTAGAGATGGTGTAGGAGAAGCCTATGGGGTATTTCTGGGAGGCATAAATTTTTGGGGAGGTATAAGTGTAGAGGGAGTGGGATCTAGGTTCCACCTTAAAAAGAAATAGCTTGCATTTCTTTACTCATTATGGGGTGCCATAAGAGGTTGGGAGGCATAAGGAAATGTGAGGAATAAGGGGTACTTAGGGAGGCATAAGGGCATGTCAGGGATCTGAAATGATATATATATATATATATATATATATATATATATATATATATATATATTGGCGGTTTGTTCTCAGGTGGTGATACCCATTTTCCCTTTGGGAGGCATAAGCAACATCCCCCATAGTTTCTTGCTCCTTTGGCTTGCATGATGAAGCCTAAGTTTTGTTTGCTATGTTTTAATGTGGTTGCAAACTACATTTTGTTTTGGACTGTGTTTTAAATGTGAAATTTGCATGTGTGTTTGTGGAAGCCTGTTGTTTCCATGAGTTGAAACACATCTTTTATTGCATTGTGGTTGGGGCTCAGGGGCCAATGAAGAAGGATGGATTCTCCTTGTCATTAGATGTCTTGGTTGGGTGGAGAGTGTTGCCTTTCCCTACTCTTTTTGTGATCAAAATTGGAAGAATGATAAATCTACATGTTGTTGTTCTAGAGCAAAGGAGAAAAAAATAGTTTGATAGTCCCTTGTTGAAATGAAATCTTATTATAACCTTTCCCACTTGAAGTGGATGAACTTGTATATGTTTTGTAATGGAAATATGTTGTATTGAATATGAAAGTTGTAATTTTGAAATGTAAAGGAGAGATATACTCTGTTTTTCTTTTTGAAAGAAAGAGATGTATTTTGTATATTGTATTGTGAAAATCAACAGAAAAGAGAAGTTGTAAAAGAAGGAAATCTTGTCTTTTGAATAAAATTTGCATTCCTTTCCACGATTGGAACTACTACTATTTAAAATTTGAGTTTGAAATGTATTTGAAATCTTTGTTTGAAAGGAAGAAATGCGTGTGAGGAAAATACAAAACTCTTTCTTTTGAAATGTGTAAAATTGGAAATCAGAATTGCATTTTGGTTTTGAATAGTTTGATTTGAATCAACTAAATGTATTAGATTAGAATTGGAATGAATTCTAATACTTGGAAGATGAAAATGGCAAATAGATCCTTTAAAATTTGATCTTTGTTTTGTATTTTCAAACTGCAAATACTTTATCCAAAATGCACAGTTCAAACCTACAACAATGAAATAAAAAATTAAATGATTAAATTGAAGTAGTATGCCCTAAATGAATTCAATTGGACAAAAACACTTAAGGAATTTCTTAGAAAACTTAGCAAAATCAGGCTCAAACCGTTTTGTTGTCGTTTTTATTGTCAAAGTTGTATTTTTTTAATTGGGAGTCAATCAAACAAACTTACCTTCCAAATCCATCCTAAATCCATCTAAGAACAATTCTCCATGTCTAATTGACATGTTGAGAGAGGAAGAAGATCAATTGATTAAAATTTCATAAGTTAAAATTTACCAGCTTGCCTTTTAAAAGCCTGTAGATCATTTTCATGAAATTGACCCCTTAAACATTAACAAAATGAAAAATTAATGATTTTTGTGCAAAGAGGACGTCGAGAGATTTCCAAAAAGTCCTCGTTTTCCCAAAAATGATATCCCAATCAAAATTTATGGCCTTCTGAAGTTTTTCTTCATTTGGCGTAAAAATAATTCTAATTACAAAAAAAAAATTGGGAAAAAATTCCTTGGCGGACCCTGGGCCCGAATTTTCCCTTAGCACTTTTTGGTCAAAATGCCAAAGGCACGAATTCCCCACCGCTCTCGCTGACCCACAAGCCTTTCTTTTTGTCAAAAAATTCCTAAGTTCAAAAAGAAATTTTGGAAAAATTTCCCTCGTGGACCCGCCGCCTACTTTTGCCTTTTTTGTTGTTTTTTTCGCAGCCGCGTGGGCCCATAATTAACTTAACCTTTAAAATAATTTGGGAAAATTTTCTAAGTTTCCTCTGCCACCCCTCGCCCACAGCCAATCAAGTGCTACCACGTGGCATCGGCACGGAGAGGAGCGGATCCCCTTTTTAGCTTAGCACTTCGAAAATTTTTGGGAAAAATTTCCTAAATTCTCCCGCTTGGCCCACTGATCCGCATCCAATGGATGGCTGACACGTGTCTTCACGATGTGTCCATGGAGGCGTGGAGATTTTTAAGTCTTTAAACCTTTTTCTCACAAAAGTCAAATTTTGCTAAATTGCTCCAATGGCCCGACAGGCCGCAATCAATCATTGATTGACACATGGCATCGTTTGGGGAAGTTGGAGGCGTGGGCTATTTTAATCCTTTTCGATTTTAACCCTAAAGTCTAAAATCTTTAAGTTTCCCCACAAGTTTTTTCCCTGCAACCAATCAGCACTTGACACATGGCGCTTTGGGCGTCGGCGGAGGCGTGGATCGTTTGATTCCATAGCGCCTTTCGGCCAAAAAGGATCATTGTCTTAAAATCCTCCGATGGCCCAATTTTCCACCAGAGTTTAGAAATGCCGACACATGTCCTCTTTAGGCTCGTGGGTGCACGGAGGCAAATCATGTTTTTGTTCCAAAAGGGAAAATGCACTAAAAATCTCCCGCTCCACCGCCCGCGCATGGGAAAATTTTCTTCCCCAGGCCCGCAGACCCACTCTTGGGAAAAATTTTCCTCCCAAGGTCCGTCGGCCCATAACTTGAGAAATATGAGGAGTTAGGAGGACTTCTTTATATCACTGAAAGGTGAGGAAATTTCCTATCTAATGGGAATGTTTTTGGGAAGTTTTGAGTGTGTTAATTTTGAGAAAAATCAAGTTGAATCTTTTAAGCTTGTTAGAGAGTGGTTTAGTGAGAAATTACCCTCTTAACCTAATTGATTAATCTAACCCTAAGTTTGGACCTTGTGATCTTTTATAATTGTTGTATTAATAAAACTATAAGCTATTAATAGTATTTGGCTTTGAAACTTGCTTGCACAACTGTTGTCTTGTAACCTAGTTGTAGACTCTTTTAAACAAAAAAAATTATTCCATAATTTTCCTAACTAATCCTAGGTTGTTCTTGGGTCTCAAGTGGGTTGTTTTTTTATGGGCATTACAAAGGAGGCCCTCTATGGCCGAGAGGCCTACTAGACTAGAGCTAATGGACCTAAATTTTCCTATCCTTATAGATGATAAATGTGATACTAGATATCTTAGTGCTTTAGGTGGGAATGATGTAAATTCTCATCGGCCTTCCATTATTGAAACTCAGAGCAAAATGAGCCCTCCTTTTTCTAGTCTCGGTGGATGCGCTGCCTCATGGATTTTCGGGCATGATAGAAAATTTAAAGTAACTAATTTAGGATGTGGTGATACTTAAAGTGGAAGGAGAGAATTAAATATTACCTTTCATTATTGACCTAAGAGAATATTTTTTTAATTAAGTTTATTAAAAAATGGAAAATGTTATTTCATAGTAAAGAAACAAAAATTTAAGAAGATTTTAAATATTATTTTTATTTTTAAAATTAATTGTTATTTTCTGGAAGCTGTTATCTTCATCTCCTATAATTATATATTTTTATTCTTATTTTATTAATAAAATCAATACGAAAGTGGAAGGCAAAGATTTGATTCATTAGGCAAAGGTTTGATTCATTAAAAAAATGACACACACATTGAAATAAAATAAATTGTAGATTTTTGTACGTTAAAGAATGTGAAAAAAATGTTTGATCAGATCATTCCTTTCTATATTCATATGCACAGGTGAACTGGTCGAATTGCACACACATTCATTTTCGATTTGGTAAGCTGCACTATAATATATGCCTATTTTGATATTATTTTTGTCGACAAAAATTAATCTAAAATTTTTATGCGGTTGTGGATTTTATTATCCTCGAGGAATCTGCAATATTGGTATCTACACAACTTTGCTAACACTCGCCAACGATAAACCCACAATGATGGCGGGATTTCCTCTGCAAGCTCTTTGAGACAAGGTAATATTTTTCAATTTTTCTTGTGTTGCGTTCACCCGAAAAAGGGTTCCCCACAGACCAACAGGTGAATAGTAGCAAATGAATACAAACGGCATTTAGAAAATTAACATCGCTTGTTTGATGATGAGTCGGCTGTTATGGGGCCTCCGCACAGGTGTCAATAAACTGGAATGCGCAAGTTAAGGCCTTCCACATGGGAATGCCGAGCATTCAAAACATTGGCGTGGGTATCACATACTACTCTTGTTGGAAAGAAGGGTATTCTTGAAATATTCTTAATTTCCACTAATTTTTGTTGGAAAAATGAGCTATAATGTAACTTTTATTTTCTTACAACTTTTTCTATTTCACATCATCAATTTCATAGTTTTAATTAGAAATATAATAATATATTGTAGTTTATCAAAAACTATTCTAATATATAATGTAATGTCCTTTTTTCTGGAATAGTTGTTGATCAAAGACCTTTTGCCCATTTTGTCTATCTTGACCAAAGGAGGAAATTAAGGGTGACTTAAGTCATTATAAAATTATTATAAAGTGTCAATTTAAAAATAAAAATTATAAAACACTTATAATAATATTATTATGACTTAAAGTGACTTTTAATTGGCCAAAGTGATTTTATTTCACTATAGGCAAAAAGTGCTACTTGACATGGTGGGCAAATTAGACATTAGGAAAATAGTAAAAATATTATGTAATGTTTATTTGCCCAAGGGAGAAATGTGACTTGGTATGGGCATGGTTTTAGGGCACTTTGACACTTTCTTCTCATTGGATGATGGAAAGGTGATTTTATAATATTTTTCCTATAAAAAGGAAAGGGGTGACTTGGGTCGGGCATTCGGTGATCATTGTTATTCATGCTTTTAAATATTTGGAGTCACAAAGATGTAGAAATTTTTAGGGGACAAAAACCCTCTAGAAAACTCAAAGGAGGAACGAAAACTCTTCCTTTTTTTCATTCCCAAGTTGTATGAAGACTCGGGAATATTTTTGAGTATTTTATTTGATCTATTATGGCTGGAGTGACCTCTTTTGGGTTTATTTGCAAGTTTTTAGCGAGACTAAAGTGTTGTTTTGGAGCTGTTGTATGTGGGACTATTTGGCATATTTTTCTACATAATTTCCAGCACTTTGTGGAGGGTTTCAGACTGATTTTTAGCTGCTGTAATAAACAGGTCAGATCTGAAATTTATCTAATAAAAATCAGTATTTTGTTGCCTGAAAATTATAGTTTTTGTTTGCAAAAATTCCATCAATTACAAAAGAGGAATCAGAAAGGGTTAGGGTGATTTGTGTGGTTGAAAATATAATTTTTCTATTCCTACCCTAGTCGCATTTTCTGGAATAAATTCTAGAGTTGCATGAAATTTCAGTTTTCAATTGTTTTCCAATTATACATTGTTAGGATATTTTATTGGAAAATATCATAAAATCATCTTCAATTAAGGGGGATATTTTAGTGGTATCAGAGCATCGATCCTCCCACCTGGAGGGTTTGATTGATGCAACCAAGAGAAGTTGGGCCCCACAGGTATAATACAAGGAGACAAGCACGTCTCATAGCAGGTTTGGATACAGGTAGTCGTGTTGAAACCATGGACAAAAGAGGTGGATCTATTAGCCCTCCCCAGGATGAATGGGTTGACCCGGATCATGAGATTTTCAGGGGCATGATTCAAACCATATAGTAGTTGATGCATATGATGGATGTTAGAGATCAATGTGATAGAAGGGATAGAAGGGAAATATCCACATCAGTGGTCAGTAGTCATAGGAGGCACAACAGGGAACCCACAGAAGTTGGTAGTGTGAGAGATTCCCCCACGTGAGAGAGAGACCATGCAACCTAGCTACTAGGCTTCCTATCTAGAGAGAGGAGCCACTTGTGGTTGAGGATCTATTGGAGAATACAACTTTCCAAGATAACGTGATGACAAACTAATGATGAGTGGAGATATTTACCAAAGGAGGTATGGAATGCCTTTCCCTTCATCAGTATTGTGCTCAGAGGAGAGAGAGTTTGAGAGCTAGATAGGTACAAAGGCCTAGAGCATAACAAAATGGGGAGTTGAAGCAAGCCACCAACAAGGTGACCCTTTCCACATTTGATGGTAGTGGAAAGATTAGTGCCAGAGCATGGATTCACAAGCTTGACACATACCTCACTCTCAAGCCTATGCAGGAGCAGAGGCTATCCAGTTTTCCACATTGCACCTTGAGGGAGTAGTGTACGATTGGTGGCACCATGGGCTAGTCACGCAGAATCATGATCTTCTACGATCATACATGGATTTTAGTGAGAGGTTGATTGTGAGATTTGATCGCAAGGATATGGAGCTTTATTATAGGGACTTGGCACAACTTTGACAAAGTGGGCACGTTGATGCATACATCAACGAATTTCAATGTATAATAGTGATGGTTCTTGATGCCTGAGAGGTGAGTGGTGATGTTATTCATTGAGGGAATTCATGACAGGTTGAGGGGATTGGTCAAGGCTCTTAAGCCTAGGACTTTGCATGAGGCTATTCGGAAAACCTTGGACTTAGACACTACTCCAGTTCAGCCCCAAAGGAAGAACGTCAAGGAGGAAAAATCAGAACAACAAGAGTAGCCCACTTCTTCAAAGGTTGAGTTTACACCAAAGATGGAGACTATTTCAAAGAATGAGCTTCACAGAAGAATTTATGCTTTCATTGCAACAAACCTTGGGGACCGGGGCATAGGTGTCTTGGGAAAGGAAAAATACATCTCATTAAGGTTGAGGATGAAGATTCAGAGGATGAACAGGAGCAGCCAACACCAAACATTGCAAATGATGGTAGACTCACCTATCTTTCAGGAGCACCCAAGTTTAATCCATTCATGTTTGAAGGCACAATGTTCGGGTGTAGGATCATGGCACTTCTGGATAGTGGATCTACACATAACTTCATAGATGCAGGTTTGGCAGACAAAAAAGGTTTGCAATATGATAATTTTGAAGGTTTTGATGTGACTATAGCAGGTGGTCTCACTCTTCCTTGCAAAAAGAAGGTCAACCAAGTAAGCATTTTATTTGGTGAGTATACACTTTGTGATGACTTCTATGTTATAGATTTGAAAGATAATAATGTTGTGCTTGGTATGCAATGGCTTCATTCATTGGGAAGAATCACCCAAGATGTGCAAGCTATGGAGCTGAGTTTCCTACATAAAGGGAAACAAGTCACTTTGAGAGCACTCAAGTACACGCTGCCCCATCAAATGGCAGCCAAGTCTATGTTAGTTTGGGACAAGGAACCATCTCATGAAGACATCTACGAAGATTTTTCATTGCATATCAGCACGAAACAACAAGGATGTGATGAAGAGTACAAAAATTTGGAGCATACATGAGGAGGATGGTGGCACTAGTGACAAGTAAGTTGCATAATTTATTTTTTGCAGCGATTGAGTAGTTTTGTATAGTGCTTATGAAGCCATTCAAAAGGCTTTGACTGATCTAGGATCCATGAACTGATAAGAATATAGGATTGTAGTTTGTTATTGCTTGGGGGCAAGTAATCCCGAGAAGGGAGGACTGTAATGTCCCTCTTTTTCACTAAGTTTTGGTCGAAGAACTTTGGCCCATTTTGTCTACCCGATGGCCAAACGAGGAAATTAAGGGTGACTTAAGTCATTAGAAAATTATTATAAAGTGCCAATTTAAAAATAAAAATTATAAAACACTTATAATAATATTATTATGACTTAATAAAGTGACTTTTAAGTGGCCAAAGTGATTTTATTTCACTATAGGCAAAAAGTGCGACTTGACATGGTGGGCAAATTAGACATTAGGAAAATAGTAAAAATATTATGTAATGTTTATTTGCCCAAGGGAGAAATGCGACTTGGTATGGGCATGGTTTTAGGGCACTTTGGCACTCTCTTCTCATTGGATGATGGAAAGGTGATTTTATAATATTTTTCCTATAAAAAGGAAAGGGGCGACTTGGGCAAGGCATTCGGTGATCATTACTATTCATGCTTTTGCATATTTGGAGCTGTCACAAGCTGCAGAAATTTTTAGGGGACGAAAACCCTCTAGAAAACTCAAAGGAACAAAAACTCTTCCTTTTTCTCATTCCCAAGTTGTATGAAGACTCAGGAATATTTCTGAGTATTTTATTTGATCTATTCTGGCTGGAGCGACCTCTTCTGGGGTTTATTTGCAAGTTTTTAGCGAGATTAAAGTGTTGTTTTGGAGCTGTTGTATGTGGGACTATTTGGCATATTTTTCTACATAATTTCCAGCACTTTGTGGAGGGTTTCAGACTGATTTTTATCTGCTAAATAAACATGTCGAGATCTGAAATTTATCTAAAAAATTAGTATTTTGTTGCCTAAAAATTATAGTTTTTGTTTGCAAAATTCCATCAATTACAAAAGAGGAATCAGAAAGGGTTAGGGTGATTTGTGTGGTTGAAAATATAATTTTTCTATTCCTACCCTAGTCGCATTTTCTGGAATAATTTCCAGAGTTGCATGAAATTTCAGTTTTCAATTGTTTTCCAGTTATACATTGTTAGGATATTTTATTGGAAAATATAAGAAAATCATCTTCCATTAAGGGGGATATTTCATATAACTTGATTGACATCAATACACTGAATTTTAGAATGAACTTTGGGAACCCGAAAATTGTGCTTGTTTCATGTGATCTAAAATATGGTTCTAAATATGTAATTTAAAATGTAGGAATACTACAAAAACATTTCCATCCTCTTAAAATACAGATAACTTTATTTATGTAGCTTCTTTTAGTAGTGGTAAGTAAAAGTGGTAATGACAATATTTCGGTTTCGAGATTTAAGATTCTTGTCGTTTAATGTTGCAATTATGTTCCCATGATACATATTCATATATGCAATAGCCAAAAAAATATCTACTTTAGGTATATGATGTGCATAGATAGCCGCATTAACAAATCTCATATTTTTAAAATTCTAGTGTTATAGTCGAAGAAAATAATTTTCTGCATCAAGAATGAGTAAAAATCAAATTGTTTACATGAATACTATGATTGGCTTGTCTATTATTTTGATATTATGTAGATTAATGACTGGAAAAAACAAATTTGGACTCTCGTACTCATCATTCCGACAATGGATGTCTATCATCTTCACAATGCATGCATTTCTCTCACAAATTTTGTGAGGCCCTCACCATCATATTCAATTGCACCTAATATGGAAAATTGGATAACATTGCAAATCTTCCATAGAGAATAGTCATGAACTAATATGAAAGTTGAAGATATGCTTGTTATGTCAAACATGGTACTCCTTTTCATCATTGAGTCATGACTCACAAGTACAAATTTTATCATTAGAAAATGGATCTAAGAAAAACTTCATGTAATTCCATGGAAATCCTACCTTGGATAGTATCACAAGTTCACCCTTGTTGTACACCCACCACCGGATGGCACCTAGCCTAGTTTATTCGAAGACATCCTTGTAGGGTGGGACAATTTTGACTGAAACTTGAAGAATTCAAACAATGGAAACTAGATGAGTGGAGAGCAAAACATCATGACTCTGACGAGTGTGACATCGACTTTGTGGGGATGCCTACACTGGATTTGTTGTCTACCTTGAGTTCCCATATCTTCTGTAAAATTGGAAGACATTTCTTTTGAAAAATTATTCCCTGCGTTTGTTTGTTGACCACTATTGCTTTCTTTCATAAACATGTTTTAAGCTAATTAATAAGTAAACATGCAATTTTTAGTGCATACGATACTATGTATGTTTAGAGTAAGGTTGTGCTTAGGTATGATTTTCAATATGTATTAAAGATATCTCACATTTTAAGGTGACTAATTGTTAAATGATAAATTTAAGTTTATTTAATTTTTCTAGTGTGTTCATCATATGGACATATTTTTACAAATTCTAAGGCCAAGCAGTTAATTGTACACCCCTTGTTTCTTGATCGATTTTGGGTATAGAAAGTTTATTTTTAGAGAAAATGAGACTGTACATGGGGCTTAGAGATTATAATTATATGGGTTTATACTTGCATGGTCAATCTTCTTGTGAAAATACTTAATTTCTTAAAGTAGATTTTCCATAAAAATAACTAGTTATCGAACCTCAATTGATGTATAGAGTTCAATTGTAAAACCTTTTAAAGTTTTTATTTATACAAATACTATTCCAAACATGATCAGGTAAGATCCATGGAGAAACCTATTTTGTTTAGACATTCCTTTGTTTCTTCACCACAAAATGTTTGGAAATTAGAAAAGAAATACTAAAATAAATTTGTGGTTTACTTGATCGAAAAGCATATCGGGAAGTTGTATATAAAAAACCGACATCATTTATGAATTTATCTACATTTTTGGTAACAATCAAAAAATTCCTCATAGAGAGAATCACTTTCATCTTGATACCATAGAAGATGCCTTAGAACATGATTACCTCCATTATTGCATCCAAGAGATTTCTTTATTCTATTACCCATGTTGTTGTGAAGAAAGGTTCGTTTATCTTATTCTTTAATAGGAGTACCACCAATGGCACATGGAAAAAACCCATATATTATTTCTCTCCACATTTTTTATTGCTTCAACAATCTAAATTAGCAAAAGGCATGTCATAACCTACTCCACACACACTTTTGAACCATATAATCTAGTTTGTTTAGTCTCAATTAAAATACAACATAGACTCAACTTATCGATCTCATTACATATAACATTAAACACATAAAAATGATTATAGATTGTGTATTGGCATGGAAGAAAATTCAAAACCTGATTGCATTACATTATTGATGGATATGTGAGTCTTATTGATTTAAACTGAATCATCATCAACAATTTTGGAAACATGCTTTTGAGGGGGAGAATTTTTTCCTCAAGGGATGATTAAGGGAGCTTTATGTACAATTGTCAGCCTCGAGGTCTATTAAGTGGGTTACAAATTATCAATTGGCATGGAAAAAGTAAAAACTAATTGCATTACATTATCAATGGATATGTGAGTCTTATTGATGTGAACTAAATCCATGAATCCTCATGAACAATGTTGGCCATGTGATCTTGAGGGAAGGAGAAATTTTTCCTCAAGGGATAATTGAGGGATTTTTGTGTACAATTTTTAGCCTCAATAACTATTGGGAAAATTTGTATTATAGTTTCAGCATGTAGTTACTAATGTTGCTTCCTAAAGTGATGAAAATAGAAATAATTATTTTGATGGGTATTTTTTCACTGTATTTGGTCTCAAAAAAGGATATAATGTAGCATCATATAATGTGGATTTACATGGAAGAAAATTCTAAAATTGACTGTGTTACATTGTTTATGTATACATGATTCTTATTTATTTGAACTAAATACATGAATCCTCATTAACAATGTTGGCCACATGCTCTTGAGGGGAGTTTTGTGTATAATTTTCAACTCGACCACTCGTATATTGTATTTATTTTATTCACATGCTTTATAAGTCTACATTTTTGCATTGGTATTTCCCACTTGAGATCCCAAACAATATTTTTCCTAACACAAGGTCTATCGTTTGACACCTTATATTAATTTTAATGCAGTCAAATATGCTCCAATTTGTGGTTAGGTATGTGAAACTAATAAAATTTCCTGAGTGAAATTTATCAAATTACAAGGCTATTTGTGCCATAGCTAGAATAATATCCACCTTATCAAGTAGAGAGATTCCTTGGTTCAACAAACACTTTGAGGTCATTCTTCATGGACAAAGTAAGTGACATCTTGTGTTGCACTTGATGGTCGGGAAACAAGGAAATGTTAATGCCTCTCTAATATCAGTGAGGTTTCCCTTGATATTATTGTTAAAATCTACTATCCAACTAATATATGAATTTATTGAATTGTTGATGATTTTCTATGATGCAAAGATTCATTTTAAACTAGTTTTGTCTATGATGCACAAAGTCACTTTAAACTAGTTTTGATGATGTAATTATTTTATTTAAACTTGTAAAGGCATGATTTACTTACTAAGGCTTTGTTGAAATACTTATAAATACATGTGTTCCTTTGTACTTACCGAGACTTTGCATAATACCTCTAAATACATGATTTATTAAGATTTAGCTCAAATGTCCTACATATACACCAAACTAAAACACTTTTTAAATATCTCTAAATACATGCATGCCTTCCTTACTGATACATTTCTCTAATAATTCCAAATGTATTCCTCCCTTGCATTCTTTGAGACTTTTTTCATAACACGGGCTAATAAATGCATGCCTTACTCTTTGGTTGCCTCCCGATCTTCTATGCATCCAATAGTTTAAGATCCTTTGTGCTTGTATATGTTTGCTTCCAAAGTTCAAAATTTTCATTTGTTGAAGTAAAGTTGGTTTGCGCTCACGAAACTAGCATTGGGAGGATAAATGTGAGCAAAGGGTGGGAATTAGACAACCAGGGGCCTCAAAAGAAGGCACTAGAAGGTAGATGGAATTTTTCTTATTTCTTCAGAAGTAACATTTGTACTCATTAAAGAGAATGCTCTCCATTTCCATCAATATGGACATCATAATTACCTACATATAATACACCATACCCATAATACCATAATACCAATTACAATCAATGATAGATCCATGCATAAAGACCATACCCATGCATAAATATGTTTTGGATATGCATCAATTATATTCAACATTATGATCTTATGAAAACTTGTCAATGTTAGAGTCTTATCTTATAAATAAAGGTTTTTGCTACATGCTATAATAAGAAGGCTTAAACACCCTACCTCTATGGTGTCATTTCTCAAGGAGAATTTGATAGATATGGACTCTAACTGAATCCTCATAAACAATGTTGGCCACATGATCTTAAGGGGAGGAGAAATTTTTCCTCAAGGGATAATTAAGGGAGTTTTGTGTATAATTTTCAGCCTTAGGGACTATTGGGAAAAAAGTAGAATTATAGTTTCAACATGTAACTACTAATGTCGGTGCTAGAAGCAATGCAAATAGAAACAATGATTTCAATGGGTATATTTTTCGTTGTATTTGTGCTTGTAAAAGGATACAATGTAGCATCATAGACTATTAGTGGATATGTGATTAATTTTGGCATGAATAGGAGTAATGGGGAAGGGAATAATGGAATGTGGTTAAAAACATTTGTAGTCGACTACCATCATGTGACTATAAATCACATTGCTAATTATAAAAATAGTTAAAGTGTATTTGTTGTTCATAGATTCCCACTTTTTGGTTGATCTATATTGAAATTATGATTAACGATGTTGGATTTATTACACCATATTCATTTACATATTATACTATATATTGGTTTAATGTAATGGCACATTATTATCATAGGTTGGAGTAGACCACATCAATATGGGATAAAATTCTATGCCTTCCAATTCAGAACCCAACCAAGGGTTTATTTATGTGCAATGATCTAAAGTGGGAAAATTTCCTAATATGAACGATGATGATTTGTAGGATGCATGGATTGAGAGTGATAGAGTGGAGGACTTTGTGAAAGGAGAATTAAATAGGAATATGTATCAAAATAACTTTCATGTCTCACATTGCTACTCCTATCGATCACTCCATACACTAGTCTCTCTTACCTTATTTTATATACACTCATGTCCCTTATTACCCCCCTAACCCTTATTTATTCCTCATTCTAAAACTAGTATTTTTAACCTCCTTTGCATCCCCCTAAATACCCATGTATTTTAATCACCCCACCATATATTATTATTTAATATTTACTTATTTACCCACCCCATTTTAATCCCTTAAATCTCTCACCTACCACCCCATTTAAATCCCCTAATTTTCTCACCTACCTCCATGCAACTCAAGAGCCCTTAATCAACCCTCACTCCTCTCTCCTTGCCATTTTGATCACATCAATCCTGAAATTAATTCTCTATTTGCCCTAGTCACCGATGACTCACTCACATGTTGTCAACCCTATATATTTACATCCATCTCTCCTTTCTAACCCCCAAAAATTTTAGATTTTATCCATCTTTGTATGTTTGCTACTTCTTCCTCATCTCTGGAGCATTTATCATCAACCTGATCTGCCCTAACATCCCTTTACATGTGATCATTGGAGTTTGGAACACATTAAATATTACTTGGAGATCTCTTGGGTGTCTTATTTCTTTTGGTTTGTAGGTTTACAGAGCTCTTCTTGTCCTTTAGCTGTCTCTAATCTACCCCGCATCCATCCCACCATCTCATCAACCTATTAAAATCTTATACTATGATCCGATCACCGTCGACCCTACCCAATCATCATCGACTCAAGACCTGATCCCCATCCAATCAGTTACCCTTTACATCCCCTCTGTCCCATTCCCATATTTGCATCAATCCAACATCTATGCACCATATTTCATCTTAGTTTCTACACATCTATCATCATCTCTACATCGATCATCATCAATTGTACCGAGTTGGATTTAGGTTTTGTGGACCCGCATAGGTTTTCATTTACTATCAACATTTTTCACTATCAGGTCTTATTTCAAAATCTCTTAGCTTGTATTAGATCTATGTTTTCAGGTTGTTACTGCATAATTTTACTTATTATCATTTATCATATTTTTAATCAAAAGAGGGTTGACATCCATCCTAGGAAGTTCTCACTTCTGGGACTAAATTTGTCATCAGGAAACCCTCAATCTCCATCACTAATATTTTGTGTGTGTTAGTTCTCTTTATTGTGTAAATCATCTAGCTCACAAAGAAAGGGAGTTTCTCTTTTTGTGTCCGTACCATCCCTATGGCATCTACATCAAGAGGTCACCTAAACCCTCCCATATTTATGAGGTTCCTTGAATTCTTGCATACTTTTCACTAATATGAAATATGAGCAAGATTTCTCGTGAAACAACAACACCAACTCATGAGCAAGGTAAATGAGACTGGAAAATTGACTGAATGGGGCCAAGGACTAAGATCGGAGTAGTCTAGGTCGTTAATGTTTGGGATGTTGTTTTTCTCTAAGTTTCTACACAACTCTAAATTCTCGATTTTAAATAAACAATCACAAAGGAGCCCAAATAAAATAAAATTCCATTTTAATTAATTAAACTACATTTGTTATTATTTAAATAAAATAAATTTATTACTATACTAACTCTCTCTTTTGTTATTTTTAATGTAGCTTTTTAAATAAAACAAAACAATTAAAATGATTTAAGTTCCTAATGTTTTTGTATTTTTCAGGATAAATTAAAATAAATAAAAGAAAATAAATTTATAGACACATGAGATTAAAGAAAATAAATGAAATCTAAACTATTTCTAAATTAAAACAAATCTATATTGCCTCTAAAAGTAAATTAAATCTAAAAAAGATTGACTAGGTATGGTTTCCTTTGTTGTGGGTTATGTGTAACTTATACTTGAACCAGGAAGATAATTCTTATTTAAATAAAACAGAGTTTCTCCCTACCAACTTATACCTCAAAATTTCAAGAAAAGAAAAGCTTCTCAGAATCAATTTTCTTATTCATTGTGAAACCTTCCCGATAAAGCTTCTTTTAAATCACACGGGAGAATAAAAATGAAGAAATAAAAATATTGTTGGCACTACTTCTTCTTCAAACCTTTTTCTCATACAGATCCATAGGGATAAGTAGGGAAGAAGATATCAACAAAATATTTATGCAAGAAATGTTTTGACAACAATACTAAATAAATAATGTATTCAGGAAGTGATGGAATATTTCACTTCTAGAAATCCTAAATAAGTAATTTCTTCTAATTGACAACAACCAACGATTATTCAAAGCTTCAAAGAATTTAAGTGCAACCCCAACCTAGTTACTATTGTAATGTGGTAGCTTTCCAAATATGAGATGTGTTTATTGTCCCCTCAGCTTTGTATCCTCTTCTAAAGATAAAATCCAAATAATCCATGGATGTAGAGATAGTAATTGGAAACAAAGAAATCAAGAACATTGGTTATGGCTAACTTGGTGCAAAGGAAATGACTGATCATGAGTAACATGAAATAACAAAGCAATGTAATGGTTGTCTATGTGGTTCCTTTCTAAATTTCAGCAACATAACACTTCGAACAAAAATATAAAATATCCAACCCCAACATATAGTAAAAAATGTGATTTTTATAGACTGCCTGTCTAGAAAGAGGATGTCAACTACAAGTGTTAATCAAGAAATGACAACTCCTCGGCTAAAGGAGAAGGATTCAACATTCTAAATTTAGTAAAAGAAGAAGAGGGACTCAATATGAATCCAACAAGACAAAAATAAACAATTTGAATGTGAAATGTAGGAGAAAATCCACGGGGATTCACTTAGTAAAAGTATGGTATAAATTTCCAAGACTGCTGCGTTCAAGGGTATTAAAGAATACCAAGAATTCATTTCTACCTCTAATTATTCAATTGAAATACCCCTCCTGTTATATTATTAAATGAAAATACCCCTATTTTTTGGTTGTACCTTACTTACCCATTTTTAAATTACAATTTAACCCCTTTTTATTTCTACCCCAATATATTAAAAAAATATATTATATTTCTCACTCAATTTTTTTAATATGCATTTCCTTTCGAAAGATAGTTTTATATTGAATATATATTACAAGTCAGGATATATGTTAAGCTTTATGCATTTATCAATAGTTCTTCAAATAATTAAGATGGTGAAATAATATCACTTGTGTTGAAAAGCATACTCAATTCTAGTTTTCTACCATCTTATTATTTCTTGGTTAAGAATCTAGATTTATTTATTAAAATAAGATTATAATTTAATTTATGACCACACTCCTTTTAAATTTTAAGGTATTTACGTTTAAAAACTAGGGTTCAAACGTTTTAGTTTTATATTAAAAGTAAAAATCTATTTCCTTTGGCCCATCTCTCTAACCTACCCCCAATACAACTACAATTCAAAACATTAATAAATTAAACCCTTTCACCCCCTCATGTCTACCTTCAATATTGAGTTTAATTTTATTAATTTTAATTACCTCAATATGAACCCACGTGCTAGGATATTGCCTGAATGAACCCCCCGTGAGAAAATCATGCTCGAAATCAAAACAAGTGTTGTAAACATGTGTTTTAATTTTCTATTTTAAGGCGATAGAACCGTCGCTCTAACAACAGGGGTAGTTGTGTAACCATCGTATTCAATGAGCTCAAAAAGATTTAAAAGAGTGGTTTACAAACAAAATGAGCTTCTTGGCTTGAAAAAGAAGTTGAACTAATTCATAAGAGGAATGGAAAGGAGAGATGGAAGGATATGGATTTCAATTTTACCTTAGAAGAGGTTTTTATCATCATAGGAGAAATCATGTTTTCTATGTTGTACCATTCAGTTTTTGGGTGCATACAATTTCCAATAGTTTCCACCATTCTAGCCTACCATGTGATCCTACAAAAATTATTAAACTTATCACACATGAGTACACATACTTTCTTTTGAGTCACACAATTAAATTATTTATCACACATGCCTCAAATGAGGGGGCATTCATCAAGATATATTATACATCTACGTAAATATTACATGACAAAAGAATAGATTTTTATAGGGTACAAATCCTCATAAATAGGAAAAGATACTAAAAATTGGAAAAATCTAATTCAATTCAAAACCATACACTACAATCAAGACCATAATACAATCATGATCACATTGGATGCTCCCAAACAAGGTGTAAATTCTCATAAATTTCCAACATTCCCATATTCTATAAGCTATTTATAAACTTATTATACAAGTTTAGACAAAAATTAATTAGTTCGAGAATTATATAGGGGCATGAGTATTTTATCCCTTCTTCTTTACACTACTCAAGAATAGGTGTACAAGAACAATATTTAGAGGCATGGGCTTTTTTCTCCTCTTTATTATTCCATGATCTATACACCCAATCTCAATAGTACAACATAGTGGGGGTATGATATATAAATTCTTTTTCCTATGTGGTTTATTTACAAAATTGGACCTAGATTCGTCTACAACGATGTGGTTTATGGGGTTTTGAAAGGTATTGAAATAAATATGTTCTTCATAGGTAATCTTTTCTCTCCTCTTACAAATTTAAAAGGGAACATATCAGGGTTACTAAACATTCTGATACATAGTTTTCTCTCCTAGTAGGGTTCTTCAATTTCTCTCTCTCTCTATCCCCTCAAGTATACTGATCACCCCCAATCCTTTAAGCATCTAAAAAATTCCAAATTTGGAATACTTATAACAAGAGCAAGAGTTCCTCCCTCTGTAGAACTAAAAGGTGTATTCATTCCATGCTTTGCATTTCCTTTACTTTAATTTATTCATAATTCAAATTTACAAAAGTTAAATGTGCTAATTATACTTTTGAGTCATAGTTAAATCTCTATCATAGACATTGACAACACCCTATGTTGCAGGTTCCACCATGGAGCATGCCAAAACCAACACATTAGAAGATAATTATCAAGTGAAGACAAAGTGTGTGTGCATATTTAGGTATATGTTTCCTTTAAAACATGTCATTTTAAATTACACACTTAATGGTGGGAATGTAAGCACTCAAATTTGGTAACTTATCCTTTGGAAATGAAATGTTGGACTATAGTCCCTTGCTAAGACAAATGTTCATATTCTAAGTCTAATTAGTATATCTATCTAGGTCTTTCTTGAGTTTCTCATCTCTATACTCGATGTGTCACAAACTTGGAAAATATTAATTAATAAAAGCACTAAATCATCTATGCTCATCATTCCATAAATTTTTTGTTTCACATCACATACTTCTTGTCCAAGACTATACAATTTGGTTGGTATAAGTTGTATGACCCTCCTCCAACTTGTACGGTCTTGTGTTTTCTCATTTTTACTCTAATTTCAATTTGAATATCTTTAGTGTATAATTTCATCTTTCTAATGTCATCCTTAACATATTATTTCACCTACGGAAGGCTATATAAGCAAGTTAATATCACTTTATTACTCACCTGACACTTCTATAAGCTACTATTACAAATATTAGTCCAAAATCACTTAAGGATCTCCATATCTCCCTAAATTAGTTGAAAAATGTAGATTATTCACTACTACATGTTTGAAGAACTCAACCAAGTCAAATATTTTAGCTTCCTTCACTTTCAAACATGCAAAGGTTTTATAGTCATGTCTTAGCCATAAAATAATTACTCTAAGCACTATCAAAGGTTTTCAAAGGAAAAAACCGTTTAATCACACAACTGAAACACACTAAATTACACTAATAACATGCTTAGTACATTTTATACTCTATAGTTAGCCCATTGTCTTTATGTCAAGAGACACGAGGGAACTCATATAGGGTTGGTTTAGATCACACCCACACTTGCACATGCACCTAAGAGAATTACATGAGATTTGATCCTACACGAGGGAATGTAGTGTAGTACTTGGATTGGTTCACCAAGGGTTAACCATCGAGGGTATTCTAGCCTCACCACACACAATATTTCTACTTTTGTTAAATCTAATGCTTTGATGAATGATATTACACGTATCTAGAGTTTTCAATGTCATTACATGTTGTGTGAGAATAAGTAACATACAATGAGACAAATTTTGAAACAAGTAAAGGGCATAAAAAGTTATAAATCTCACCGCAAAAGGGTCCAATACCACGTAGAAGGGTTAAGACCCTACAAACCATTTTTTCGACAGAGTGGCACAATCCCGCACTAGCTTGGTTTCCAGCTCAATTATCAACAATAAGAAATTTCTTGTCTTTGATTACCTTGTTCCACCTATTTCCACATCTAAACTCTTATGTTCGACCTATATAACTAAGTATTCATCTCCTCTCGGTTATTTGAGCTATTAATCTATTTTTTATCATTATTGGAATTATTAACATGTTGTTCTAATTAAGCATGGTTAATGGTTAAATAATTAGATTAGAATAGCCTTATGTAATGAGACCCTTGTATCCTATATTGTTGTTTGTTTTCCATAACATTATTTTATTAGGGTGTAAACATGATGGTTCCTCTCTCTAAAGTTCATGCAATTGGTTTGATTGTATTCATAATATCAACTAAAATAAAAATCAATGTTTGTGATGCCTCTAGGTTTCATTACTTTATGTTTATGTTAATTCTAAAATTCCTAATATATATTTGATTTGATTGTGTTTAAAATCCCATGTATAGGGCTTAAACCTCTAAAAAAATCCCATCTAAGATTTCAATGACATTATGTTTTCCTCGAGCATTGGAAATCTATTTCCTATATATTCCATATACATAATATATGTTTGTGTTTCAAATTGCATTGCATATTATTTTTGGAATTTGGTAAATGGTGAGGGTGTTGAAAGGACCCACATCCTTTTACAATGAGCCCATATGGCTAGATATAGAAAGATACAACAAAAGTACAACTAGAAAAAGTCACAAAAGACCAACATTCCAAAAAGAACAAAAAGGCCCAAACACAAGGCTACATATCGATCGTATTTTTTAGAACATTAACAACTTCCATAACAACATTCTTAGTAGACTTTCAAGAAATATTTTTAGCAAAAATGATCAATTCAATGCACCCACTGTGTAGACTAGCCCAAGTTCTATCAATATACTCCTTCCAATTTTTAATGATGGTAAATTTTTTCTTGATATTCCCAAGGACCTTGTGAAGCAGCTCAAAGATGTCAATAATAGAATAATCATTAGGGCGGGGAAAAGTGATCCTCAATAAAACCGAAGTCGGTCATCTCCAAATCCTCATCCTCCAAGCATTTGACTATGTGAACAAAGTCATCAAGAGTTACATCCTCCATATGCACTTTTTCTCACTTTCACTAGAGAGAGAGGGGGAATGCTTGCAAAGAGTGGAAAGGGGAATCAAGGTAAGAATTAGTTAAATCGAGAAGAACATTTGGAATGGAACCTTCACCAACACAAACCAAATCAACTACATAATGTGAGGGGGAAGCGGGAGACACCTCTATTAAGGGAGAGGCAATCAAGCGAGGGGGAGAAGAGGGAGGCGAGTGAGAAGTGAGGGAAGAAGTGGCTTCACGGTGGCCCATGATTTCCACTTATGAGTCAAAACCGGGGGATGTTAAGGTGGTGATGGAGGTGCATGAGGGGGAGGAGGGGCACAATGACATGTCGAACCAACAAGAGGAGGAAAGTAGGACAGAGAGCGGCATCTAAAACAGTTTTAAAAAGAAAATACAATAAACCTTGGTGGAGTAAGGGCCTTCACCAACACGAGCCTTTTTGATAGATAAATCCAAAGATTGGAACAAGAAATTGGCTAAATTCACCTTGAGACCATTACAGAAATGGGCCAAAATGAAAAGTTGAGGGCCAAAACTATCTTATACCTTCCTTCAAGCGTAAAATAATGCATGACCTACTCAGCAATGTGATCCTAGGGAGCTTTCAAGGAAAGCCCGTTCATATCCATACTGGTACATATATACCCTTTCTTTTCTCTTTACCAGGAAGTCCTCCAATTCCACTTTCAAAGACCATTTGAAATAGATATCCCCTTATGTAGGTAATCCCATCGCAGCGGCAATGCTCTCAGTGGAAATTTTGAATTGAATCTTGCCAACTTTCACATTACCCCTTTTCTATGAGGATAAAATGTTGTTGGAAACCAACACCGAATAACCAGAGAGCCATTCGATAAATGGTATAACCCCCTTCTCCTCAAGTACATTCCAAACCTCCACATCCTTCTTCAATTCTTCACAGTTAGCAGGCTCAATTTGCACCAATGCACCCCCATTGATAACATAGTCAAATAGATTTGAAAAAGACAATGTGAAAATGAGAGATTAAACAGGCCTTAATAAAATAACATTTACCCACTCTACCACGTGCCACGTGATACAAAGAATGCTCCCATTTATGATTAGAAATGATAGTAAAAAACTTTACATATGAGATCTTGGCTTCCCACGTGCTAAGATTATGATTCAATAAGATCACCGTCAAATCATAATTAAAACAATCACCGCTAACATTGGAATAGAAATTAGAAAGGGTAGCACTGCTACCAGTACAAGTAAGACTCAAAAAGGTAGAGCGAAACATGCTCCTTTTAATGGTTTTTAGGATAATCATCAATAAAGGCCTTTAGGATCAATTCAAATAAATTCCCAATCTGAGTCTTCTTAATCGCATTGAAGGATCCAATGTTAGCTAACAGATCTATAACCATATAGATTTCCCTAAATATATGTTGATTCTGGATATTACATAATTGGGATTATATCTACCTAAACTTTGTTATAATGTCACTAATGTTCCAGCTGGCCACACCCTTTTAAAATGGTGAGGGCTTCTACTTTGAGATTAGTTCCCTTATGAAAGTTGATAGCAATGGCTATCATCTATTGACTATCGGTACTAACCTTGAGCTAGCCAAAAGGTGGAGGGGACCAGAAGGTGTTGGCTCTTAAGGGTGCCAAACTTGGGGGATGTAAAGGGATTTGGAGTTACTGCAACCACTTCCCTTTCAAGTTGAGAGATATTCTACATTTTTTCCTTCCAAATGTAGCAATTCAAAATTTCTCTGGAGGCCAACCACCACTAAAGTAAAAACTAATGGGGAGTAACCTGTTGAAGCCAAGTTTGAGAAAATTCCAGGCCCTCGAGCAAAGGGCAGGGGAAGATAAACAACCTTGCTAGAAAAATTACCAAATACTAAATGGGCCATATCCTAGAATCCTCCATATAAGTCTGGTAGGATGAGTGATCAATATAGTTGTTGAAAAAATTCTCACATAACCTTGATAGCTTATGTCTTATAGGATCCAAGATTGAATCAGAGGATAAAGCCCTGATAAACTCAACTAAGGCTTCCGTGTTGTTGGAGTTGATACTGGATTCACCCTGTTTCTTAGAAATATACAGAGGAGTGTTGAAATCACCAACTATGATCCACCGGTGCTTGCAAGTGGTGTTAAATTCTAGAAGTCTCTTCCAAAAAATTTCCCTCAAATTTTCCAGTTTAGGGGCATAAATATTTACAGAGTTTCCAGCAGGGGCTGCGAGACAAAGGAGGCAATGGAGTCATATCGTATAGTAGTAGTTGTGAAGAATGATAGGTGGAGTTGTATCGAGGAGTTGTTAAGTACATTGGATTTGGTTAGGGCAGTATGTACCAAAGGGGAGGAGCCCTATTTTGGAAAAGTGTGGAGTGAGTAGGGAGGGCTTTATGAGGGGGTTTCGTGCTTCTCTTTAGCTGGAGATGGGACTCTACCCATTTTCTGTTGGCTACATATTTGTTATGTGCTATGTATGAGTACCGTGTGAATGAGAAGGGAGAGGAGATGAAGAGGTCTACGAGCTCTCATACCCGAGAAATGGCAATAAATGTGAGCCCTAGGTGGTTGGTGCCACCAATGTCTATTGTAGCTTTCTTTAGAGTCATTCCTTGTGCCTTATGAATGGTTAGAGCCCATGTCATCTTGAGGGGCATTTTCCAACAATTGTCCCTTGTGATCAGAGCAATGGGTATGTGGGTTAGGTTTTGCATATCCCATGGTGGGCCTAGGCATTCATTGATGTTGAAAACCACGTATAGTGGTATGCCTAGGGCCTACCATGCGTGCTTTGTATAATATGCATACTACTTCGCCAACGGTGGCGTTGACTAATCCAATTTCTATCCACAGGTTGGTTGTTAGCATTACTTTCGTTCCTTTGCAGAGTAGTGGGTTTTACTCTAGTTGTGTGTGGGTTGTTGTTAGCTTCCCATGGCTTGCATAATGTGTGCATTGGCTAAGAGAAATAGGCATGTTGAGGGCTTTCAGTATGCATTTGTTATGTGTTGATGCTAGCTTGTTGGTGGCATACAAGTAGGTGTGTTTTTTGAATGTCTGCTGCTCCGCAATGGCTATAGTTGTTGTTGTTCTTGTCATAAGTAATCCCTAGTCATCTTCTATTCCTATTGCATTGCAGAGCTTTGACATGAGTTCTTTTAATATAACTTCCACAAGTGTGTTCCCTGTTTGGGGGAAGTTGGTGTCTATCACTATTACAATGTTGAACTTATTATAAAGTGCATGGCTAATTGTGGTGCCTGCATACATTGGTACGTCATTCACAGGTGGTAATTGCGCAAGATCGTTGACAAGGATGATTTAGTAGCCACCAAATTCTTTATCTGCAACTGCTGGGAAAACCTTTTCCTTAAGCGCATGTTGATATTGTTCAACATGGGCTAATAAATCTCATTTCATCTATTAATATGTATTCTACATATTTCAGTTTCTCTTGGAAATGGAGGAGTGTTTGGCCCTGAAGTGGGTGCACGTTATGAATTGGGATTAAAATCACTTCATGTATGGTGGTGCCTTTAATGTGAAAAGTTTCTACCCCTGTCGGCGCAAGAAGCATTAGGTGGGCGGGTAATGTAGGTGAAAGTGATTGCATGGAACATGCTGATGTGCCTAATCGTATGATTTATTGGTGTCATTGTTCCATGGATGACCATTTTTAGTGGGGTGCATGGATTTTTTCAGTAGCGTGGTGCGGAATGATTTGCAAGGCGGTTTTGTTGAGCAGAGAGTGCCCCGGGCCGGTGCTGGGTAAGGGTATGTGTATGAGTGGGTGCATTTGCAGCTGGTTTGCTTCAATGAAATTGGGGCATGTTTCTTGCAGCGCATGTTGAAGCTGGAAATCCCCCCAAGAATAAGTGATATCAAACTCACAGTCTGAGCATATCTAGGTCGTCTATCTGAATAACCCCGGTTGGGTGTATACGTGATAAAAACTCCCATTCTTCCATTTCTGTTGTGTCGGAATCATCTGTACCAGTTTCGGAGCTGCTGCTTTATGAGATTGTATCAGGTGTTGCAATAGATTAGCTAATTCTTTTACAATAATTACGCTACTCTCTTTTCACACTAGAATTGTTATAATTTTTATTTTTGATTAAATAAGAAATTGCAGAGATTTATTGCTTAGAATTCTTAGGCTTAATTGTAAAAGATTGAGGAGTTATAACATTTATTTTCTATTTGGTATTTTGAAATTTTAATTACCTTGATTAACATGTAAATCCAATGAAGTTTAAAAGTTCTTATTTATGAATATTTATTAAATTAACTAATGTGTTTGGACCTAGACTAAGATCCCTTTCTCTTCTTTTCCGTTTGTAAATATGTATTTGTAATTTGGATATATCCGTCTAGATTTACCTATATGATCTTATAGACATTCTTTAAAAAATTCTAACTTATTTTTTAATTAGAAAATTGATTATTTAACTTTTAATCTCGAAATGCTAGATGTTATTGTTGATGTTTCTCTTGAATCGTAAATTTCGTTCCAACAAATACAAATTGCATGCCCTCATATAAGTTTTCTTTTTTAGTTATGAAACTACCAATTAAAAAAAAGATGATGTGTTTTAGTTTATCAGCTACCACCCCATTTTATGCATAATAAGATGATTTTGATGGTCTAAGATGCAGTTTAATTTTAAGATTGAATAATGATTGTTTTTCTCTCAATACATAACATTTTCTCATAAATTGTCAACAATATCCCATCCAGTAACACCCGCTAAAATAACCCACTTGAGACCCATGAACAACCTAGGTTTAGTTAGAAAATTATGGAATATTTTTTTTTTTAAAGTGTTAACAACCAAAGTCTCAAGGACAATAAAATTCAACTAATAGCTTTTCCCATTATAACAATTACTAATTCCACATTATAAAGCAATGAGTGTAGTAAATCCACACCTAGCTCAAAACTCCTTAGGGATTAATTTAATCACTGATTACATTGACATTTTAGCTAAATATTCCCTAATTAAAATTTAGGGTTAAGGTACCAAAACAATTAAATACCCGAGGTACTTAATTCCACGAGATCCAAGACAAGAGCAAGGTTTAAATATAGGGGGAAGAATACATAATTAAAATTATCAGAGTAAATTCTTATTTACCCACTCCCAGAATTCGGTTAAAGATTCAATTTGAATTTTTCCATGATTAATGCAATTAAAACTTCCTAAAACACTCCCATTAGATAGGAAATTTCTTCCCCTTTCCATTGATATAAAGAAGTCCTCTTAACTCCTTGTAATTCTCAAGTTATGGCCCAACGGACCTTGGGAGGAAAATTTTCCCAAGAATGGGCCTCAAGCCCAAGGGAGAAATTTTGCCCAAGTGGGCTGTGGACCTGGGAAGCCTTTAGTACTTTTCACCCTATGGCCAAAAAATAATTTTACACCCACACCCCGCCGATGCCCAGGGAGGCCACGTGGCAGCTCCTTATTGGGTGGGTCAGCGGCCGATAGGGAACATTTAGAAAATCTAACTTTTCAAAAGGAAAGGCAAAAAGGTCGAAAGGAACCCACGCCTCCACCGTGAGAAGATGCCACATGTTAGCCAACCATTGGCTGCGGGTTGGTGGGCAGTGGGGATATTATGGAAATTTTTCCAAAATTTTCTGAAGCGTTAAGGCTTAAAAAGATCCGCTCCTCCGCCGACGCCTCGTGAAGCCACGTGGCAAAGACTCCGATTGGTTGGGGTGGCGGGACTACAAAGGAAACTTAAAAAAAATTCCAAATTTATTTTTGAAAGCGCTTAAGGTTAAAATCGATCCAAGCCTCCGCCAATGACCCAACGAAGCCACGTGTCGATCAATGATTGGCTACTTTTTGGGCGTGAAGAAAAATTGCCAAATTAACTTTTTGGACTTATATCATTTTTAAACAAAATGAAGGCTTACGGATTAGTGGAGTGGTGGGAAACTTCATGAATTTGCAATTTTTGGGAAAAATAAAAATAAAAAAGAAATTTTTAGCCCGCAGGTCCGCCCAAGAATATTTTATTCATTTAAATTTGACAGTTAGATTATTTTTGAAGCCAAATGAAGTAAAAACTTCAAAAGGCCATAACTTTTGATAGGGAACTCAATTTTTGGAAAACAAGGACTTTCTGGAAATCTCTCGAATCCTCTTTGCACATAAACCTTAAGAATTTAATTTTGATAAATTTTAAATGGTCAATTTTGAGAAAAATTCTTTTTGTCACTTAGAAAGTGAACTAGTATTTTTAACTTATCAATTTTGTTCAAATTTTCCATTAATTATTTCTCAACATGCCAAACAGACATGGAGGATTTCACTTGGAATATTTTAGGATAGATTGCAAGATTAAATTTTCTTGATTGATTTGACATTTAAAATTATCAATGTTCACACAATAGAAAACCTGTAATTTCACCTTTACTCGATTTGAAAGGTTCTTTAAAAAATTTCTTCAGTGTTTTAGTTTAGTTTGGGGATCATTATGATCTCATTACGTCCAATTGGATATTTCATTTTCTCTTATAGATTTGTAGGGTTGTTTTGGAAATTTGATAAAAAGGAATTTGTGAAGTATACAATGAAGTAGAAATGAAGTTTGTACATTTCAAGAACAAAGATTAAACTATCTCTTTTTCCATGCAATAAAAACATTGAATTTATTCCATGCTAGTTGTAAATAGTTTTCTTTCCTTCAATCAAATGATAGAGACAAGAATGCAACTTCTATATATTTTTTAAATTAAACATTTCAAATGAGATAGAGCAGTGCAATATTTCTTCATACGTGCTTCCTTTTCACTTTTACAAACAAAGATTTCCTACTGTATATTAGACACAGATTTCCAATGGAAATAATATCATATGAACATGGAAAAACACTTCTATTAATTCAAAGGAATCTCTTACAACTTCTTTCCCATTTATTTTCAAAATACAACATACCAAATGCATATCTTTCTTTCTGTTCACAGAACTGAATACAAGATATATTCTTCCAAAATCAATTACAACTTTCATAGCTAAAACAGAGTAGTCTTTCCAACACAATAATATACAAGATCATTCACCTCAAGGTGGGAAAGGTTACAAAAGAAGTTTCACAAGAACTATCAAAACTTTGTCTTCTTTCTCAATTATAATATACAAAATACGCTTTCTTCCACATTTATTCAAAACCATAAAACAAGTATATCTCTTTCACATTTCAATTGCAATTTTCATAGCCAATACAACACATCTTTCCATCACAAATAATGTACAAGGTCATCCACTTCAAAGTGGGAAGGGGTTACAATAAGAATAATCTCAACAAGGACTATCAAACTTGTCTTTTTCCTCTGCTCTAGAACAATAACATGAATATCCTCCATTTAATTTATTTCATTTGATCACAACAGAACAAGGGGAAAGACAATGCTCTCCACCCAACCAAGACATCCAATGACAAGGGGAAGTCACTCTCTTCATTGGCCCGAGATCCCAAACCACAATGCAATAGAAGATGTGTTTCAACTCATGGAAACAAAAACTTTCACAAACACACATGAAAATTTTCACATTTAAAAACACATTCCAAAAAAACAACAATTTTAGCAACCACAAGATAAAAACACAACAATACTCAGGATCCATCAAGCAAGCCAAAGGAGCAAGAAACTATGGGGGATGTTGCTTATTCCTCCCAAAAGGGAAATGGGTATCACCACCTAAGAACAAACCACCAAAATATATATCATTTCAAATCTCTGACATGCCCTTATGCCTCCCCCAAGTACCCCTTATTCCTCCCATTTACTTATGCCTCCCCAACCTCTTTTGGCACCCCATAATGAGTAAATAAAAGCAAGCTATTTCTTTGTAAGGTGGAACCCAAATCCCAACTCCCTCCACACTTATACCTCCCAAAAATACTTATGCCTCCCACAAGATACCCCATAGTCTTCTCCTACACCATTCCTAGGCCATCTACCCAACCAACCAACAAATAAAACAACACATTCAAACATTCAACCATTCACATATGCATAAAATAAAAGAGGAGCATTTCCAAGAGCTAAGCTCTTACCTCTCCATGATGGAGTTTGTTCCAAGGTTGCAAAACAACAAGCTTTCCAATGCAAAATAGTCCAAGATCAACAATCACAAGCATGCAACAATTCTCCAATCTTCTCCAAAATTTGCAAGAACTCAAACACCCCAAGAGAATTCACCCAAGATGAAGTGATGAAAGGGAAGCAACCAAGCACAAGTATTCAAAATCTCCCATTTTCTCCAAAAGCAAGAGCTCCCTCAACCAAAAGAAGTCACCCAAAAGAAGTATGCAAAAGTGAAGCAACCCAAAAACAAGCTAAAGAATTCCAATTTATAGAAGAGGGAAGGGAAGAGGATGAGGTGGATCCAAGTGGGATGCCACCTCACACATCCTCAACTCCAACTCATAAGTCAACTTCATTCTCCAATGCATAATAAATAGGTGGGTGAATAAATGACAGTTTTACTTACACACTCAAATCAAGCCCACACCCCATAAGGACTAAAATTAAAGCATGTAAGAAAGTGCAATTAAAACATACAACTTGACTTACAAAAATGCATAATGAAGGCTATATTTAAACTCTCCAACCATAGGTAAGGTTGGTATGAAAATTTAAGAGGTATGGGACAAGTTTAACTTGTCCCACAAGCCTCCAAAATCAGCCTCCAAGGACAAATTCGAATTTCAAAAGAAGGTGGAGTGTTTCATACTCCAAAATTTACTTACATATCTCTTACACATCACTTACACATTACTTACACTTATCTCACAACATTTAATACAAGAGCCAACAACTCCAATAATTACTTTCTTATGTCCCAATTTGATTAATTAATTTTTACCAATATGATTACTCATATTACTTTACCACAATTTATTTAAATAAAAGGGGAACACATCACTTATAAAACACATACATACTAAACAAAGGAACCAAATAAATAAATACACATAACCCTTGGTCACATTTAAAGGTGATCCCCCATGGGAATCCCTAACAACAATCAAACACACACACACACACACATGAACAATACAAGTTGCCATGGTGACCTTGTTGAATTCATCTAGAATTCCAATGTGGTTGGTCTCCAATCCCCGATGTTTGTTGTGATATTTTAACCTAGCAAAACACAATACCTCCTTCGGCCTCGTGGCCATATCAGAACATCCAAATGAATATAAATATAATTTCAAAATCATCAATATATATATATATATATATGAATCACAACAACATCAAGACAATCAACAATATCACTTGTAATTTTATCAACAACTATATCATCATCAAATATAATTTCAATTTTTTTCTAGGTCTACTCAAAATATCCAAATATCACATGTCCGAACAACATCCATAAATATAACCATGTCAAACAATATATCATCATCAATATATAAAGTGTCTCTAATAATCATCATGCATCATATATAAATCAAAGTCAACAATAATCCATGATCTAACATCTAACACCATACTAAATCAAAACTATAATAATGTCCATAATATAGTCAATAATATCATGATCAATATCAAAAGTGTCGAAGGGAAGTGGGCACTACATCCCCCTCCCCTTAGACTCGACTTCCTCCTAGAAGTCACTAGAAAGAGAGATAGGAACAAATGCAACAGAAAAAGGATCACTCCCATTATGGGATTTCTTGCTTCAAACAAGTGTGGGTCCACAGAACCCAAGTTTGGTCCAATGCAATTCAACAAGAAGAAGGGAGATTATAAGGGATGAGTTCTAAACTTTTTGCATGCAAGGCTACGAACATTTAAATCTAGAGAGTAACTTTACACTATCAACCAAGATACAACACATAACAATATAACATGAAGAGTTCAAAAGAGTCTTAAGAGTAACCACCAAGTAGAGGAATAATAAGGAGAATTCCATGAGTTTGAGAAATACCACATAGTTTCCCAAGGAATACAACATACTACAATAACAAAATTAAGGTTTCCACTAAGGTTAAATTATGCTTTCATAGTTCATTGTTTAGACAAGGCTATCGAATCAACCAAGGCCAAATTTTTGTATGAGAGACATGTTTACTCAAGGTCCCACAATTTGAGGTCACACAAGATGAGGTTAATCAACAAGGAAGGACACCTAAATTCAAAAACATTTACAATCAAGGAAACTATTTATGGAAAGCACTTATATAACTCGAGAGGGTACAGTCAAATTTTCATGGTAATACTAAGAAAATTCATGACCACAAGTTTCCTATAGTCTGATATTTACACTTTTGTTTTAAAATTCGAACACACCACACCCACCAAATCTAAAGACGTCAAACATTTAGTAACCAACACCACTAGCAGCTAACATAACAATGCAAGAAGCACCATTCTCAATAACACAATGGGATTTATTTATCTTATTTCTTGCTCAACCTCGAATAACCATAAAGAGAGCACAAGCATAAATCGTAACACCAAAGAGCACTCAAGGTCTCTAGGGAGAAGAACAAGTAACATGGGGTCCAACTACAATCCAAGGGGCACCGTGACAAAAGAAAATAACATCATCTTGCACTTTCCATCCTAACAGAAAGGGGAAACAATAACAAGGTGACATAAGAAAATATGAAGAAAAGAAGACTTCCCAAAGTTATTTTATATCCTTAACATACGTTGCCTTAAAATTACAATGATCTAGGTTATCAAGGACAAGACAACACGCAAGGAGGTTGCTCCTTAAACAAGAGGTAAGTCTCAATCCAAAAGACCACAACTCACACTCGTCGAGCTATGGGACGATAAGGGTATGATGACCCAAAACTCCCACAAAGAAAGGTACATACATCTATGAACAAGAAGGTACTAAGAAACTAGAACACATTACTATCCACTAGGTGTTTCACAATTCCGGGTAGGCGATAGAACTACAAGTTTCAACTATATATTGCACTCAATACACATAATCTTACTTATTTTATAACTCAACTAATTAAGTCAAAAGTGGTAGTTTTTTTTTCTAAGAACATTCCTTTATGAGTTTTCTTAATTAAACTTCCTCCTATTATGACATCACAAGTTTGTGTTATAAGGACCACTAAGGGGCATGATATCTCGCCATTTTCAAAGGTGAAAAGAGAAAAAAGTATTTATTTTACTCCTAGGGAAAGGTAGATGGACAAAAAAAAATTTTTCCTTTCTGTTCTTCTACATGGTTTTTTTTCTTCTATTAATCTACCAAGGTTAAAGCAAGGACCATTTTCTCTTTCTATGTTCCAGTTTATTTGTTAAGCTTCAAGGCCAAATCTCCTCAATTATAGTTTTATGATGTTTGGGTGAGTCAACTTGTCAATTAAAAATTTAATGAGAAGGAAGGGTAAACATATCACACTATTAATTTTATGGGAGAGAGAGGTAAATCAACACATCACATTTTTAATTCTAAGGAAACAAGGGACATTCAACATAGAAAACACAATATTAATTTTGTAAGAACTAGGAAACAATCAACCAACATGGATCATAACAATATTTCAAGATTTTTCCACTAATCACAAGTATCATAAAACATTCCTAGTGGGTTCTACAAGTCTTAAAAGAGGTTACAAGGAAATCCCATTAAGGAAGCATAATTACTTTTATTGATCTACTAGGGTTTTAACAATGTTTGTTGTTTTGGTGAAAACATTTTACTCACATGATAAGACAAGGAAAGATTTCAATTATAAGAACACCACATACTTACTAGAAAGCATCAAATGTAAGCAAACAATCAACTATCTATTCAACATGGCTTTATGACCAAGAGTTACAGTTTCGCAAGAAGAATCACATTATAAAATACCACCGAGATTAAATTATCAAGGTCTAATTATACTAACATCACCAATGGCATGGTCCAAAAGACTCAAAGCATCCATAAGTGTCTCCACGTAACCCCAAGATTGATAGGTCAACATGAGTAAAACAAACACACTTATTTAAACACACTGCCCGAATGGGCTTAAATCTAATCATAATTACCAAGATGCATACAATCCACAAGTCAATAATTTTTATAATGAAACACGGAAATTTTGGTAAAACTTAGCATGTCATTGATGAAAGGTCCTACCAAATAACCATCTTTCCACTAATATCCACAACCAGCCAAAAGCAATCTGATCCTAACATAATTCATCAACCCACAATCAAACACCTCTACTCCAACGAGGTTCAAGCTCTTACCGGATTGTAAGAGAATCACCACCACCACTAATAGACTGCCAACTAGAACACACAACACAATGAGCTCTCTATCTAGCAAGGTCGAGCAACGAAAAAGTCACTCTAAGATCCTAGACACCCTCAAGGTTCCATGCATCCAAAACCAAGGCATAACTTTAAGAACCTAAGAAGACATTCAAGACACCAAGGGTGTACCCCATATGACGAAATGTCACAATACAAAAGCATAGAACCATAACTCATCATCATGCAAGAAGGAACCACGTAATGTTTGGCTAAGTAGCCAACAACATAATGAGCTCCGAGTCACTAATCAAAATAAAGTCCAAGGTATATCAGATAATCAATGAAAGTGGCTAAGTAGCCGCATTGCAAAGTCTGAAAATTCTCACAAAAATATAAATAACTAAAAGAGCCTCAGAGCTTCTCAAATCAATCATAAAATAAGATGTTGGTCCTTGATAAAATAACACAAGATTACGAATGTAAAACATAAAATATAACACCACATTCACTCCACAGCCCTTCATGGCTACCAATAGGGGTACTCTACCTCGAGGTCAGTTCCAAGGACACATACGCAGGATTGGGTCCTAAACGACACCCAAACTTAATGTCCACTCTCCCATACGGGTAACAAAATGGAAGACTGACAACCAGACCATCTTTCCTAACCACTGAAGGAAGGAAGCTCTAAACAACTTCTAATTAACTCTTCCCGACCCCAGATCACAATCACTATTGTCCAACCACAAGAATCACACCATACAATTTATCATTCCAACCACTCCAATAAGGAGGGTCTTAAAAGGGCTTAACGCATCATACAATTAAATCAAGATTTAGGACTTGTAAAACAACACATTTTCAAAGGGAAGCCAAGTTTCCACTACACTAGAAGTTCACAAAAATTAATTTAATTTGACATTCTTGGTTACCCAGGTTTAGAAAAAATGCCACTAAGCAAGCACAACAATTTAAACAACTTATTATTTTAGTATTATTTTAATTCTGACTGTTCAGAGTAATGTAATATTTCTTCATACATTTTTTTTTTCAATTTTCAAACAAGGTTGTTTTCTAGATTAAAAGTGTGCTAGGTTTACAATTCATGTCTCAAGTTTTCTAGTGTGCCCAAGGGTCTAAGCTTTGAACCCATGGCTCTGATACCAAGTGTAACGTCCACTAAAACAACCCACTTGAGACCATGAACAACCTAGGTTTAGTTAGAAAATTATGGAATAATTTTTTTTTAAAGTGTTAACAACCAAAGTCTCAAAGACGATAAAATTCAACTAATAGCTTTTCCCATTATAACAATTACTAATTCCACATTATAAATCAATGAGTGTAGTAAATTCACACCTAGCTCAAAACTCCTTAGGGATTAATTTAATCATTGATTACATTGACATTTTAGCTAAATATTCCCTAATTAAAATTTAAGGTTAAGGTACCAAAACAATTAAATACCCAGGTAATTAATTCCACGAGATCCAAGACAAGAGTAAGGTTTAAATACATTGGGGAATAATACCTAATTAAAATTATTTAGTAAATTCTTATTTACCACTCCTTAATAATCGGTTAAAGATTCAATTTGAATTTTCCCATGATTAACACAATTAAAAATTCCTAAAAACACTTCCATTAGATAGGAAATTTCTTCCCCTTTCCATTGATATAAAGAAGTCCTCTTAACTCCTTGTAATTCTCAAGTTATGGCCCGGGGGCCTTGGGAAAAATTTTCCCAAGGATCCAGGCTCAATTACCAAGGGAGAAATTTTTCCCAAGCGGGCCTGCGGGCCTGGGGAAGCCTTTAGCACTTTTCACCCTTTGGGAAAAAGTGAATTTTAAACCCGCACCCCCGATGCCCGTGGAGGCCACGTGGCGCTTTATTGGGTCAGACTATCTTCTTGCGGGGTGTGTGGAAGAACATTTGGAAAATCTGACTTTTCAAAAGGAGAGGCAAAAAGGTCAAAAGGAAACTCTTTTTCTCCCGATGTGAGAAGATGCCACATATCAGCCAACCATTTTTCTACGAGGTTGGCGGGATAAGAGGGATATTATGTGATGAGTGCATTGTTTGGCTCATTAATATCATTTCTTCAAGCCAAAATACTCTTTTTGATATGACTTATTAATACATGGGGATGTTTTGTGTAGTTATATCTTAGTAGGTTTGATGCATTTTCCTTGCTATAGTTTATGAAAACCGATTATCACATGAACCTCCTACTAACTATGTCTTTGTGAGATCAAACGTGATGATGTGTGCAGGGAATGATGGAAGTTGCTGGTAGTTATGGAGCCCAGTTCGAAGCATGCGGCAGAAGACTGTTTCCATCAAGTTGACCTATTAGTCTGGGCTTGTTCCTAATGGCCCGTAGAAATTTATGTGTTTTAATTAGTATTTGGTGGATAGTGTTTAATGCCACCTGATATGGCAGATCTTGTAACTAACAGTATCTATATGAAGACTTCATCTTCAGAACTTGGTAGTACCACTTTTTGATATACTGAAGGAGATTATCTGCATCTAGTTCTTGATATTTTTATTGTCTATGTTATGAACTTATTTTGAGTTAATGAAAGCTATGACATTTTGAGAATCAGAAGTTGTTAATCCCTCTATCCCAAGGAAGAGCAAGGGCCCACTCGACCAAGGAGATAAGAGGTTATTTTGAGTTCATGCATACAGTTCTTTGATTGGATTTACTGCAATTGTCATTTGAGAAATCTTACATGCGTGCTTTGATTAACTATATCTGCTTTCTCCATTACTACTTTCATTTAGAATAGATGCTTTTGTTATGCAAATCTGGTTAACGAATAATCTTGCTTTCTACTAAGTTTCATTTATACAATTGTAATTTCATTTGTTAAGAATAGTGTGTGTGTATTTCATTTTACAGCAAAAGATTAGTTGTTAGTTTCCTTTCATCACAAATAGTTGAATTCTATAGAACTGTATTTAATTTTTCATAGATTTGAATTGCATTTCCGTAGAATAGTCACTAAACTAAGCAACCCCCCAATAGACCCAATAGATAACTGGTTCCCCTAGACTCCATTGCATACTGCCTAGGACACAACCCTGGTTTAGAATGACACTGACAAAATTATGTCAGTTAAATGATTGGAAGAATACAACGACCCATCATTTTTGGTGCCGTTGCTGGGGACATAACCATAAGCACCATCGTTTTTATTCCATATGCTATGGGTGTTAATGGAGTTCATATAGGAAACCAGTAGTTGTCTTGGACCTCGTTTTAAAACAACCAACCTTGATGCATAGGTCGCGAGATAACCAAGGGAGATTTATAGCACACAATATTCAGCAAATCTCTCTAGACACTTCACAAGGAAGAAACACTGAGAGTGATACAAATTCCAACTCAACGCCTAGAACCTCTTCTGAGCATTTTGTATCCTCTTCACACCACTCGCAATGGGGGACCTTGGGAATGTTGAAGACCAACCTTTAGGGTGAACCTTTACATATCCCATTGTCCTCGATGCGGATGAGGATGCACCCATGAAAAATATCTCACCATCCATCCTCCCCATCTTTTGAGGAATGACCAAAGAAGACCCTGATCAGTTTCTATTTGAATTTAAAATCATGTGCTAGACATATGATTACCAAACTGACAATCAAAAACTCAAACTGTTTCCCTCCACTCTCAAAGATTCTGCTATGAGATGGTTTATGGGGTTACCATCTAACTCCATTAATTCCTGGGAAGCCATGGAAATAGCCTTCCTGGATAAGTACCAAGACTATTGTAGGGGAAGGGATAGGAAGGAAGAGTTCTTCCAAATACGAAAAAGGAAGATGAGAACCTAGAGGATTATTTGGATAGATTCCTCTTTCTCCATAAACGCAGTGGGTATGAGTTACATGCAGACATCACTAAAACAGTCTTTCTTAAAGGACTGGATGAGGAAACCAAGGATTCCCTCCATCTCATGGGAGGAGGAGACGTGCATAAACTCACCATGGAACAAATCACTGAGCTATGTAGAAGATACTCTAGAACATGTGGAGGAATACGAAGAAAACAAACATCCAAGTCTTTGGGTACCTCTGAACTTCTAGAAGAAATGACCAACATGAAAATAGACATTTTGTTGTAATTAACATCCACCATAGATGGACTCAAGGCAAAAGCCACCCCTGCCAAAGAACCGTTGGACATGTATTGCCCTAAGTGTCGGAAGAGACACCCCTTGAGAGAATGTCCTTTGGATGTCACAGACATGTGCTTAATCTGCGAAGTTACTGACCATGACACTAAGCATTGCACACTTTTACCACAGTTGAAGGGAGGTTTGAATGCCATCTCTCAAACAAGTGTTGAATTAAACTTTGTCCAAAGACCAAACAATCAGGGTGGGTTCCCATCTAGACCAACTCAGAATCCTTGGAGGATGTCATGGCCGAATCAAGCCTCTCAGTCTTCTTGGGGACAACTTGAGTGGGAAAACTCAAACTGGATGACTTATCCATATCCACCACCTTGGAAAAATCCCTACACTCACCGGGTTGGGCTCCACCACCCGTAGCCAATCCTTGGCACAATCAATAGTGGGGTCCTCAAAAAATTTTAGCCAAAATTAGTCCTGGGCACCACCACAAAATGGTAATCAACAACGCAGATTCCAACAACCACAACAAGCTTTAATGCCTCCACCTCAAGCCTACCAACATCAAGGACAAGCAACACAAACACAACTTCCAGCTCAACCAGTATCCAATCCTAAAAATCAACAGACAACTTCAATTGATGACATAGACCCAGGTAACACCATGCAGGTTAATACTATTGGTAATTTACGTCTACGATCTGGAAAATATTGAACCCTCCTGTTGTTATCATAGAACTACCTGCTGATGCCGATAAGGAAGAAAACCTTGAGGGTAATACTAGTTCTTCACCAATACCAGATACACCGGATGATCAAATACCCAAATAGAATACAGCCCCTTTTCCTGAGCGATTATAGGACACTCGAACTGTATAGATGAAACAAAACTAGTTCAGGAATTGAAAAAAGTACATATTGAGGTCCCACTACTGAGAAATAAGGGACATCCCTGAACTAAACCAAACCATTAGAAATGAGTGTATAAAGACACCAGGAAGGAAAAATAAATACCCAAAGACTGTCAGAGTTGAAGGGAATTTGGCTGATTTAGTTGGCACCCTTATCTCACCAAAATATGGGGATCCTGGGAGTCCTATCATTACTATTTGTATAAACAACTAGTCAATATCTAATGTTTTGGTGGATCTTGGTGCTGCTATTAATGTCATCACAACAGAAATGTTTAATCTGCTATCCTTAACAGGACTTCAACCTACCAACACTATTATGCAGTTAGTAGATCAATCCATTGTTGTACCTGATGGTGTGGTTGAAGATATAATGGTCACTTTGTTGAATCATGGGAGTACCCAGTTGATTTCATGGTTTTGCAGCCTAAAGCTCGGAAGTTGGGATATCCAGTCATCTTGGGAAGACCCTGGTTGGCTACGGTTGCTACATACATTGACTGTAGGTCAGGAAACATGACAATTCTAAATGGGCAGAAATCCAAACACATTTCATTATATCCTCCTACCCAACCTTATACGAACAATTGTGACCAGGTATGGGTGGATTCTTTAGATGCTAACTCTTTGAGTTCTTCTTTTCTAGCCACTATTGCAGTACACAATCATATGGCGGAAGTTGTGGAGTCATATACACTGACTGATTCTAAGGACTCTGCGACTACGGAAATCAGCACTATTGCTATGGAATCCAGAATACCAGCATTAGACATCTCTCTTCGTTATTTCTCTGGTAGACATTACCTCTGCTGAGTTTGGTAGGAAACTCTATGCTTATAATTCGAATATTTAGTTCCTGATTTCTATTGTCCTTTAACTAAGATTCTATCTTTTGACAACATATCCATCCTACACATGCTTCAGCCCCATGTTTTCCCATTGAATTCTTTTATCACTAGTACAGAGCTTTCTCTTGTGAATGATACCAAGCAGGTGCTTATCAGTATGGGAAGAGAGCTGACCATAGGTAACGACTTGGAGGTCAATCAAGAAGCTAGGGTGCTTGAGGTTCTGAAGAAACATTCCCATGATTTTGCTTGGGATTACACTAATATGAAAGGAATTCATCCTAGCATCTGTACACATCATATTTACACTAATGACGTCAAACCTATAAGGCAGCATGCAATGAAGAATCAATCCAGCATTGAGAGACATAGTCAAAAGTGAGATCGAAAAACTCCTAAAGGTAGGTTTCATCTATCCTATATCTGATAGTCAGTGGGTCTCCCCATTAGTTATTGTTCCCAAAAAGAATGGTAAGTGGTGAATATGTGTTGATTACAGGGAACTTAACAAAGCCACCAAGAAAGATTATTTTCCCCTGCCTTTCATTGACCAAGTCCTAGACAATTTGGTTGGTAAGAAATATTTTTCTTTCTTGGATGGGTTTAGTGGGTATAATCAAATTAGTATTGCCCCTATTGATCAAGATAAGACTACTTTTACGTGCCCTTGGGGTACATTCACTTACCGAGTCTTACCTTTTGGGCTTTGTAATGCCCCTGCTACATTTCAGCGGGTAGTCTTGGCCATTTTTGCAAATCTTGCTAACGACTATGTTGAGGTTTACATGGATGATTTCACTGTCCATGGATCCACTTTTAAAGAATCTTTGAATAATCTTGAGAAAGTACTCAGTCGATGTGAACAACACCAACTATCTCTGAGTCATGAAAAATGTCTAATGATGGTTGATCAAGGAATTGTCTTAGGTCACCATGTTTCAGCCCAAGGTATATACAGTGGATCCCAAAAAGATATCAGTCATCACCCAATTACCTACACCAGCTAATTAGACTGACATCAAAATTTTCCTTGGTCATGCAGGTTATTACCGCCGATTCATAAAATATTTTAGCAAAATTACCACCCCAATGTTTTCACTGCTAACCAAAGATTGTGTTTTTGAATGGTCTCCTCAGTGTCAACAAGCATTTGATTCTATCAAAGAAAAGATGACATGGCCCCCTGTCTTACGTGGCCTTGACTGGGGACAACCTTTCCATATCCACACTGATGCTTCTAATACAGCCATGGGTGTTGTCCTTGGACAAAAAGACTCAGAAGATCATATGTATGTAATTTATTTTATCAGCAAAAATATGACTCCTACGGAAAGGAATTACACTACTACGAAAAAGAGTTCTTGGCTATTGTCTATGCTTTGAATAAATTTCATCATTACATCACTTGGATATAAAAAAATTGTTTACACTAACCACTCTACCATTCGATATTTGATGAACAAACCAGTGGTTGGCGGAAGGCTTATTCGCTGGTTACTCTTGTTGCAAGAATTCAATCTCACCATTATAGATAAGCCTGGGAAATCTAACATTGTTGCTGATTTTCTTTCTAGAATAAATGTTTCAGTGATGACGAAGCAGTCCAAGACCAATTTCCCAACGAACACTTGTTTTCTATCTCGACTAAGACTCCTTGGTTTGCTGATCTCACGCAAATTATTTAACAACAGGGAAGTTTCCTACCTATTTTACTCATAAGGAAAGAAGGTGATTGGTTAAGAATAGTGCAACATATAAATGGTGTAACGGATTCTTATTTAAATGTTGTCCTGACATGGTTCTTCGTAGGTGTGTTCGAGAGGATGAAGTACATGACATACTGCGAGCTTGTCATGATGAGCCAGGAGGTGGACATTATTCAGTGAAACGAACAATTCATAAGATCCTTAGAGCAGGGTACTATTGGCCTTCCCTCCATAGGACTATCAAAAAGTATGTGTGGTAGTGTGATGCATGCCAACGAATGGGAAAACCTACACTTTCTATGGAAATGCCTCTGAATCCTCAGCTGGTTTTAGGACCATTTGAGAAATGGGGTATTGACTTTGTTGGACCATTTGATCCTCCATCTTTCGGGAAGGAGTATCTCTTGGTATGCACAGACTACATCACCAAATGGGCTGAAGTTCAAGCATTGGCATCTACCAACGAAGATGTTGTTGCTAATTTTTTGTATAATCGGATATTGCTGATTTGGAGCACCAAGGGCCATTGTATCTGATCAAGGTCCTCAATTTGTTTCAAATATGATTGAAGCTTTCTTGGAAATCTATAGAATTAGGCACCGGAAATCGTCACCATATCACCCCCAATCCAATGGGCAAGTGGAGGTAACCAATCGAGAACTCGAGAATATTCTAACTAAGGTGGTCAATGCCGATAGAAAGAATTGGGTACCAAAGCTTCTTGAGGCCGTTTGGGCCTACAACACGACCTAGAAAACAACTACTGGTTTTTCTCCCTATGAGCTGGTCTTTGGGAAGAAACCACTTTGTTACCTATTGAGTTCAAATTGCACACAGTGAACAACGTTGGAAGTTGGGATCGATTTGGATGAAGCACAATGCGAATGAGTGTTGTAGCTGAATGAATTAGATGAAATGCGAATGGAGGCACAATAGCAGACAAAAATTCTACAACATCAGCGGAAAACTTGGCATGATGCTCACATAAAAAAAATACATTTCATGAGGGACAGTGGGTTTTACTCTTTGATTCCCACTATCAGCAGTTTAAAGGCAAGCTACATACATGTTGGTTGGGTCCTATCAGGTAAATCAAGTGTTTGATAATGGCTCTTGTTCGATTGATACCTATTGATGGAGACAAATGGACTCTTCTAGTGAATGGGCATAGGCTTCGGGTTTATCACCAACTACTGGATAAGAAGACTTTCACCGATGACATTTTGTTACGCACAGACATGCATGCTGAGGAGGCTCTTTGCCTCTCAAGCATGGAGTAATCAATCTCTTGCAAATTCAATAAAGGAAGATGATCCTTCATTCGATCTTCTTCCCTTAGTTAGAGTTTTTCTTGTTGTTATTTCCAATAAATGTAGGAATTTTCATTATTTCTATAGCCACTAATCACGCTTCATCTCGAATTACAGGGCGTAGGAATCTACGGATATCGGCTGACTAAACGTGGCATGGGTAAGTGCATTCTAACTTGCTAACGATATTTCCATGCAAAACATTTCCCCATGTATGCATTTGTCATCATTACGCCATCATGAAATGATTGCTATATTCATTTCGGATCTCTTTCCAAATCTAGTTCTATGGATGACGGCATAAAAGGAGTAATGGCTCATAATCACCGCATGCCTTGAATGTGTCACACTCTCCAAAGTTAGGACGGGTGGCGCTCGCTCCTCAATAATGGGATATGTGTTGCCACCGCAAAATCTTAAACTCACACGGGTGGCCGGTCTCATTCACTATTTTTCCGCCGCCACCTTCGCTCAATTTTGCACCACCCAAGGAATATGGTGCCATTTGAAATTTAATGCTTCTACAACTACTTCTTACCATTGTTGTATGCACATCAAGCACGATTGGTTTTATCAGTCACTAAACGGGAAGTGGGAGATACGCTCTGTTCTAGTTTTTTTACTACTGGTATTACTCACCTTCGACTTCAGCATGGGACCACGAAAGACATCAGAACCTGATTCACTAGACACCTTACTCCGGAATGCCACCCTTTCATAGGTATTTCATGATTTTGGATGGTTGGATTTCATTCACCAATTTGAAGGTTTTGATGAGGGCATTGTGGAAGAATTCTTGAACAATTTTGAGTCCACCTATTCACAAGTTGGTGGAAGACGGGTTGAAATTACCAGTCAGGTCATTTCTGACCTATCTGGCCTGCCAGACTTTGGTTTGAAGGTTATGACAAATGCTCCTTTACAAATCCATGATTTCTCTATTTCACGATGAAGGGGAGGCACTCCTTGAAGTCATCCTGACTCCATTGGGTGTCCAGAAGGGTGTTAAGCGACAAGTTTACCTGGAATCTGGAGCGAGATTGTGAAATGGGTCAACCGGTATTTCATATGCGATGGTCAGGCCTCTATTCAGGTGGTGATGCACTTAAAATGCTAATCCACCTTAAAAGGGATGTGTCAACTAGGCCCTTCGGTAAATCTACCAGAATACCTCATGGACTCCATTATTAAAGTTTGCCAGAAGTACCGGTCCGGTGGAGGCAAGTCTGTAATTAAACACCGGGGTTGATTCATTTGTTGTGTTCACACCAGGTCTTCTTTAGACCAAAGAGGCTTGAGGGACGTGCTGGTGGCGAAGGGTCCAAACCAAAGCAATTGAAATCTGGTCTCTCTTCTGCACCTTGGTCTACCCTTTCACCGAGGCCCTTGCCCTTCACACACCAAATAGCAGGCAGTGTGGCTTCGTCTTCCTCCATGGCCGATGTTTTTACGAGCATGCGGACACAATTGGTACTCCTGAGGGTCCATCCCCTTCCACTTCTAATTCAAAAGGCAAGTGTGCCATGGCTTCGTCTTCCTCCATGCAACTATGGTCTCAATGGCTTAGTTCATTTTTTTTAGTCCTTTGGCCCTCAAACTTATGTCGGTTCCCAATCAAAGACTTTTCCTGATGATACCACCCCCATTCGGGAAGAACAACATGAGGAGGATCACCTAACATGCCTCCAATGTCCCCGACATAAATTTATTCATTTTCATTAAAGCCATCATCTACAAAATTCACCATTGTGGTTCCTAAAGTGCTTGGCACCCAAGCTGCATCTTCTCACAACTATTTGGAGGAAATTGTGCTACTAAAATCTCAATTACAAGGTATGGAAGAAAGGATGTGGGAAACATTTTCTCTCCCCCAAAACTTAAGCTGAATTTACACAACAAATAGTAGAGAAAGTTCAGGAAATTGCTGCCCTACAGCTTGAAGTAAGTTGTTTGAAGCGACAGCGTGATAAGAGTCTTACCATCTTGGATAGTTTCCATCAGTTATCCCTTCAGGAAAGGGAATTGCGGAAGGAAAATCAAAAATTAAAAAAGGAAAAGGAATCTATACAAGAGGAAAAACAAAAAGTGACATCTATTTTAGACTTTGTCTGTCCTTTGGCCCTCAAACTTCTGTCCTGTAGGAAACCCTCTCCAGTCTATAGCATGTTTGTCCAAGAACAATTTTATTCCTAGCAGTTATTTCAATTGTGTTCTCAAGCTCCTCATGAAATTCCCAATTCCCAATGCATATACCTGAGGAGGTTATCTCTTCCAATGATTGGATTTACATGTTATGAACAATTGTCATTTGAGAAATCTTACCCATGCGTTATTTGATTAATCGATAGTTCTTTGCTTTTTCTCCATTGTCATTTGCTTTCATTTAGAATAGATGCTTTTTTCATTATGCAAATCTTTGGTTATGAAAATCAAGTTAACGAATAATCTTGCTTTCTCTTAAGTTTCATTTATACAGTTGTAATTTCATTTGTTAAGAATAGTGTGTGCGTATTTCATTTTACAACAGAAGATTAGTTGTTAGTTTCCTTTCATCACAAATAGTTGAATTCTATAGAACTGTATTTAATTTCCATAGATTTGAATTGCATTTCCGTAGAATAGTCACTAAACTAAGCAACCCCCAACATATCCAACAAACAATTTGGTTCCCTAGACTCCATTACACTACCCTGAGACACCTAGTTTAGAATGACACTAACATAAATTATGTCAGTTAAATGATTGGAAGAATACAAAGAACCCATCATTATGGAAATTTCACCCAATTTTTTTTGAAGCGTTAAGGCTTAAAAAGATCCGCTCCTCCGTTGATGCCTCATGAAGCCATGTGGCAAAGACTGATCCGACAGGCTGCATGGGCCGACGGGGCTGCGAGAGAACTTACAAATTTTTCAAAATTTATTTTTGAAAGAGCTTAAGGTTAAAATCAATCTGAGCCTCCACCAGCACCCAACAAAGCCACGTGTCGATCAATGATTGGTTGCGAGGCCACGGGGCCGCGAAGGAAAAATTACCAAATTAACTTTTTGGACTTAGATCATTTTTAGAAAAATGAAGGCTTGTGGATTAGCGGAGCAACAGGAAACTTCATGAATTTTCAATTTTTGGGAAAAAGAAAAATAAAAAGAAAGTTTTAGGCCACGGGTCCGCCAAGAATATTTTATTCATTTAAATTTGACAGTTAGATTATTTTTGAAGCCAAATGAAGTAAAAACTTCAGAAGGCCATAAATTTTGATAGGGAACTCAAATTTTGGCAAATGAGGACTTTCTAGAAAGATCTCAACATCCTCTTTGCACATAAACCTTAGGAATTTAATTTTGATAAATTTTAAAGGGTCAATTTTGAGAAAACATCCTTCTGTCACTTAGAAGTGAACTGGTATTTTTAACTTATCAATTTTGTTCAAATTTGCCATTAATTATTTCTCAACATGCCAAACAGACATGGAGGATTTCACTTGGAATATTTTAGGATAGATTGTAAGATTAAATTTGCTTGATTGATTTGCATTCGAAAATTATCAATGTTCACACAACAAAAACCTACAATTTCGCCTTTACTCGATTTGAAAGGTTCTTTAAAAATTTCTTCAGTGTTTTAGTTTAGTTTGGGGATCATTCTGATCTCATTACATCCAATTGGATATTTCATTTGTCTCTTATAGATTTGCAGGGTTGTTTTGGACATTTGATAAAAAGGAATTTGTGAAGTATACAGTGAAGTAGAAATGAAGTTTGTACATTTCAAGAACAAAGATTAAACTATTTCTTTTGCCATGCAATAAAAACATTGAATTTATTCCATGCTAGTTGTAAATAGTTTTCTTTCCTTCAATCAAATGATAGAGAAAAGAATGCAACTTCTATATATTTTTAAAATTAAACATTTCAAATGAGACAGAGCAGTGTAATATTTCTTCATACGTGCTTCCTTTTCACTTTTACAAATAGAGATTTCCTACTGTATATTAGACACATATTTCCAATGGAAATAATATCATATGAACATGGAAAAACACTTCTATTAATTCAAAGGAATCTCTTACAACTTCTTTCCCATTTATTTTCGAAATACAACATACCAAATGCATATCTTTCTTTTATGTTCATGAACTGAATACAAGATATATTCTTCCAAAATCAATTACAACTTTCATAGCTAAAACAGAGTAGTCTTTCCAACACAATAATATACAAGATCATTCACCTCAAGGTGGGAAAGGTTACAAAAGAAGTTTCACAAGGGACTGTCAAAACTCTATCTTCTTTCTCAATTACAATATACAGAATACAGTTTCTTCCACATTTATTCAAAACCAGAAAACATAGTATATCTCTTTCACATTTCGAATTGCAATTTTCATAGCCAATACAACACATATTTCCATCACAAATAATGTACAAGGTCATCCACTTCAAAGTGGGAAGGGGTTACAATAAGAATAATCTCAACAAGGACTATCAAACTTGTCTTTTTCCTCTGCTCTAGAACAACAACATGAATATCCTCCATTTTCTTTATTTCAATTTGATCACAACAGATAGGGGGAAAGGCAATGCTCTCCACCCAACCAAGACATCCAATGACAAGGGGAAGCCACCCTCTTCATTGGCCCCCGAGCCCCAACCACAATGTAATAGAAGATGTGTTTCAACTCATGGCAACAACAAGCTTCCACAAACACACATGTAAATTTTCACATTTAAAAACACATTCCAAAATAGAACAACAGTTTTAGCAACCACAAGATAAAAATACAACAATACTCAGGCTCCATCAAGAAAGTCAAAGGAGCAAGAAACTATGGGGGATGTCGCTTATGTCTCCCAAAGGGGAAATGGGTATCACCACCTGAGAATAAACCGCCAAAATATATATCATTTCAAATCCCTGACATGCCCTTATGCCTCCCCCAAATACCCCTTATTCCTCTCATCTCCTTATGCCTCCCCAACCTCTTATCGCACCCCATAACAATTAAATAAAAGCAAGCTATTTCTTTGTAAGGTGGAACCCAAATCCCAACTCCCTCCACACTTATACCTCCCAAAAATACTTATGCCTCCCACAAGATACCCCATAGTCTTCTCCTACACCATTCCTAGGCCATCTACCCAACTAGCCAACAAATAAAACAACACATTCAAACATTCAACCATTCACATATGCATAAAATAAAAGAGGATCATTTCCAAGAGCTAAGCTCTTACCTCTACATGATGGATTTTGTTCCAATGTTGATAAACAATAAGCTTTCCAATGCAAAATAGTCCAAGATCAATAATCACAAGCATGCAACAATTCTCCAATCTTCTCCAAAATTTGCAAGAACTCAAACACCCCAAGAGAATTCGCCCAAGATGAAGTGATGAAAGGGAAGCAACCAAGCACAAGTATTCAACAATCTCCCATTTTCTCCAAAAGTAAGAGCTCCCTCAACCAAAAGAAGTCACCCAAAAGAAGTATGCAAAAGTGAAGCAACCCAAAACAAGCTAAAGAATTCCAATTTATAGAAGAGGGAAGGGAAGAGGATGAGGTGGATCCAAGTGGGATGCCACCTCACACATCCTCAACTCCAAATCATAAGTCAACTTCATTCTCCAATGCATAATAAATAGGTGGATGAATAAATGACAGTTTTACTTACACACTCAAATCAAGCCCACACCCCATAAGGACTGAAATTGAAAGCATGTAAGAAATTGCAATTAAAGCATACAACTTGACTTACAAAAATACATAATGAAGGCTAGATTTAAAATCTCCAACCACAGGTAAGGTTGGTATGCAAATTTTAGAGGTATGAGACAACTTTAACTTGTCTCACAAGCCTCCAAAATCAACCTCCAAGGACAAATTCTGATTTCAAAAGAAAGTGGAGTGTTTCATACTCCAAAATTTACTTACATATGTCTTACACATCACTTACACATTACTTACACTTATCTCACAACATTTAATACAAGAGCCAACAACTCCAATAATTACTTTCTTATGTCCCAATTTGATTAATTAATTTTTAACAATATGATTACTCATATTACTTTACCAAAATTTATTTAAATAAAAGGGGAACACAACACTTATAAAACACATACATACTAAACAAAGGAACCAAATAAATAAATACACATAACCCTTGGTCACATTTAAAGGTGATCCCCATGGGAATCCCTAACAACAATCAAACACACACAAACAATACAAGTTGTCATGGTGACCTTGTTGAATTCGTCTAGAATTCCAATTTGGTTGGTCTCCAATCCCCCGATGTTTGTTGTGATATTTTAACCTGCAAAACACAATACCTCTTTCAGCCTCGTGGCCATATCAGAACATCCAAATGAATATAAATATAATTTCAAAATCATCAATATATATATGAATCACAACAACATCAAGGCAAACAACAATATCATTTATAATTTTATCAACAACTATATCATCATCAAATAAATTTCATTTTCTAGGTCTACTCAAAATATCCAAATATCACATGTCCGAACAACATCCATAAATATAACCATGTCAAACAATATATCATCATCAATATATAAAGTGTCTCTAATAATCATCATGCATCATATATAAATCAAAGTCAACCATAATCCATGATCTAACATCTAATACTATATTAAATAAAAACTATAATAATGTCCCTAATATAGTCAGCAGTATCATGATCAATATCAAAAGTGTCGAAGGGAAGTGGGCACTACACCATCCCTCTATCAGCTGGAAATGAGGACTACCTTCCAATAACTTTGTAATTTGGTAAATATGACCATATTACTGGAATAAAATTTTCCCCACAATTAGTTCCTTATATTCTCGCAACACTTCTATGTCACACAATCCTTAAATTTGTTTTTAGAACCTTATTGGTTTTTGAATCTTGAATAACAAACACTTGATAGGCTCCATCACAAAAGGATAAAGTAATATACAATGCACATATAAAATCTAAAACTGGAATGGAAAATATGTTTGGATATTTTCCCTATTACTGCTAGATAATTTTGATTGTACAAAAGGGATATACAACAAGGTTCGGGTTAGTTTATGTTGATTCAAAATCTTCAAGCAATATTTAAAAATGTATGTTTACTGGGTTGGCAAAATTCTCTAATACTCAAAATTTAATTGATGAACTTTTAACTTGTTGATGATCATTGAGTGGCTAGTGGTCTATAACTATTAAATGTAAATAGAAGCATTTAAGGAAATATGAAGAGTATATAACATTTTGTTGTTGCTTTAATTAGCTCATTAAGGCGATAAGTTTTGGGAATATGCATTACATTGGACTACATGTTGATTTGGATTATGCTTCACCTATTGGATTCAAAGAAATATTCTTATCAAATACTTGATGATAATGGACAGATAACGCATGCCCCTCAAAACAACCTTATTTTTATTACAATTTGCAAGATTTTTTCGAGCTATTAGGATTCAAATAATAGATTTCTTTTGTTATGTATATGTCATGCGCAGAGTCCCTAAAAATACATTCTTATGAACTTCCCATGACACATATAAAATCCAGAGAGAGATACGAGTTACAAGTCATCAATCACACAATAGATCAAGATAAGGAACTTTCACATTCAACTATTACTAACCTACATGTTTAAGAAAACCCTTTTGAAGGCAAGGATATTGACCCCACATGGTAAGGAATTTGCATTTGATACATGGCCATTTCTCCAAAATAAACAATTCAACATATATTTCATGTGGAGTAATTTAATGGATGTTCATAAACTATTCGTACAAATGATAGAACAAAAACGGACTTCTCATGGAATATCTTAATTACAAGTTACAAAGGACATGGATTTCATTGAAAATATTTTACCAAATGCAACAAACAAATGTTCGCCAATCGATTTACCTTAACATGAATATTAACATAAGATGCCAAAAATATAAGAAGTTTGGAACGTGGTATAAAAATCTATTAAAGCATAATGAAAAGAGGATTTTCTTTTTTCAGATGTTATAGCTAGGAGTGTATGCAAAATGTGAAAGCATACACATGGCACATGAACTTTTTGATACAATGTTGCAACCAAAGGTAATCTCATCCAAAATTCTATGATTGCAACACATATTAAAAAAATCATGTTCTGTTTTTAAATTTTTGTTATGCTTTCGTCTTTTATTAAAATTTATAAAATTGTAAGAAAGTAAAAGTTATAGCTCGTTTTTCCAACAATAATTAGTGGAAATTAACAATATTCCAAGAATACCCTTCTTTCCAACAACAGTAGTCCGTGATACCCACGCCAATGTTTTGACTGCTCGGCATTCCCATGTGGTTACCAGGAAAGAGCGAGGAAGGACACAAAAACGAGGATATCAGATTCTATAAATACCAGTGCATTGCATTGAGTTACTCATCTTCATTTTGTTTTGTTTAGCATGGAGAAGAGAGGGGTGGCACTGGCGATGTATTTAATGGCGCTGCTGATGGTTTACAGTGCCAACGTGGCAGTCGCTGGACCCTGCGAAGGGGGTCCCTGCTGTGGCGCGCCTGGGAATAACAGAGTGGACTGCAGAACAAATCCGGCCACAAAAGATAAGGCTCCCTGCTGCAGTAAGTTTGGGTATTGCGGCAACGGCCCTCTCTACTGCTAGTTTTCTCTACTGTTATTAGTATGCTACGTACCATACTAATAACATATATGCTACGTACTATATTAGTTTTCTCTACTGTTATTATGTATCTCTCCCTCCAATATATTTTCTCTCTCTATGTGGTGTGGGGATTTTGTTTGGATCACACATCAAAACGGGGTTTTCCGGTACTATCCGGAATAAATAAATAAGTGATCTTTGTTGGCCGACTCATATAATTATAACTATTTTAGTATGATGTTTTTTTTATAATAATATAAATTTGGAGGGATCACTGAATAATTTTGTTTATGTTAATTTTGTTTTTAATGTTGTGGACAATCTTAGACATTGTTTTATTAGTGTGATTAGTCTAATGGATGTAATTTTTTTGTGAAAAGAATATGAAGCATGATTTTGTATAGTAAGAGTATGTGGAGAGGCATTTTATACAATAGTATTGTGGAGTGTGGTGATGGGTTATGATTTGACGTCCATTTGACTAAAGCTTAAAAATTCCTTTGTATTGACTATATGGTAGTTTTTGGAACTTTAATAAATAAGAAATATGTAAAGAAGGTAATAAATTTAACAATAATTTGTAAATAAGTTAATCTCAAGACTTTGAAATTGATATCTTTAGAACATCCAAAATATCTATATTAATTTTAATTAATAACTCTATTACTAACAACTCTTCCAAGAACCATAAATCAACTTTAATATGAAGAGTCAAAGTTCTTGACCCAAGGATGTGTTTACATCTAGATAATGGGCTTGATAAAGAAGTTCAAGTAAATACAAAATACTTAAATATATGAAAATAGTTTGTACGAGCATATTATTACAATCAATTTAATGAGCTCCATAAACAATAACACTAAGTCACTTATAATAAAGGGAAATATTGTTTACCCAAATACTTTTTATACATTGCTTGCCATTAATCTAAAAGTGAAGCAATCACCAAATATTTAAGAAATTCTTATTACTATTTGTCATAAATAACCAAAACGGGGGTTATCTCTGCCTCCTTTTAATATAGAGAGTCAAGTTCTTGAAACAAAGATGTGTTTACATATAAATTTAATGGGTTTGATAAAAAAACTTGAAAGTTTACGTAAATACAAAGTGTTAAATATATGAAAATAGATTGTAGGAATACATTATTATAACCAATTTACAAATATACAATTTCAAAAATATACCATAAATTAAATCAATTAAATATTTTGAAATATACCTTTACCAAACTAACTATAAAATAAAATTATAAGTATAAATATATTTTAAAAAAGCATAGAAGCAATGAAAAAAACCATCACTATTTTATAATATCTAACCAATTAAAATCCAATGAAATGAAGCCAAGTATAACCATTTTGTAATCCTATGAAATAAAATTATAATTACCATCAAGAATTTTTTAAGTGGAAAATTTAACCACCGCCCATCTAATTTCATAATATGCAATTGTAATTTCAAACACAAACATGCATTGTGTGTGTGGCATTTATTAGAAAGAGATTGTCAATGCTAAGAAAAACATATGTCTTTGAAAGTTTGGATTGGATTTTTTTAGAGGTTTAATGCTTAGATACATGCTTTTAAACACAATCAAATTACTTATATGTAGGGAATTTGAGAATTAACATAATGAAAGTAGAGGCATCACAACTATTGAATATATTTTTAATTGATATTATCAATACGATCAAATGAATTGTCTGAATATTTGGAAAAAAAACATCTATACATTTGCATAACATTATTGTTGAATGATACGAATAAAAAAATGAATCTTTTGAAACTTATATTTTAACCCAATCCAACCAATTCTACTAAATGGGGTTGGTTTCCCAATACATTTGAAAAAAAGGTAAGTAATTAAATAAATTAAAAATATAATAGAACAATCGACCAAAGTTTTACTTGCTTAGCATGAATCATCTAATAAATACCACCACTGTAGTTAAAAACTAGTTTTTCTTAAGAGTTTGAACCCATCACAAAATACTATATATATATATATATATATATATATATATAAACTCATTTGATCTTTATTCAACCATAGGAAAATCATGATGGAAAGGTCTACATATGTGCAAAAATTGAATAGAAGGTGAAAATATTAATGACTCAATTAAAGACCAGTTTACATTATTTTTAATGTTAACTCGTATACAATTAACGTTTAAAAATATATATAAATGAGAACAAGTATATTTTGTAATAAGAGGGTTATACAGACAAAATGAAATTACATCATGGAATGTATATAGCAACATCCAAATTAATTATGAAAAATAGTCTCGAAAGTTGACAACCTAACCGTCTTGCTTGAGGAGATGAGGATCGACAAAATAGTGATTGTTTTTATCAAGATCCATAATAGAATATCTAACATTTTATTGACAACATAACAACCTTGAATGAGGAGACTAGGCTTAATGAAATAGTGAAATTTTTAATCAAGATTTATAATAGAAATTCTAACATCATAAAACAGTGGATAATCCACAAGAATAGTTGGGCAACTTTGTATCATGCAAATTTTTTTGAATTTTTTTTTACATTACAGTCTCTTTCGTACCATAGACTGCTTGGTCTCATGAACATTATGTTAAAATATTTATTTCATTCCTTTTTCTAAGATTATAATAAAAGCCTAGAAATAACAAGAGACTTGTTCCATTGTAAGAAATCCACACATTAAGAGCCAAAGGTCACCTTACAAAGAGAAATTCTCATTAATTAAATCAAATTTTAAAAATTATAAGAAAAACAATATGAAAGGAACACTAAATGCAAAGATTTGGCCAAGAAGTTCTAAGTGAAAGCTTCATTTAATATTTTTATAAGCTTGATTCATGAATTTCATAGTTTTAGGTAATTTTTGTGCAAACTCAAGACCTTCAATGTCTCTTTAATATAGATTTTTTTAAATAAAGAAAATAGTTAGCTTACAAATGAAGCAATAAAAATTTTAAAATACGAGCCGAAAAATGAGAGCATCATCTACTCCAAGATCTGTAGAAAACCATGGTTTACAGACCCATGATCTAAGTGAGAGCGGGATCAGTTTGGTTTTTCATTATCTTTTGTTCTCACATACGACTATTGTAAACATATATAGAGAAAAATACCATATGAGACTTGGTAGGAAGCCTTAATTCTTTGTACTATATGTCATAGGTGATTCGGCTTAATATAGATTTGTACGTGAAGATATCATTGGAGGCCAAACAAAAGGAAATATTATAATTTTTGAGACTGTGAAATGAACCCTCCAGAGATCAAAAGATTTCAAAATTGCTTGGTGTGTATTTATTACTAGTGATTTGTTTTGGCTTAAGAAAGTGAAATTGATTTAATAGATAGCAGAGGTGGTTATTGGTTATTTTTTTATAAATTAAAGAAATATGAATTTCTCAATATGCTTTATTTTTTAAAATTCTTTTTATTTGTTGGTTGAAGATTAAGAAGAATTCATATCCTCTTTTCTTTTTGCACGTGTTTCTTTATTCCATTTTTATGAGAAGCATTCAAATAGGAGCATAAATGAAAAATCCATAATGATAAAATGCTCAACGGAATTTTAAGTGTTGACGATCAATAATATTAGATGTATAATCTTCAGCGACCAAAACCAAATATAATAGATTATGCGATGTACTAAATTGTAAGTTTTGCATATAACAATCTTGATGTCATAGATTAGCTAATTGTTTTACAACAATCATGTTATTCTTCTTTCACACTACGTTGAATTTTTATAATTTTTATTTTTGATTAAATCAAAAATTGCAAGGATTAGCCACGCAAAATTCTTAGACTTAGTTATCAAGAGCTAAGGGTTATAACTTTCATTTTCTATCTGATATTTTGAAATTTTCAATTACTTTTCAACTAATTGATCAATCCAATGAAATTTAGAAGTTCTTATTTATGAATATTTATTAGACTAACTAATGCATTTGTACCTAGAGTAAGATCCTTTTCACTTATTTTCGATTTGTAAATTTGTATTAGTGGTTTAGATACATGTATAGGTTTACGTTCATGATCTTATAAATATTGAGGAAAAAATTTTTAGCTTACTTTTTCATTAGAAAATTGATTATTTAACTTTTAAGTTTGAAATGCTAGATGTTATTGATGTTTCTTTATCATATGAGCAAACTAGTAGATGATCTCTTTTTTCTCTTGAATCGTAGATTTCATTCCAATAAATGCATTGCATACCACAAACAACTTTATTACTAGAAGTTTTTCCAAGAATAAAACTGATACAATTCTAAAAAAGAACAAAAAAATTATAAATGTTTGTTTTTATATTTTTCATTATAAATATTGTAAGATTCATAAATCGATGTTAATATCGAAAGTCAAATTCTTGACACAAAGATGTGTTTACATATAGATTTAAGCTGGGAATTCAGGATTGTGGAATAGTGCTATGATTTAATAACAAACCCAATCATGCACACAGGATCTAAACAATTCCCCAAAATCTACATAGTGGAAGTATAAACTAGAATAATCCAAATCAAAATAAAGTACACACACATAACACAACATGTATCGTGGTTCACCCAATGCGGGCTACGTCCACCAAAGATAGAGATCTCATATATATAATATAACAAGAGTACAAACAATTTCTTTCAATATAAGAGTACAATGTATCTCTCCAAGAGTATCTCCTCTCCTCCATATCTTTAAACAGATCTCCATGAGTGCACTACTATTGTGCCTCCAAACACCACTAGCAGATCTCACATAAATAGGAACTACCGCATCAACCTGTGAAAACATGAAGACAACCTTATCTACAATATCTATATTTACATGGATCGACAATACAACATGATCTCATGGATCTATGAATACAATATCTCAAAACAACCTATGGATCTAACAATATAAGATTAGATCTACATGGATCAACAATACATTATGATCTCATGGATCTACAATACAAGATCTCACAACAACCTATGGATCTACAAGATGAAATACTATGTGCTTTGCATACTATGCAAGCCATTACAATGAGACAATAACTATACAAAGAAAATACAGTAGAATATTTTACCCTCTTCTCGCCATTGAGATGTACATGTCATAAATGTACCTATTATTTCCTTCTATCCATCTTCTCTCCATGGAAGCTTTGTCTTCATGTAACATGCTCTTTCTTTCTCTTCTTCTTCATCCTCTCAATCTAGGAGAATTAAGGATCTAACTCAATCCTTCTCTTAAATTCTCCTTCTAACCCTAGCTTTCATGCTTATATAGGCATATACAAACTTAGGGCACTTAGCCATGCAATTACAATCAATAGATCTGCTTTAATACTAAATTTAGATATAATTCCCGTGAGTTAAATAAAACACTCACGAACAGGTAACTGATGATGGTTCTTACTTGCTTGACCGATGTCGGTCCCTTCATAACCGATGTCGGTTACTATGTTTTCCAACAAGTTGATAAAGCATGCTAACTGTGAAGCAATTCAGCTCCACAATCCTAACAATCTCCCACTTGGAGATAAATTGTTGAACTTTTACCTATACATGTACATCACCATCCTCTACATACCGTGAATACCATCTATTATTTATATCAACAATTCTCTCAAATGAAATTAGGAAGATTAAACCATCTTCTAAAACCAAGAAGATAACAAACCTGTGACTTACCATATACCTGCATGAAGCTACTATTGATCCGTGATACCCGAGCTAACCATACATCAAGCTCCCACTAAATCATAACTCTAAGCCTCTCATGCAACTAATCCACCATGACTAACACACTTGCAAGAGCTCCCACTCAAACTAAAATACTAAGATTTAACTGCAACCATAGCCATACCTATAAAACCAACCATGTTCTCCATCCATCTATCCATGTCTCCATACAACCACCAATGCAATTGACTAAGACAATTCGAACTGGAATATGTGAAAGCAAAACAAGATCTGGGTAAGACAACCCAAATGATTTCTACATGCAACCCATGGATGATCAATACACAAACATCTACATAACTCAAAGAATCCAAACACTACAATCAGTAAATCCAACCCCCGCATAAACAATCCAAGACAATCATCTGTAGATAACATATCCCATGGAGTAACATAGTAATCAAGAGGAAATAAAAACATCCCCTACTCATGCTCAAGGCATCCATGTGCAAATCAAACATTTGCATCATCATAGACTCACAAAACTGAATCTATCCACATGTACAAACTCACCATGTACATCCATCCATATCACTAGGCTCTCCAGAAGCTCTAAGTCTGCCACCAACTAACTCCAAAGCTGAATATGAATCATGTGCTCATCAATGTCAATAAAAACATCCATGTTAAACCATGCCACTAATACCAAGTGCAAATACCAGAAACATGTCATCAACATACTCTGCACAAACCAACCAAGATGAAAGCAAAACAAGGGCACCATCTAAAAATGGTAAATAAACATTGTTGTCAAACTTGTGACCAAACTGACCACGGTTTCCTAACCGACCCTAGTCACTACCTGACCAACCATGGTTACCAAATGACCGACCACGGTTAATCCTAACCGACACTGGTCTCTATAACTATCATATTTTCTCCTTTTTCACCCTTCAAACTCTGAAAATTTCTCTATCATCTAAAACTAGCTGAATCAACCATCAACTTCCTTCCCTAAGGAATATCCAGCACCACAAAATAAACTAGAAGTGACATCACAAAGCAATAAACTCAAAATACTTGCAAAGCCATGACTACCCTCCAAAACCAACTTGTGCCTCCTACCACTCTGAATAGTAGCAATCTCCTCTCACTTCGCATGTGCATCATGTATCCAATTTTACAATGCTAACAACCATGGCTTGCTCCCACTTAACCTGAACTCCCCTACACTGCTTCTAATCACCAAGCTCAAAAGCTATATATGTCAGTGAGAAATAAAACAAATGAAAGAAAATATAAATTGATTCCCTTCTTATCAAAGAATACTTCTACATCACAAAAGTTTGGAATTCTTGTGAAGTAGGTGAATCAACTTATTTTCATCATCATACTCAACATCTTTAGTTCTTTGCAGCTTGTGTCTAAACATGACTTTTCATTGAGGATCCCATCCTTAGACTATATATCATTGTCCTTAAGATTCCAACATATCCCGGAAATAAAATTCAAGCTCACCAAATATCCATGGTGCAAATTTTATTTGTGCACACAATCCAAACATAATATCAGTTACTCTAAATGAAACAAATAAAACATGAATCATATAGAGATATTTGACTCAAAGTATCACTAGACTAACCAAGCCAACTTCATCCTCTTTCTGATCCAAACATTGAAGTGATATGCATTGTTTCTCGCTTGTACACACTATGCAAGAAACCTTGTCCTCCAAAATGGGATACCAAACCATCCATGCCCTCTTTTACTGTAAGAAACCCTGTGCAAACTTGTTGTCAGAGAGACCAACCACGGTTCACCGACCAGGCACCGTGCACTGGTTATCCTCTCGTGACCATTTTCGGTTCCATAACACAACATGTATCGTGGTTCACCCAATGCGAGCTACGTCCACCAAAGATATAGATCTCATATATATATATATATAACAAGAGTACAAACCAACTCTTGAATACAATATTACATTGCATCTCTCCAAGATTATATCCTCTCCTCTAGATCTCTAAATGGATCTCCATGAGTGCACTAGAACCATGCCTCCAAACACCACCGGTAGATCTCACATAATCGGGAACTACCGCATCAACATGTGCAAACATGAAGACAACATCCTCTACAATATCTAGATCTACATGGATCAACAATACAACATGATCTCATGGATCTATGAATACAAGATCTCACAACAACATGTGGATCTAACAATATAAGACTAGATCTACATGGATCAACAATACATCATGATCTCATGGATCTACAATACAAGATCTCACAACAACCTGTGGATCTACAAGATGAAATACTATGTGTTTTACATACTATATCGTGAAGCCATTACAAGGAGATAATAACTATACAAAGTAAATATAGTAGAATATGTTTCCTATTCTCACCATTTAGATGTACCTGTCATAACTATACCTATTATTTCCTTCTGTCCAGCTTCTATCCATGGAAGCTTTGTCTTCATGTAACATGTTCTTTCTTTCTCTTCTTCTTCATCCTCTCAATCTAGGAGAATCAAGGATCTAACTCAATCCTTCTCTTAATTCTCCTTCTAACCCTAGCTTTCATGCTTATATAGGCATATACAAACTTAGGGCACTTAGCCATGTAATTACAATCAATAGATTTGCTTTAATACTAAATTTAGATCTAATTCCCGTGAGTTAAATAAAACACTCACGCACATGTAATCGATGGGCTTGATAAAAGACTTGGAAGTTTAAATAAATAAAAAATGTTTAAATATATAAAAGTAGATTGTATGAATACATTATTACAACCAATTTAATGATTCATCAACAATAACAACACTAATTCACTTATAATAAAAGGAATATTGTTTATTCAAATAATTTTATACATTACTTGTCATTAATCTAAAAGTGAAACAATCAGTAAATATTTGAACGATCTTCATTACTATCCATCATAAATAACTACCATTAAATTAACAACATAAAAAATTACAAATATACAATTTCAAAAACATGTCATAAATAAAATCAATTAAATATTTTGAAATATATATTTACCAAAGTAACTATAAAATAAAATTATGAATGCAACAATTACCATTTGAAAATTTTCAAGTGGAAAATTCAACCACTGCCTTTCTAATTTCATAGTATGCAATTGTAATTTCAAACACAAACATGCATTGTCTATGTGGCATTTATTAGAAAGACATTGTCAATGCTAAGGAAAACATAAATGTCTTTGAAAATTTGGATTGGATTTTTTAAGAGGTTTAATGTTTAGATTGATCTTTTCAACACAATTAAATTATTTATATAAAGGAATTTGAGAATTAACATAATGAAAGGATAGGCATCACAACCATTGAATATATTTTTCAGATTATATTGTGAATACAATCAAATCAAATGCCTAAATATTTGAGAAAAAAAGTCCATTCATACATATTCATAATATTATTTCTCAATCACACAAATAAAACAAATGAAAAAAGATATTTTGAAACTCATATTTAAATCCGTTCCAAACAATTCCACTAGATGGGGTTGGTTTCCAATACATTTGAGAAAAAGGCAATTGATTAAATAAATTAAAAATATAATAGAACAATCCACTAAAGTTTTACTTTCTTAACATGAATCATCTAATAAATAAATTAAAAATATAATAGAACAATCCACCAAAATTTTACTTGCTTAACATGAATCATCTTATAAATACCACCACTGCAGTTAAAAATTAGTTTTTCTTAGGAGTTTCACAACCCATCACAAGAGAATATATATATATATATATATATATATATATATATATATGCTAAACTTGTGTGCATGCATTGTGGTATGATATTTATGCATTGTGGCCATAAGGAAATTATGATGCAAAGGTCTATAGTCTAAAATTTGACAACCTAACCGCCTTGCTTGAGGAGATGAAGCTAGATAAAATAGTGATTGTTTTTTCAAGATCCATAATAGAATATCTAACATTATATTGACAACATAACAATCTTATTTGAGGAAACTAGACTTAATAAAATAGTGATATTTTAATCAAGATTTATAATAGAAGATCTAACATCATAAAAGAATGGACAATCCACAAGAATAGTTGAGCAACCTTGTATCATGCAAAAAAAAAATTCATTGCACTCTCTTTGGTGTTGGATAGATTACTTGGTCTCATGAACATTAAATTAAAATATTTTTTTCATTCATTTTTCCTAAGATTATAATAAAAACCTAGAAATAACAAGAGAGTTGTTCGGTTGCAAGAAAATCCACACATTTAGAACCAAAGGTCACCTTACAAAGATAAATGCTTATTAATTAAATCAAATTTTAAAAATTATAAGAAAAACAATTTGATTCAAAGAAGTTTTAAGAGAAATCTTCATCTAATATTTTTATAAGCTTGATTTATGCATTTCATAGTTTTAGGTAATTTTTGTGCAAACTCAAGACCTTCAATATCTCTTTCATATAGATTTTTTTAATAAATAAAATAATGAATTTATAGATGAAACAATAAAACTTTAAAAATACAAGTGGGAAGGACTAGAGCATCATCAACTCCAAGATCTGTAGAAAACCATGGTTTGTAGACCCATGCTATAAGTGACATTGGGTTCGGTCTGATTTTTCATTATCTTTTGTTCTCACATACAACCACTGTAAACATATACACAAAATTACCATATGAGACTTGGTAGGGAGCCTTAATACTTTGTACTATATGTCATGGGTGATTTGGCTTAATATAGATGTGTATGTGAAGATGTTAGTGGAGGCCAACAAAAAGGAAATATTAAACATATGAGACTTAGTAGGGAGCCTTAATACTTTGTATTATGTGTTATGGTTGTAATGCTTAATATATGTGTATGTGAAGATTTCATTGGAGGCCGAACAAAAATAAAATATTACTTATGATTCGAAGGTGGATATTGGTTATTTTTTAATTTAAATTAAAGAAATATACATTTCTCAATATGTTTTTTTTTTGTTTTGGTTGAAGATTAAGAAGAAATACATATCCTCTTTTCTTTTCGCACATGGTTCTTTATCCCATTTTCTATGAGAAGTATCCACTCAATGGTAGAGATTGTTAGGATTATAAATGAAAAATCCATAATGATAAAACACTCAACGGACTTTTAAGTGCCGACCAACAATAATATTAGATGTATGATCTTCAATGAGCAAAACTAAATATAATAGACTATGAGATGGACTAAAATGTATGTTTTGTATATAAAAATCTTGATGCCATAGATTAGCTAATTTTTTACAGAAATCATGTTACTCTCCCTTCACACTACGTTGACTTGTTATAATTTTTATTTTTGATTAAATCATAAATTACAAAGATTAGCTGCACAAAATTCTTAGCCTTAATTGTCAAGGGCTAAGGGGTTATAACTTTCATTATTTATCTAATACTTCAAAATTTTCAATTACATTTCGCTATCTCACAAATCCAATGAAATTTAGAAGTTCTTATTTATGAATATTTATTAGACTAACAAACACGTTTGGACCTAGAGTAAGATTCCTTTCTCTTTTTTCTATTTGTAAATTTTTATTAGTGGTTTAAATACATGTATAGATTTACGTACATATTCTTATAAATATTCAAGAAAAAAATATTCTAGCTTATTTTTGAATTAGAAAATTTATTATTTAACTTTTTAAGTTTGAAATCTAGACGTTATTGATGTTTCTCTTTATATGTTATGATGAAACTATTAAATGATCTATTTTTTCTCTTAATTGTAAATTTCATTCCAAAAATGCATTGCACACCCCAAACAACTTTTCTCTTTTGATTGTGAAGCTATAAAAAAATGAAACAAAATGACGTGCATTAGTTTATCGGATATCACCCCATTTTATGCATACTAAGATGATTTTGATGGTCTAAGAGGGAGTTCCACTTTAAGATTGAATAATGATTATTTTTCTTTCAATACTTGATATTTTCTCATAAATTGTCAACAATATCCAATCCCTCTATCATTCAAAAAGGGGATTACCTTGCATTAATTTTTCACATTAAAGTATGATAATTTTTTCCTCACAATTTTTTTCTTATATACTAAACCCTTGTATATCACATAATCCTTGATTTTGTTTGTAGAATCGCCGATTTTTGAATATTGAATAATAAGTGCTTGATAGGGTCGATGAAACAAAGATAAACTAATATTAAATTTACATATAAAATCTAATATATAAAATAGAAAATGTGGTTGAATAATTTTCCCTATTGTTGTTGGATAGTTTTGATTGGAAAAAGGGATAGTTTTATTTCATCAATTCCAAAATGTATGTCTTTTTCCAAAATCATGGAAAATTTTAGGACCCCCTAAAAGATCTTAGAGATTACTTGGTGAATCTATGAAAATAACTTTAAAAAAATGGTGGTTATGAAGGAAACGAGTTTTGAAATGTTTGGTGAATCATTTGATAATGGTGTCATTCGTAGCAATTGTCATCGGCGACAGCTTATGCTTTTGAAAACAACATATGTAATTTTCTAAAAAAATAAAATTTGATAATAGCGTTAAAACGCGTTCGTCTCAATGAGAAATTTGTGCCAAAATATGGAAATGTTTGGTGAATCATTTGACATAAAAAATTTTAAAATGATTTTTAAAAATACAAATCTCGCTAGTTTTGTATGTGAATTTCTTTTGAATTTTTTTGATGTTAGTAGTTAAAATGATTGTCTCAATGAGAAATTTGTCTTCACAAAATATGGTGTAAGCAAAAAAATTTCTAATGTTGTTTTTCCACATTTAACTATATCACTAAAAAAATGGTAGCATAATATATACAATATGCTAAAGGGCCGATTGTTAAAGTAGGTATTTACCTTAGCTCTGTTCACCTAGGTACTTTATTTACCTTTATTGTATTTATCCTCACCCACTTATGTGTGTGGATATTTCTTTTATTTTATTTAGATATTAGGAGATATTATCTAGTTGTTAGGCAAATTCTTTCCTTGATCTATGGTATTATACTAGATCCTTGATGTCTAGTTCTCTCCTAAATATATGGTCTTAACTAGTTTTTGATGACCAATGATTTATGGCTTGATCTATGATCTTGTAGTTCTTATATTGTTATTCCTTTCCTATATAAGCAAGGCCCATTCTCATTGTATTTCAATTGAGTTCCATAATAATATATGATATTGCATGCTAATTTGTTTGCAAAGGTTTATGTAAAGTTATTATAGTGAATTGATTTCATCTTATTGATCATGGTGTTTGATTAACATCTATGTTCTTATTGTACAATCTAGTTATCATTCCTTTTATGGTATCGAAGCAGAGATTGCTATTGACATCCATATGTAAATTTTATTTGGCAAATAAATTCTTTGTATATTCATATATTCAGGTTTACTCGTATTTTGTTGCTGCGTGTATTTTTATGCAAAATAAGGCTTCCATTGATCCGGAAGATGGAAAAACCCATAAGATCGATTTTTATAAACTCGGCCATTTATACGGAGGCATCGGTTTTTAGTTTTTTTTGTGAAAGCCACGCACCGGTTCGCCTCAAGATCCATGTCAACTAGGAAAGAAACCCATAAATTAGTTTTGTCGAATCTGAATCTGGTGGGTTGAAATCCTTAGCCCTTGGTCATATGGTATGGTTGGATGAGGGCTTAAAAATTGTGATTCCTACTAGTAGGTTCTTAACTCCAACTCCGTTTCATTTTATTTGTGTGGCGAAGGCAAGAGCATTTTATTTTGTTTTAGTGGCAACTAAAATAAATAGTAGAGCACATAATATTGAAAAATGTGTATCTTTTGATTGGTAGCTAGTGCCATTTTTTTTGTGCAAAAGTACTTGTTTATTCGTTCTTTCCATTGAAATATTTAATTTGAGAATTGCACTATAATTATAAATGTCATATTGTAACACGCACTCATTATAAAGTGTCAAATATGGAGGAGTGTTATAATGATTCTCCTCATATGCAATTTCATTGTGTTTTGAGCACTCTTTCGTCCTAAAATTTTGGGAGTTGCATTCTTGTTCTCTCGTGGATTATGAGAATGATATGATTTTCTCTTATGGTAAGTAAAAAAATTCTAATATTTTTTTCCACATTTAACTATATCACTAAAAATGGTAGCATAATATATACAATATGCTACTGTCGATAACATATATTATACACATTTATTATATTACGCTAAAAGGGGCTGGTAAGATGTTGTATGTATCATTTGGAATGATGATTTATGTTGCCATAACAACATACTTTATTTTCATCCGACAACATACAACATGCTTCCGGTCAAATTAGCATAATATATGCTACAGTGGAGCATAATATATGCTACCCACTCTCCTCCTTTGCTTCCCATCACCATTAGCCCCGCTCACACCCCTATCCCTTCCATCACGGCTCCCAGCCCCACTCATGTCCCTTCCATCTCGGCTCCCACCCCCATCACCTCTACCACGGCCAAACCTAAAACTAGGTCTCAAAAAACACCCAAGTTGGATATCCTGCATTTTTGGAGAATTCTTGCAAAGTCACTCGGGGTGGAGGATGTTCAAAACCTCCTTCATATTAGTAGAGCAGGTCATCAAGAGGCTTCACACAGAGAGTACTACCCAAAGGCTGGATGCCTTAGAAAAAGATATGTTCAGCCTAAAAGAAGAAGTGCAGAACTTGACTAAGCAAAAAGGTAAAAGGAAGAGGGAAGAGGATTTTGATCTTGACAATACACAAATTGAGGATATCTATAAAAATTTAAACTCCCTAGACAACCATCTGGAGAAAGCTAAGGATCGCCATGATCACAACATGGCAATTTTTAATGCAATTGGTGACTTCCTTGAACAACATGTTCACAGTGTCTCTGTTCTTAGTGAGATCCCAAAAACTTTGTGGGGTACAGATAAAGAAAGAAGTCAAACCATTAAAAAGTTGGATGCTAAGGATCCCACTCACATGATGGCGTTGTCTTTGTTTACCTCTTTACTGGTGTCAAATCCAGAATCAACAGAGCCGCCAAGAAGTAGAGATGTTCTTCACTGCAGATGTTGACTTCCATCGTGTTTTTTGTTGTTTTGTTGTTGTTTTTTGGCTGCTTTGTTGCAGCGTTCACTCTATTTTTCTGTTATGTTGTAACTCTTTTTGGTTACCTATGGATTCAATGCCTATTCGGATTCTGATCCTTCTGTGTTGTGGAACTTCTTAGTATATTATCTGGCTTTTAGGCCATCGTTGTAATCAGGGTATAGTCCCTTCAAAACTATTTACCAATAACACACACACACACACACACACACACACACACACACGTGTATGTATGTATGTATGTATGTATGGTACTATGATGGTAGCATATTGTATGCTATTCCCCAATAGCATAATATATGCTATCGTATAGTAGTATCTTTTGTGGCTGGTGTTGGTTGGTAAACTATATTATGTATTTTAGTCACTTTATTAACACTTGTTAATGTGTCTTAATTAGCTAATTTAACTTAAATTTTAAACTAAAAAGAAGAGGTGACATGTGGGTAATAAATGGGGTAGTTAGTTCTTGATTTGTGCATGATGATGAATGAAATTTATTGCATTTGTGTTGTGTGCACTCTTTCTCCCTCTCCAAACCCGAAATTTGACTTGGAGGGCACTTTTTGAGACTTGTGGGACAAGTAAACCTTGTCCCTTGTCTCTCATAATCATCTACCAACCATACTTATGAAGTATGGGGCTAATTTTGACCATTTTAATGCCTTGTTGAGTGTAAAAGGGAAAATAAAGTCACTTCTCTTCTTATCACATTTATTTTGTCCTTGAAAGGTATGGGGTGCATGTGGAGTGTGCATGCATGTCATAACCTTACCTTTTTCATTTAATTTCCTTGGTGTTGGGGTTTGACTTGTTGTGTTGGAGTGGAGGAATGATGAAGTGGCATCCTACATGAGCCACCTCATCACCCTCATTCCTTTTTCTATTTATGGGTGTGAATTTGGAGGAATGGGGTTACTTGTCTCATTTTCTTGATTTTTCATTTTTGGGAATTTTTGTCTTGGGAGTTCTTGCTTGGAGCTTGAAGGATTGCTTTGGTGCTTGCTTGGTTTTGGAAAGGATTAAAGCTTGTGGATTCAAGATTGTGGGAGATAGTATGGAAAGGTAGGATCTTTACCTTATTCTTATTGTTTTTGTATGTTTTGTAAATGCATGTGTGTATGTATTGTGTGGGATTGGTGTAGTATGGCCCTAAGATGTGTGGGAGATAGAAAATGGAACCACTTTGGGAGGGAAAAGGGAAATTTGTAGGCTTGTGGAGGGAGCATGAGTAGGGAGTTCCACCTATGGGGAGTGAAAATGGTAAATTGCTATACTTTTTGTATTATGCATTGGGAGGGAAAAAGTTATATTGTGTAGTTTGGATGTGCACATGGAGGTATTTTGGGTGGAACCCCTAACTCATTTGGGAGCTATAAGGAGGTGGTTTCTTTGTTCTATTCTCCCTTGGCTTTGAATGTAAGCCTATGTGTTGGGTTTTGTGGCTTGTGTTGTTGTGTTTGGTGTTTAAAAGTTCTTTCTTGTGTTGATTGTATGAGTGTTGAGTTGTTTTGTGGAAGCCATTGTTGTGAAAGTTGTCAAGTTGCCTACACACTTCATGGTTCTTTGGTTGGGGCTCAGGGGCCAATAAGGAGGATGGATTCTCCTCTTATTGGATTATAGGTTGGGTGGAGAGCATCGCCTATCCCCTTTTTCTTTGTAATGTGATTCAAGATTTGAAGAGTTGAAGAGGTGCAAAATTGAAGCTATGAAGTTGGGGAAAAGACATTGAAATGAAGACTTGTGTTTGAACCATTGGAAGAATCTCTATGTTGTAATTTGTCCATATTGTTCCCACTTAGAGTGGAAGTTTTAAATCTTGTATTATCAAAGGAAGGCCTTGTATATTTCATTTATTCAAATTTGTAATGTTATAGTGAAAGGAGAAAGCTTAAGTTGTATAGTTGTTGGAAATGAAACTCTCCTAAATTTGTATCTTATTAAAAAATTCATCATATATGTATTTTTGGAAAAGAATGATGTTATTGTAAAGAAAAAATTTGTTGAGTTCTTTTGTCGTTTTGTTGACAAGTTAAAATTTAAAAAGGAATGAATTATAGTTGATGTTATACTTAAATTTTACATTTTATTCCAAAGGAAAAATGTTGCAAATCTAGTGTTTAAATCAAAGATATATTTCCTTTCCCTTGATTGCTTTGGGTTGAATAAAGGACCATTAGACTCAACTAATTCCACATGTTTGATTAAAACACACACACACACACACACACACACACACACACACACAACAACACAACACACACACATTAACAACAACAACAACACATCCTTTATAGTTGTTATATCAACAAGATAAAATGATAAATCTATTTCAATAGAAACAAATTAAAAGAATTAAACTAAATATATAATAATAGATGAATATAAATATTTCATAGATTTACTCATATATTTTTACAAAACTTAAATTGCATGTATTAGATAAAACTAAAATAATATATATATATATATATATATATATATATATATATATATATATATATATATATATATCATTAAATGAAATTTAATAATAAAAATATTATAGTGAATCAACTACCTTGGTATATATAAACCATAGTTCTTAATTAAATAAAAAAATGGGTTTGAATTATATGTTGGCCGATTAGCTATGTGTGGGGGTTTATATTTATTAAAATATAGTGGGGGTGGGGCACCGCCCACCCCATATTCTTAAAAATAAAAATGACTCCCCACCCCATATTCTTAAAATAAAACCATATGGGGTGGGGCGTTGCCCACCCCCAATATATATAAAACCTAACTATTACAGTTACACCATGATTTTTAACCCTACGTTTTTATTATTGCGGTCGAACTTAATATAACAATTTATATATGTGTGTGTGTGTGTGTGTATGTGACGAAAGATGAAATAAAATATATCGGGCATATATTATATATATATAAATATATATATATATATCTATATATATATATATATATATATATATACAGAAAACCCTAGGAGAGGGATGCAAACAACTCTCCAAAAAGGTGTGTATCCATCCAAGAACTTGAAAACCTTCCATGGCCTTCCATGGCCTCCATGCTCCCAAACCTACAAAAGTAAAAATGAGGTAAAATTAGGGCAAATGGAAATAAAAGAAGCTCATAAGGAAATTTAGGGCAATCTAGATCCAATGGCCCAAATAGATCAAATCTAATGGTTGAAAATAAACCCTACATCACTTAAGTGATGGGGATTTTGTGGGAATGAGATTAAATTAAAAGGGTATGGGTAATTGGTTGAATGGGGCCACTTAGTGGCTAGGCAAGTTGTTAAAATTTTGTGGTAGGAAATAAATTAAACATTGTGCATGACAATTAAGTAATGAACTAAATAAGTTTTTAAATAAATATTGGTAAGGGTATAATTTTATAACCTAATGGGACATGACTATTAAATATTTTTTAAATACCCTAATTAAGTGACAGAACTAAATGAGAGACTTTTAAACCATAAATTAATTTGGGGAAATAAATTAATAATATTTAATTATTAATTTAATTCCAACATCCACAAGATTGTCTAGAAATCTTTAATTAAGAAAATTAATTAAATTGTGAATAACGTTTTTCCCATTAAATTATTAGACCTTGGTGTGGTTTTAATGTCAAATTTGTGGGCATTACATCTATTGTGTGATTGATGACTTGTAACTCGTATCTTTCTCTGGATTTTATATGTGTCATAGGAAGTTCATAAGAATAAACAAAAACATTGTATGTTTAGGGACTCTGCGTGACATATACATAACAAAATAAATATATTATTTGAATCCTAATATCTTGACAAAATCTTGCAAATTGAAATAAAAATAAGGTTTTTTGAGGGGCATGTGTTATCCCTCCATTATTATCAAGTATTTGGTAAGAATGTTTCTTTGAATCCAATAGGTGAAGCATAATCCGAATCAACATGTAGTCTAATGTAATGCATATTCCCAACACTTGTCACCTTCAATGAGCTAATCAATGCAACAACAAAATGTTATATACTCTTCATATTTCCTTAAATGTTTCTATTTACATTTAATATTTATAGACCACTCCACTCAATGATCATCAACAAGTTAAAATGTTCATCAATTAAATTTTGAGTATTAGAGAATTTTTCCAACCCAAGAAACATACATTTTTAATATTGCTTGAAGATTTTGAATCAACATAAACTAACCCAAACCTTGTTGTATATCCCTTTGCCCAATCAAAATTATCTAGCAGCAATAGGGAAAAGTATCCAAACATATTTTCCATTCCACATTTTAGATTTTATATGTGCACTGTATATTACTTTATCCTTTTGTGATGGAGCCTATCAAGTGTTTGTTATTCAAGATTAAAAAACCAATCAAATTCTACAAACAAATTCAAGGATTGTGTGGCATAAAAGTGTTGCAGAATATAAAGAACTAATTGTGGGGAAAATTTTATTTCATTAATATGGTCATATTTAACAAATTACAAAGTTATTGCAAGGTAATCCTCCTTTCCATATGATAGAGGGATGAGATATTGTTGACAATTTGTGAGAAAATGTTATGTATTAATAAAAAAACAATTATTATTCAATCTTAAAATTGAATTGCATATTAGACCATCAAAATCATCTTATTATGCATAAAATGGGGTGGTAGCTGATAAACTAAAACACATCACTTTTTTTTTTTTTTAATTGGTAGTTTCATAACTAAAAAGGAAAACTTGTATGAGAGCATGCAATGTGTATTTTTTGGAACAAAATTTACGATTCAAGAGAAACATCAACAATAACATCTAGCATTTCAAGCTTAAAAGTTAAATAATCAATTTTATAATTAAAAAATAAGTTAGATTTTTTTAAGAATATCTATAAGATCATATACGTAAATGTAGACGGATATATCCAAATTACAAATACATATTTACAAATGGAAAAGAAGAGAAAGGGATCTTAGTCTAGGTCCAAACACATTAGTTAATTTAATAAATATTCATAAGTAAGAAATTTTATACTTCATTGGATTTACCTGTTAATCAAGGTAATTAAAAATTTCAAAATACCAAATAGACAATAAAAGTTATAACCCCTCAATATTTTACAATTAAGCCTAAGAGTTCTAAGAAATTAATCTCTGCAATTTCTTATTTGATCAAAATAAAAATTATAACAATTCAAGGTAGTGTGAAAAGAGAGTAGCATAATTATTGTAAAATAATTAGCTAATCTATGGCAACACTTGATACAATCTCAGAAAGCAACAACTCTGAAACTAGTAAAGATGATTTTACACAACAAAATGGAAGAATGGGAGTTGTTATCATGCATACACCCAACCGTGGTTATTCAGATAGATGACCTAGATATGCTCGGACTACGCGAGTTTGATATCACTTATGCTTGGGGGTTTCAAGCTTCAGCATGCGCTGCAAGAAACATGCCCCATTTCATTGAAGCAAACCATATACAAATGCACCCACTCATGCACGTACTCTTACCCAACACTGGCTCAAAGGCACTCTCTACTCAACAAAAAACCCCCCTATAAATCATTACACACCACACTACTGTATAAACCCCTACACCCCCACTAAAAATGGTCATCCATGGAACAATTGGCACCAGTAAATCATACACCCTGATTAGGCACATTACATGTGCCCTACAATCACTTTTCGCCTACATTACCCATCCACCTAATGCTTCTTGCGCTTGACAGGGGTAACATCTTTTCACATTAAAGGAACCACCATACATGCAACACTTTTAATCCCAATTCATAACGTGCACCCACTTCAAGTCCAAACACTCCTCCATTTCCAAGAGAAATTGAAATATGTAGAATACATATTAATAGATGAAATGAGCTTTATTAGCCCACTATGAGCTTTATGAGCTTTAATAGATGGAATTTAAATTTCTATCAAACATAAACAACACAAAAAAACATGTTGAGGAATTATTTCTTCTTAAAATAGTAACAATTATGTTTCTTAAATTTTATATAATTTATACGGATAAGTTACGAGAATCAATTCAATAGATACTATTTAACCTATGATTTTAGATTTGATACAAAAACTAGAACCCCAAAGAAGTTGTAAGAATGCATAATTAACTTAATGTATTTAAAATAGGAGGAAACCCCTATCACAATCTCTTATAATTCATCGTCCTATTAAAATACTAAAATTCTTGCTATTTACTATGTAATTCTAGAATTCTGGAAAATATAGCCAATACGTAGGAAGCAAGATTCATTGTGAAAATGCATAAATAGATCACCACAATAGAATACAACCATTACCTTTGTGTCACTCATAACTGAAACTATATTTAATCAGGAGCAATAAATTAATTAATGTACTACCTAAATCCTAGTCATCTTTTAATAAACCTACATACCCAAATATCAACACAGAATCCCACTAATGTTATTAACAAAGAAAATTCTTCATACTGCACATCCCAGACATAGAAAAATGGTGATAGCAACCCACGGCATATCCTTTCACCCCCACCTCACCCCCTGTGCCCCCTAAAAGAGAAACTTGCTAGTTATAGTAGCGCTATGTGACAATAAAAGATAATGAATAACCAAACCAAACCAAACACGATCTCACTTAGATCATGAGTCTATACCATGGTTTTTATATATCCTAAGATGGTGATGCTCTTGTCTTGCCCGCTCTTAAGCTAACTATTTTATTTATGGAAAAAAATTCTAGATTAAAAAGACATTGAATGCCTTAAGTTTGCACATAAACTACCTAAAACTATTAAAAACATAAATCAAGGTTATAAAATATTAAACTCATGCTTATTCTTAATACTTCTCCAATAATTTTTCATTTCGTTATCCTTTCATATTGTTTTTCTAATAATTGTTAAAATGTAATTTAACTAAAGATAAATTCTCTTTTAAGGTAACCTTCACTACGAATGTGTGGATTTTCTTTCAACATAAAAAACTCTTATTATTTCTATATCTTTATTATAATGTTAGGAAAAAATGAAATAAATATTTAATAATGTTCATGAGATCGGGAGTCTATGGGGTAATGGATGTGAATCTAGCTACAAGAGGTTGAAATACCTCTAAAACACACATAAACAACTTTGAAAATAAAAATTAGGAGTTTCAAAATAGCTTTCTTCTCATTTTGGAATCCACACTAATATTTTACATCATTACAATCCACCTTTTATTTCACGTCTACTCTAAAAACCCTAAAATGCCAAAAAACCCTAAATTACCAAAAAACCCTAAAATGCCAAAAATTACCTACTAGAAAACAACTCGGATGGGCCCTAAAATTTGCATGCCAAATATCCCTTCATAAATTAAGGCTCACACAAAATTTTGAATTATTCTAACAAGCACAACAAAAGTTATTAAAGTTCTAAGACCTAGTCAAAAGCGAAAAAAATGTTCGAAGCCAATTTTAGGCCACTAGATAAAGGAATCCGGACCCAAAAATGAGCCGGAATGGCCTCAACCTTGCTTTAAATTTTTTTCTTAATATATTACTAATGTATATATACCACCCTGTAAAATTTTAAGACGATCCAACGATCAGATCAAAAGTTATGGTCTCTGCAAGTTATGCTCCCACATCAAGGACTAAGAGAATCCAATGCAAAAAATAGTTGCATGATATAAGGTTGCCTTATTATTTTTGTGGATTGTTCATTCTTTTTTATGATGTTACATCTTCTACTATAAATCTTGATTAAAAAATATTATTTTTTCAAGATTGGTCTCCTCAAACAAGGTTGTTATGTTGTCAATATAATGATAGATCTTGATTAAAAAATCACTAGTTTGTAGAGCCTTATCTCCTTAAACAAAGCGGTTAGGTTATTAAATTTTAGATATTTTTTCGTAATTAATTTGTATGTTGGTATATGTATTCCATGATGTAATGTCATTTTATCTCCATGACTCTCCTATTATAAAATATAACTATTTTCTTTTTTATATATTTTTAAATGTTGTCTACATACCAGATTAACATAAAAAAATGTTGTTATAAGTGTGAACACGTGAACTAGGTTTAGGGATATTTCCTAACTAGTTTTGTTTTTGTGCATTCATGCCAATAAGATCCATTTGGGAGTTGTAAGCTTGGTTGGCATATCTTCCTATTTTTATGTGTGTTGTTTTCACTCACAGATACATTTGGGAAGGAGTTGTTGTGGATTGGTCTTCTCTCGTGCTCTTTCCCGGTAAGCACATGGGAATGTCGAGTAGTCAAACGACCGACATGGGTATCATGACCATATGAACAAAGGCATTATTTTTGTAAATAAGGGGTTTCTTGAAAATTGTTTCCACTAATTATTGTTGGAAACATGAGATATAACTTTACTTTTATTTTCTTACAACTTTTTCTAAAAAACACCATCAATTTGTACCACCAATAGAAGGTTGTAAACTTAATTAAAAACTAGTAACATAATCATAGGTATTTGTGGAAGTCGATTGGCACACACATTTATTGGTGTAAATTAACTCACACAAATATTTAAACACATTTCAATTTTTTTGTTAATTATGAGACAATTCATTTTTAAAGGCAGCCCAATTTATACATTATCATTGATTTCAAGAGAACACCTCTTTTTGAGGCATTCTCTTTCAAAATCTTTAAATTGTACTCAAAAACACCATTTTTATATGTTGTAATCATATAATTCTAAATGAGATTACCTTTCATCTCAAAAATTTTTCTTAGTGCAGGCGCCATGTGTAAGCTTTTACATTTTGCATACACTCTTATGTGGACACTTCTATCTATAACATATGAGAAAAGAAAATCCTCTTTTCATTATGCTTTAATATATGTCTCTACCACATTCCAAACCTCTTATTTTCCACATGAAGGGAATCTTCCCATTAAGGTAAATCAATCGGCCAAACACTTGTTTGTTGCATTTGGTGATATATTTCCAATGTAATCCATGTATTTTGTAAGCTACGATTAAGATGTTCCATGAAAATCCCATTTTATTTTGTCATGTCATCAAACACTTTATGAGCATCCACCAAACTATTGCACGTGAAATACATGTTAAATTGCTTATTTTTGAGAAATGGTCATGTATCAAATGCAAATTCCTTACTAACCATGTCAGTGGATTTTCTTTCCTTGTAAAATAAGTGTCTTAGAAATATAGATCTGTAATAATTGAAATTATCTAGGGAATTGTGAAAGTTCCTTATGTTGATCTATTGTAGGATAGAGGACTTGTAACTCACATCTCTCTGGGTTTTATATCAGTCATGGGAAGTTCATAAGAATAAACAAAAACATATATTTAGGGACTCATGTGACATTTATAACAAGATAACTCTATTATTTGAATCCTAATAACTCAACAAAATCTTGTAAAATTGTAAGAAACATTGTTTTGAGGGGCTATGTTATCCTTCCATTATTATTAGGCTATTTTATGGGAATGTTTCTTTGATTCCAATAGACCATGCATAATCCAAGTCAACATGTAGTCTAATGGAATGTATATTCCCAACTCTTTTCATGGTCAATGACCTAATCAATGCCACAACAAATTGTGTGATGCTCTTCATATTTCCTTACATACTTATATTTACAATTTTAGTCTAATGGTTATAAACCACTCAATGATCATCAACAAGTTAAAAAATACTTATCAATTAAAGTTTGAGAGTTGGAGAATTTTGCTAAACTAGTAAGCATACATTTTTTTGATATTTCTTGAGGTTTTCAAACAACATAGACTAACCCAATCTTGATGTATATCCTTTTGTCAAATCAAAATTATCTAGCAACATTAGGGAAAAGTATCCAACCACATTTAATTTTTTTATATTTTAGATTTTATATGTAAATTGTATATTAGTTTATGCATGTGTCATGGAACCTATCAAGCACTTTTTATTTGATATTTAAAAACCAGTTAGATTCTACAAACAAAATCAAGGATTGTGTGATATAGAAGTGTTTAAGTATATAAGGAAATAATTGTGAGGAAAATTTTATCATAGTAATATGGTAATATATAACAAGTTGCAAATCTATATGGGTAATTCCCTTTCTGAATGATAGAGGGATGAGGTATTGTTGACAATTATGAGAAAATGTTATGTATTGAAACAAAAATAATCATTATTCAATCTTAAAATTGAACTATCTTTTATATCATAAAAATCATATTAATATGCATACAATGCAGTGGTAGATGATCTAAACGAATGCACCTCATTTTATTTCAAATTTTTGTGTAGTTTCATAAGTAAAAAGAAAAAGTTGTTTGGGGTATGGAATGCATTTCTTGGAATGAAATTTACGATTCAAGAGAAAAAATATATTATCTAATAGTTTCCTAATCTCATTTATAATGAGAAACATCAATAATGTATAACATTTCAAACTTAAAAGCTAAGTAATTAATTTTATAATTAAAAAGTAAACTATTTTTTATTTTCAAATATTTATAAATTGAACATCTATATTGAGTATCACTTTCTTCGTGAATGGACTATATAAATTATATCCTTTTGAATTCTCACTATATCCCAAAAAAATACACATTTCTCCTTTATCATATAATTTATTTCTTCCTTTCATGTAGCACATGATAATGTGCCACATAACAAAAAAAAAATTAAGTGAGAAACACTAGAATTTTTTTACTCCAAGTCTCTTGAGGATTTATTCCATGAACACTCTTTTTAGGACATATATTTAGAATATAAATTGTGCAAGCTATTACTTTACTCCAATTTAATCATCTAGAAGATGTTTTTCCTTCATCATGATTCTTTCCATTTCCTAAATATTTATTCTTTTCCTTTTAGTCACACCATTTTGTTGATGTTATATCATGTGGAAAATTGTTTCTTAGTCCCATTTTCTTTAAAACAAATTAGAAATTCATTTGAGGTATACTCACCTCATCTATCTAATCTCAACACTTTGATGAAATTCCCACTTTACCTCTCAACTTATGCTTTGAACAATATAAATATTCCAAGATCCTCAATTTTTGTTTCAAAAAATATATCCATGTCTTCCAACTAAAATCATTAATTTAAATGTCATGAAATTATATAGCTTCTCCTAATAGAATAAGTTTTCTTATGTCCACACAAGTTTGATTATATGATCTTAAGTGGAAATTTTGGTCTATATTAATTTCCAATAGGAAATGCTTCTCTATATTGTTTTCCATAATGGAACCTTCACAAACTTTGTTTGGTTGCTCTATCAAGGGAAAACTTCTTATCTTTTTCTTTTTGCATGATAAATTTAAACCACTAAAACTCAAATGACCATATCTAAGATGCCAACACCATGAATGGACTCCTATAACAAATTTTAAAATAATATAAAATTTCTTTTGTATTCTCATAGTAAACATCTTAATATTTTTCATTGGAACTTTGTGCAATTAAATTATCTCTACCATTTCTATCAAGAATCACACATGTTCCATTCTAAAAATAAACTTTGTATCCTTTATGTATTAGCTTCCCAATTTTAATTAGATTGTGTTTAAGACTTGTGGCACATAATGCACATTCGAGGTGTGATTCTTCTCTCCTTGCTTAGTTTTAATGTTTATACTCCCTTTACCCATGACACATAATTCACTATCATTCCTCAATTTCACCTTGAATTTAAAATATTCATATATATTTGCAAACATGTCCATGTTTCTAATCATGTAATTACTACAACCACTATATATAAAGCATGCTTCTTTTTACTTTCTTCAGCCATATTACAAGCAATAACACTGAGTTATTTATTTCATTCTCAACCTGCTTTATTTTTTTAAAAAATTACTTTTCATTCATATAAAGCTACTTCTTTATACACTCATTTGCAAAATGGCCAAAATTATTATAAAAATGACATTGGACATTAGATTTTTCATACATTTATCCTATAAATTGATATTCATGGTTATGGTTGTGACTACTACATCTACCTCTTCCAGTTGCAAAGAAATCAAAGTTGGTTATTAATTCTTCATGGAAATGGTTGGCCCTTCCTCTTCCTCTTTCACCTTTGTTACTCTCTCCTCTTCCTCTTGTGCCTTTGTTGTTTCTAACTAAAACTTATGATTTGAATACATTTTCTAGAGGAAAACTATCTGATTTATATATCACTTTTTCATGGGTTTTTCGAGAACCCATTAGCTTATCAATGTATACAATTGTGTTAAGTCTTTTGATTGTTCAATTCTAGCTACAATAGAATCAAACCTAACATGTAGACTTCTAAGGATTTTTTTATAACCCTTTTATTCTCTAATGTTTCACCATGAGACTTGATTTGATTTAGTACTTCCTTTACATGGGTAAAATACCATCAATTGAATTTGAAGGTTTCATATATATTTTCAAAATCTCTCATAAGCATAGAACAACTTAGCAAATTGATTTAACAAATATAGAATTTGTGAAATCCTAATTGTTGAGTCACGCATGGTAAATAAACGTTAAAGTATATATCCGACACAAGTAATAAGCTAGATAAAAATGAAACCCTATGTACAAGAGAGAGGATCTAATACTTAGTTGATTTTGCACATGATCCCAAAGTATGTTGAACTAGAAGATTGATGAACAGGAGGAGCAGACTAGCCGTGTGATTGAACATAAAAAATCTGGAACTTTCAGATGAACTCGAACTAGGGCGCTTGTACTAGGGCGAGGGCGCCTAGGCACTAGATTACTTTATTGGGCGCATATGACTGCGCAGGAGCTTGGAAACTAGTTTTTCTTTTGTTGTGCCAATGTCACTAAACTTTTTTATTTTTCACATGTATGTCATTGTATGATCACAAAATTTTCCTATAACTTAAAAAATAAATGATATCATGAAAAACTCCAAACTACATCAAATCCTAAAGAAGAAATATGCAAATGGTGATTTAGACTAACCTCGATGGTTACCTAACAGAGTGAACTTATAACCGAGCATTGCACTACATCTCAGACTCCATATAGTTCTTATGCGTGTGTGATAGAATCGTTCCCTCAGAAAGCCCTTGTTCAAGTGTACGTGATAACGGGAAATAGCTAGATGTAGCAATGTAAATATGTGTGGATGGTAAAATGAACTTCACCTCCTATGCGTGTATGTAGAAAATGTAGTCCCTTGTATGATTGTTGGATGAATGTATTTGATGCTCTTAGATGCCTTTGGAAGCAACCTTAGGTGGTGATAATAGATGCTTAGAGCTTGGTCCTTTATTTTGGTCATATAGATTTGTATTTATATGATTCCCTTGTTTGAATTTTTTAATTGACAACTAAAAGGTCAACCCATAAGAAAATAAGATTCCCAAAAGATAAAAGAGGTCCAAAAGAGCGAGTAAGATAGAGGTCAGGGGCGCCCAGAGGGCATGAGGGCATGCCTGGGATATGGCGTCTTGGTTGAGCGCTAGTGTCCAGAGTCATGAAAGATAAAGCAATAAAGCATTGACTAGGTTGTAGGGTGTGTAAGACCAAAGAAAAAGAAAGAAGATAGAAAAGAGGCCCAAGACAGTAGTCAAATACTAGTTTTCTCACTTAGGAAACATATGAATAGTAGTATGTGATTAGGACCTAGAAATTTACCCAAGTGCGTGATTTTGTGTTTACATTTTCCCCCACTTTATGTTTTTGAGTGAATACTCGATAACATAAGGTAGATATAAGAGATGTGTACTTGATAACCATGTAGAGTATGATGGTGATAACATGCCCAGGAGACAAGTGAAAGCGTGGAGTGATAAAAATGAAGCATGGAAGCTAAGAAAGAAGAAGTGACCCTAGGAGTGAAGCGTATGAATTGTATCATGTTGTACCTATTATTGTTGTATCTTGATGAAGGGTTGCTTATTATTGTGTATTAAGGATGAACCTACAAAAGAAGAGAAAAAAGTAGTCAAATTCATGTGTTATGAAAACTTTTTAAAAGCATATAAAAGTGTGTAAATATGAAAAAGTAGTAAAAACAAAAGTGCACACTTGATGTAGAATAGTGTAAGAGGATAGAAAAGTGTCCTAAAGATTTTGTGAAGAACGATTTTTTGGGCGATCTCATGCCAAGTGCGAGTTTTTGGGTGATATCATGCCAAGAACTATTTTTTTCAGGTGATCTCATGCCAAGAACAAGTTTTTTGAGCGATCTCATGCCAAGTGCAAGTTTTTGGGCGATCTCACGTCAAGTGCAATTTTTTTGGGTGATCTCATGCCACGGAAGAAGAGTGTTGGGGAGAAAGGTCTAGTGTTATTCTCCTTCCATGATTGCTTCCCGAATTTATACACCACTACAGCTAGTGTGACTGTGTTTAGTTCCGTGTTGTTCTAGTTCAATTCAAGGAAATAGAAAAAGGAGATATAATGCATTCTAATTTTTGGAGGATTGTGCATGTACCATGAAAAATACTATGTGAAATGTTGAAAATGTGATGATCTAAGAAAGTAACTATAACTTCCCCTATTCATAGGCACCAAGGAAAGGTCAGAGTGCTTAGGCGCTAGTGTTCGTATTTGGGCACTGATTTTTGTGATGAACTGAGGACCCAAGTTAGAATCTAGGTCATTATGTAATTGTAACTCTGTTGTGTTCCTATATTGTGCAATCATATACTGAAGCTCTAAGTTGTTGTATGGGGTGATTGATTCACCTAATGTATGCCCCCTCGTTTGGGATGCATGTGATGTCGATAGGAGTATGTGGTCTAAGAGAGGACTTGATGTTGATCTGAAACTGATACCCTACAGGGGAGGTATTTTGCATGGTAGAAACTAAGGCACATGCAAAAATATGGCTAGAAACATGTGTTAGTAGAAAAAGTGACAAGAATGTTATAGAAGATAGTGTAAAAACAATAGTAGTGCGATAAAAGGAGACCATGAAAAATGGGTTTCAAACATGGGACATCGCTCACAATGTCACAAGATAATCAAGGTCAAAGCGTCCAAAAGTATACAGTGTGCATACAAGACAATGGGCATAACCCACAAACAATGACATACAATAGAAGACAAGATCAATCAAAGTGTAATAGACAACCATGGTGGAAAATAGTTCCTCCAAGACAAACATTGCACATGAAGCACTTGTTAGCATGTTAGAGAGATAAAAAAATGTCAAAGCGTGTATGTCCGATATAAAGTAGTGCTAGTAAGAATATGAAATAGTAAATAACGAAAAATAACACTTTTAGTGTGTAAGAAAGTAGAAAATGTAGATGCCCCTAGGATCCACAATGGGACATGGTAAGAGTTACGAAAAAACAAGAATCATTACTATGTGTAAAAAAGAAAAATAAAACACACAATCTAGATTTAAACAATGCAAATAAAACAATAATGATCTATTCTAAAAAAAATAAACCATCCTCCTCCTTGGGTAAGAGTGGGCCCTTGCTCTTCCCTCGAGATGGGTTAGCAAAAATAAAAATAAGTTGCTGCAAAAATACTTGAACTATGGATTTTATTAATCAGAAATGATGTTACAAAATCATCCATCTCCTACCACTACTACATTGAGTGCTTTGGAGAGATATTTATAACTCATCACTTGGCCAATACTCCAAGATTATAGAACTACCTACCTATAATCTTGGGCAAAACTTGACTTCATTTTCCATTTTACAATGAGATAAATGTGGAAGGAATTTATTTGAACAATACAACTCCATATTTAACTACTTCTTCTTCTTGACAAGGAGACAAATGTGGAAGATATTTATTCAAACACTACAACTCTAGATCGAACTCCTTTTTCATTTGCACTCAACTACTTCTTCCACTTGACAAGAGACCAATCGTGGAAGAGAATTAATCAAATATTACAACTCTATATTGAACTATCTCTTCCACATGTAGTTAACTACTTCTTTCCAATTGCCAAGTCTACTCTTGCATGATTGAATCTTTCAAAAGGATAGTTGTCCCGCCATATTCCCATCCTTGATTTTTATCATTATTGTGAATTCAATTTGAAAATAATTTTCAAACCATTTCTAGGTTTGGTGCTCTTTGTTGCAAGCTTTCCAAAATATCTTGGAAATTTCATTTTAGTTGAGAAATGAGGGAGATATTGCAGTTTTATTGAACTTGTTTGTTTTTTATCTTATTTATTTTCCTTCAACCTTATTCTACTAAAACTTCAAATGAATATATCTACTTAATTATTTTGTTGTGTAAAAATGGGGAGATAATTTTTCTCCTAACAATAAGAGGAACAAAAACCTCTCTCATATTCTCATTTGGAGATCTTCAACTTCTGTTAGAGAAAATATGATGTTGTCTGTGCAAGTCCTGCACTTGAAAAACTTTTACTTCAAATGATTATATCTTTCAAACCATTATTAATGTATAAAAATAGAGAGAGGTTTTTCCTCCTAACAATAAGAAGAAAAAAACCTCTCTCAGTTTCTCATTTATAGTTCTAAATTTTAGCTAGATGGATGTTTGTGTTGGTTCAGCTAGTATTGCGCTTGAAAACCTTCTTCTTTAAATGTTGATATCCTCAAAAATATTATTACTCTATAAAAATAGATATAGATTTTCCCTCCTAACAATAGGAAGAACAAAAACCTTTCTCATATTTTCATTTGGAGTTTTTAAATTTTAGTTATAGCAATTTTTGTGTTGATTATGTGAGTCTTGCGCTAGTTTTGTGAGTCCTACGTTCGAGTCTTGCACTCTATGTATTGTGAGTCCTGCACTCCTAGATTTATAAGTGTTGCAATATTTGTGAGTCATGCACTCTTAGCTATGTGAATATTTTAGTTACTACAATACATTCAAGAGATCAAATGACCTTCTCATACACAATACTACACTCCAACTTACAATAAATATTAGGAAATGAAAACATTTAATTGCAATAGACTTTTCAAAGATAAATCAAATATATTCTATATTTAATCTTAAATAAGCTATCTAGTTCTTAAGACTACATCTAAATCCACTTTATAAGAGAAGAAATAATGTTATTTGGTGCAATGGATGAGACTTAATTTGGTCTCATCACTCCCCCACACTTAACTTCATGCATGTCCTCATGCATGTTGTTGATTTCAATGCACATTTTGATCTTGAGTCCTTTTTTTTCTTCTTTTTTGTACAATACTAATCATTTTTCTCTTCACAAAATCAATATTTTTCTTTTCTTTTCATTTCAAAATCAACATATGTTTTGTATATATCAACTCTTTTCTTATGTAGTTTTCAAATATCTTTGTAGGCTTGTATTTTCTTCTCCCCCACACTTGGCTTCTTGCATGGCTGGTTTTTTTTCTATCTTTTTTTTAAAACTTCCCAAAAGAAGTTATTTGCTTCTTTTATACTTTTTTTAACATCTAATTTCTCTCATCTACTACTACAAGCCTTATGGAAACAAATATTTCTCTTTTGGATAGGTTCTTGGAAGTGGACTTATCTATAATCAAAACAACTAATAAATTTATCTAAGAATAAAATGATAGAAGATACTTGGACCATATCTTGAATTTATCCATTACTTTCTTCTTGTTGCACAACCTTCATTTCTGTAATGTTAGAGAAAACAATAAAGAAATTCAACTCCTTTACTTGCAACAATAATTTTTTTAGCTTCAAAGGACTCCAATTTTACAGATCTGAACAAATAACAAATCAACTTTAAAGGACTCCAACTTTACATATTTGAATCAATAACAAATCAGATTCAAAGGACTCCACTCTATAGATCTGAAGAAATAAAAATCAATTTCAAAGGACTCCAACTCTTTAGATCTGAAGAAATAGAAAACCAGCTTCAAAAGAATCAAACTTTGTAGATCTGAAGAAATAACAAATCAACTTGAAAAAACTCCAACTCTACAAATCTAAAGAAATAGGAAATCAACTTCAAAAGACTCCAACCTTGTAAATTTGAAAGAAATAGAAAATTGTATTGAAGATATTTTATTGTAGTTGGGAAAAGTAGTCATTTGTTGGTTTTCTACTTTCCCCTTTTTAAAAAAAAAAAAACTGTCATTTACTATTTTCAACTCTTTCTTTTTTTTTTTTTTTTTTTTTTAGAAAAGAGCTACCATTTGTTGGTTTTCAACTCTTTTATTTATTTATTTTATTTTTAGAAAAGAGCCACCATTTGTTGGTTTTCAACTCTTTTTTTTTTTTTCACACACCTGATCAGCCATGTAATTGTTGATATTCGCATCCTTAGTTGTTTGTGAACCCATGGTTGAGATCTCTTTGTTCTGTAAAAACTTTTACTTCTGCAAAATCTTTTCTTCCTTCGGTAGCTAGAGTCAAAATAAAAGTGGTAGTTTCATATTGACAAAAAAAACTGCATGAGTTAAAATCAAAAAATTCAATATGATATCTTCTTTTTCATCTCTATAACAACAAACTTGGTAGGCATTTTTCTTCCTTTATATAGATCTTCAATTGTAGATTTGAGGCTTTCCATCTCTTGGTATACAACAGCTAGGTCTTTATGTTTATTTACCCTTACATGGACATGAATGAGCATATCTTCCCCTGTAATATTTATTATCCTTGCACAAGAATTTTTTGGAGGGTATGTTTTTTTGTCAATCTTCCATTAATATTTAATCCTACGAAATAAATAAACTTCTAATCTAAACTAAGGATTTGTAAGAGATTCATGTTCCATTCACTCAAATAGCTCAAAATTACTTGTTGTCACTACAGATACTTTTTATATCGTCTAAAGGAATGAAACTTATAGAATTTCTCTCACTAAGCCCAAGCATTTAACTAAGAAAATAGAAAAATTAAAACTAATGTCTAAAAGGACTTGTTAAACCAATATCTCCTCTAAGTTAAAATTTTGTAAGAAGTTTTTGTTCCACATACTCCAAAGCACAAGTCTTTTACTTCAAAGAAAGAGTTATGGAAAAAAATATTTCTAAATGGAAACTTACGAAATTCTTCTCACTAATCTTAACTTAGCAACTTACCCCTAATGACACCTATCCCCGGAAACAACACCAAAAATGATGAGGGTCATTGTAGTCCTCACCATTTAATCACAAAGAATGTCAAAACCAAGCGATGTCTAAGACTATCTGCAAAAGGGGCTAAAGGAAATAATGATCTTACAATTCTTTGTTTCTAAACTAAAAATGCTTGAAAGGAAATTCAATAACTGAAATTGAATCTAATCTAACAACTAAAATAAATTACTGAAATCAAATCTAATCTAACAAACTGAAATGAATAATTGAAAACAAATAAATGACAATAAACAAATAAAAGTGAAGCTTCACAAACAAAGTAAAATAAAACACACAATGCAAATTTAAACAATGAAAGCAAAACAATAATGATCTATTCTAAAAACAATAAACCATCCTCCTCCTTAGGTAAGAGTGGGGCCTTTTTCTTCCCTCAGAGTTGGGTTAGCAAAAATAAAAATAAGTTGTCGCCAAAATACTTGAACTTTAGATTTTATTAATAAAAAATGACGTTAAAAAATCATCCATCTCCTACTACTACATTGAGTGATTTGGAGAGATATTTATAACTCATCACTTATACTTCAACATTATAGAACTACCTACCTATAATCTTGGACAAAACTTGACTTCGTCTTCCACTTCACAATGAGATAAATGTGGAAGGAATTTATTCAAACAATACAACTCTATATTGAACTCCTTTCACTTGCTCTTAACTACTTCTTCCACTTGACAAGGAGACAATCATGGAAGATAATTAATCAAATATTACAACTCTACATTGAACTATCTCTTCCACACACAGTTAACTACTTCTTTCCAATTGTCAAGTCTACTCTTGCATGACTAAATCTTTCAACATGATTGGTGTCCCGCCATATCCACATCCTTTGTTTTCTTATCTTTAATGTGAATTCAATTTGAATAATTATTTTTAACAGTTTCTAGGTTTGGTGCTCCTTGTTGTAATCTTTCCAAAACATCTTGAAATTCTCATTTTCGTTGAGAAATGAGGGAGATATCATAGTTTTATTGAACATGTGTTTTTTTATCTTATTTATTTTCCTTCAACCTTATTCATTGAAAATTCAAATGAAGATATATCCTCAATTATTTTTGTTGTGTAAAAATAGAGATATTTTTTCCTCCTAACAATAAGAGAAATAAAAACCTCTCTCATATTCTCATTTGGAGATCTTCAACTTTGGTTAGAGAGAATCTGATGTTGCATGTGTGAGTCCTGCACTTGAAAACCTTCTGCTTCAAATGATGATATATTTCAAACCATTATTGTTGTGTAAAAATGGATAGAGTTTTTTCCTCCTAATAGTAAGAAAATAAAAACCTCTCTTATATTCTCATCAAGAGTTCTACAATTTTAGCTAGACAGATTCTTGTGCTGGTTACTGCTAGTACTACGCTTAAAACCATTCTTCTTCAAAACTATTATTGATCTATCAAAATGGAGAGAGTTTTTTCCTCCTAACAATATGAAGAAAATAAACCTCTCTTAGATTCTCATTTGGAGTTCTGCAATTTTATTTATAGCAATTTATGTGTTGATTTTGTGAGTCCTGCGTTAGTTTTGCTAGTCACTAGTTCTGCGCTTGTGCTATTCTACTATGTATTGTGAGTCTTGTGCTCCTAACTTTATAATTGTTTTGATCTTTGCGAGTCATGTTCTCTTAGCTATGTGAGTATCATAGTTGTTGCAATACATTCCAGATATCAAATGATTTGTTCGTACACAATATTTTACTCCAACTTATAAGAAATATTAGAAAATGAAAACATTCAAATTGCATTAGACATTTCAAAGATAGATCAAATATATTCTACATTTAATCTTAAATAAGCTCTCTAGTTCTTAAGACTACATCTAAATCCACTTTATAAAATAAGGAATAGTGTTATTTAGCAAAAGGAATGAGACTTAATTTGGTCTCATCGGTTTGCATTCACAATTAGAGAACAAGTGAATACACATGTTTATATATAGAAAGATAAAAACATACTAATATTGTCTAGCATGTGAAACAAAGTGTACATGTAACAAGTATACGTAAGCAAGAGTATGGGAAACCAAGATATGCAGTATGCTATGAAAGAGTGGGGTGGAATGATATGTAAATTTAATGTGATAGGGGCAGCGTGTCCCCAGAGCGATGATGTGTATGAGTATGAGATGATGTTCATTTATAAAAGACCTCTTGACAATCAAGAATGAACCATAGAACAAGAGCTTGTCTTCGAGAAATAGTTTGAGAATATGTGCTAGGGAGATAGATCAATGAAGCATAAAGTGTAGAGTGGAGAAAAGGTGAGGTTCATTTCAGATTTAGACCCTCGGCAAAGAGGTCAGTATGAACCGTGGAACTAGATTGCATCATAGGGTAGTAAGACATGTCAAAATTGAATACTATAATGATGTAGCGTGAAGCGTGGAGTGTGAAATGCGTAGCGTGTGAGGGTCATGAATGTAGCATGCCCTCAATAGTCAAGTGTGAACCTTAGCGAAAGAGTGTTTCATAGGGAAATGACGATACAGTGGTGTATCAATGTATGTACGATGAATGAGAAATACTATTGGTGAAGCACGAGCGTGATAGTAGAAATGCTAGATACACGATAATTTTATGAGGGGAAGTAAGCGTGATGCCCCCAAGTGTATGAAATATAGATATCTAGTCAATGTTGCTAAAAATATCAATGTAAGGTGTAGTTTCCTTGACATAAATGATTGGTTTCAAGTGAAAATTATGAAGGGATCTTGAAAGGTGGGATTTGAAAGAGGCTTGCTAGAGTTTTTGGTCTTGCTTAGTGAGTGGTTGCATATTTGGGATTGATGATGTCATAGAATACTTGAGAGGAGGAGGTGTTGTATTGATTTTTAGAGGAGGTTGCTTAGGAGGAGTGGGATATATAGGTAGCGCTTGAGTGACAAAAGAAGAGACTTTAGAAGTGATGGCATGATGCTCATTAGACATAGAGGAATCAAATTTAGGAACCCAATGAGATTTAGCAATTAGAGATGAACATGCAACAACATTTTGTGTAGCAAATGAAATAAGACCATAATGCTTAAGGTGGCCAATTTGTCATTTTAGAGCATAAAAATCATTGTCATTATGTTCATTAATTCGATGATAATTGCAATATGGATGACCTTGATATTTTACAAGCTGATAAGGAGGATAGTAATGAGTAGATGGCAATCGATCAATTGATGAGTAGGGATTTGAGGAAGAATATCATGTTGCTTAGTATTGAGATCAAACTTGAGAGGTTTTGGTAATGGTAATATTTGAGGTTCATTGATATGAGCACATGTAGAAGACATAGAATTGGGATGACATGCATGAACTTAGTAGAAGGAGAACTAGCATGAGCCTGAGAAGAATCCTTTGTATGTTGAATTTCTAATTTAAGATATGTAATCGTTGTTTCCAAAGCTTGAATTGTGTCTTCAAATAAATAATACAAAGTTTGAATTGACTCTAAGATGGGTTGATTAGATGGAGGATCATGAAGGCTAGGGTCGTCAGAGAGATGATCAAAAATGGCACTCACTTGAGTGGGTGGCATATCTCTAGGAGATACATGGTGTCTAGGGATTTTTCAAGAACATATTTGCAAAGTGGATACATTTGAAGTAATTCATAAAAATATATTTGAGGAATTTTAGGAGTCATGAAAGAAGATTGAATAGAATAAGAAAAATGAAGATCCCAAAGTGTTTGAATGCGGGTTCACGAAATGATTTAACAAATATAGAATTTGTGAAATCCTAATTGCAGATTCACGTATGATAAATAAATGCTAAAGTATAGATTTGACACAAGCAATAAGCTAGATAAAAATGAAACCCTAAGTGCAAGAGAGGGGATAATACTTAGTTGATTTCACACTTGATCCCAAAGTATTCTAGACTGGAAGAATGATGAACAAGAGGAGAAGAATGTTGCAATCGAATAAAGAAAATCTTGGAACTTCCCGATGAGCTCGAGACTAGCATACCCGGACTAGGGTGAGAGCACCTAGGATTTAGAGACCTCTCGTTGGGCACATGTAATTGCATATGAGCTCAGAAACTAGTTTTTCTTGTGTTGTGCCAATGTCGTTAAACTTCATTTTTTGTCACTTGTATGTCGTTGGATGATCGAAAAATTAACGTGTAACCTAAAAAATAATTGATATCCTGTAAAACCACAAATTACATCAAATCCTAAAGATGAAAGATGCAAACGAGGAGTCAGATTGACCCTGACGGTCACCTGACAGAGTGAACTTATAACTGAGCATTGCACTACATCTCAGACTCCATGTAGTTCTTGTGTATGTGTGATAGAATTATGCCCTATGAATCCCTTGTGAAAGTGCACGTGATAGTAAACAATATCTAGATGTAGCAATGTAAATAGATGTGTAGATGACAAAATGAACTTCCCTTCCTATGTGTGTATGCAGAAAATGCAGTCCCTTGTTCTCTTGTATGAGTGTTTGATGAATGCTTTTGATGCCTTTGGATGTAACCTTAAGTGGTGATAATAGATGCTTAGAGCTTGGTCCTTTATTTTAGTCACATAAATTTGTATTTATATGATTCCCTTGTTTGAATTTTGTAATTGACAACTAAAAGGTTGACCCATAAAAAATAATATGCTCGAAGCTAAAAGAGGCCCAAAAAGAGTGAGTAAGATATAAAGAGGTCATAGGCTCCCGGAGGATGAGGGTGCCCAGGCGCTAGCGTTTTGGCTGAGCACTAGTGTCCGAGTCATGAAGGATAGAGAAATAAAGCGTTGAATGGGCTATAAGTTGTGTAAGACTAGAGAGAAAACAAGAAAAACAAAAAGATGTCGAAGACAATAGTCAAATACTAGTTTTCTCGCTTATAATTCATATGAATAATAGTATGTGATTAGGACCTCAAATGTACCCAAGTGCATGATTTTGTGTCTACACTAATTTAACTATTATGGTGTGGAGCCGTTTTCATGTGTAGAAGTGTTAAATATTGTACACTAAAAGTAATGTACACTCTCCATGGTGTTGGCCTCAAAAATGTTCCCAATATCTTGGGAAATGTGCTCTTCTCATATTGGTAGGATTTTTGACCCATAGGTTTTGGGGCAGTTTTGGTACCCACAATATAGTAAAACTACTTAAGCGATTGCATATTGATGTAGGGAAGACATATCATTATAGGTGTGTGTGAGTTCAAGTGTGAATTCAAGAGAGTTTGTTGAGCACAACTCCAAACAGATCTGGGTATTGTATTGAGAGAAAGAGGTGGCTTGTAATAAAATATGAGCAAGTGATTCTTGGTGACCGTAGCCCATATAGGGTGAATCACGTTAAATACTGTCTTTGTGTTGTGTTCTTTTACTTTCTACACTTTTATTTCAAATATGTGATATGATTTTGTATATTAGTTTCCACTATTGCAATTCTATGTGGGATTGTTCCACATATTTTATCCCTTATTTCCTAACAATTGGTATCGATCTTGGTTTGGTTTGCTTTGAAGTGTTAAATCACAGGAAAATTTTAACTTGAGTGGGAGCTATGGCGAGATGATAGAATATCAAAGGTTGATAAATTCAACAAGAAAAATTTGTCTTTGGAATATGCAAATGGAAGATTACCTTTATCAAAAGGATCTTTATAATCTATTGTTTGAGAAAGGGAAAAAACCCTTGATCATGATGGATGTGGAGTGGTATTTGCTAGATAGAGAGGCACTTGGAACAATTCGGATATGTCTTGCATCTTCGGTATTATTTAATGTTTTAAAGGAAAAGACTACAAAAGAACTTATGGATGCATTAGGGAAGTTATACGAAAAACCCTCTGCCATTTCTAACAAGATATTTTTAATAAAAATTTTGTTTAGTATGAATATGTCTAAGAATAGTTTAGTAGCATATCATTTGAATGATTTTAATACGGTTGTGAATATGTTAGCTTCGTGTTGGTGACAAAATTTTTCAGGTGGAAAAATCTATGGGTTTATTTCCAATGCTCTGGGAATCGAAGTCCCTCTACTTAGTCAAAGTGCAACTTCCGTATTTACATGTGCATGAAAAGGTGGATTTTCCTAGTGGCCTTGCAGTCAAGGATCCAACAAGGGCACTCCACTGACCTTGTAGAAAAGCTAGCAATTTCTTGCTATAGAGGACTTTATCTGTAAAGTGGGAAAGGAGAGTGAGAAATGAGATAGGAGAACTAATGTTGCAAGTAGAAAATCAGATTCCTGCACACACTAGTTAGAAATTTCATCACATGCATTGAAATTAAGAGAAAACAACTCTGTAAGTAACAATAATACCAAATAGAATTTATGATCACAAAGTATCAAGAAATCCCTTAGTCAAAGAAAGCTAGAAACTCCTTCTTGTATTGATTGCTCAAACAAAAGTTGTACATAGTGGAGAAATGAAGAAATTTGAAAGGAAAAATGGCTAACTCTTTTCACTCACAAGTAAGCAAAATCTCTCTCATGAACTTACAAGAATACAACCAGCTAGAAGAATTTCATAATTATAACCATTTTGAGTCATGAGCTCATTAGAATTTATAGGATTTTGAAAGTCTCTTCGCCTATCCCCCATTGACCCTTCATATGCCTTGAAAACTTTTCACATTCCTAGGAAAACTTTAAGTCCCATTTTATAACTTAAGGGTGACTTATTAAATTGAAAACAAATTCATTTTTAATTACCTAAGGCATTATGAAAACTACAACCCCAACGAATAATTAGAACATGGAGGAGAGAGAAAGTGGGGGAAGAGAGAGAAGGAAAAGAAGGATGTTGCTCCTAATGAAGTCTATTGATCCTGATAATTGGAAAGCTCCAAGGAGATGAAACTTTAAATCTCTAAATCCTTTGCCTCTTGAAAAAATCCTTAAGACTTGCACTCGATGTTGAATTGTTCTTTGTCTCGTGTTGATGAGAAGATACCCACTCCCTTGAATTCCTTGTTGTGAATGATTCACTCATGTTGTGGACAAGTTACTGCTGACGAGAAACTACCTTTTGATGACCTCCGACACCACGAACTAAGTGTTTAGAAACAATTTTGAGTTATCCCAATGGTGACTAAGGGAGTTGGATTTGTGATCAACAACCTCCTTTTCTGGTGCATCACCACTTTAGTGTAGGATGTATTTTCATGCACTCTCTCTCTTGATCCCTTGGAAAGTTAGATTAGGAGTAGATAGTTTTCCTACATTAGAGTAGATTGTGGCAAGTAGTTTAGGAGTAGGAACCAACCTTTTCTGGAGGACCATCTCAAGTTCGCAAGTCCCACAGCTTGAGATATGGTCCCATGTTATGCAGGTTACACCGGATGTCCCATTCAAAATCGGGCCATCCAGGGGTGCTGTAATTTTGTATCAACAGTCCTTGCATGCTCGGTGGGATAGGTTTGAAGCACCTTACCACTTCATCTTAGCAAGTTGGTGTGTTCTTATTAAGACTCAGCCTTTAGAGGCACATGCAAAACACATCTGGTGATTCCATTTAATCAACAACCCATTCTATGAGTTGCGACTTTCTTTCCACCCATTTTTCGTTCCACATCTTTCATCTTTTGTCATTCATGAAGTTGTGTAGTCATGAATTCATTCCCATCTTGGAATTCACAGCTACAGTAGTGCAATCAACCTCTAATGAGTTTCGCGACTCCTCCAGATCATCATTATGATCAGATTCAGAACCATTATGCTTACCCATATGAGAAGTGTCAAAGACAGTTTGCCTACAAAACATATTAGGAACAAGGGTACACATATAATGGTAACAATTATATGGAGAATGTTGATTTGTTGGAGAAGATTCAAAGAATGGAGGCTAACATGGTGCAATCCAGGGCTACGACATAAATGAAAGCTTTTAGAATTGGTTGTAGGGCACCTTGTCCATGGGAAGACCCTTTTCCAAGACACTATAGCTCACAAGAGAAGCTTGATTTCATGGTTGAAATGCTGCCCCAACTTGCATAATGGACTAAGGAGATTGAGGATTATGAGTTGGATACAAGACAACTTTGTTAATGGGTAAGTCCACCTCATAGCTTTTCTTTTTCTCTTTCTCAATCAGTATCATCGCAATAGTGTCATGAGTCTAGTTTCTCACTTGCTTCCCCTAGTGTTGAATTCCCTTCTCCATCTTCTAGTCTCCCATCCCATCTTAATTGCTCTACCCTTTTCCCTTCCAAATCCAAGTCCCCTCCACAAGAGACAAAATAAATACCTTCCCCTCCACCACAAATAAAGAAAAACTAGTGGAGACCCCACCCACCACTCCTACTTTCCCGAGTCCATGTTGGGAAGAGACTCAAAAATCCAGTCAAGGAGAGCAGCAAGAAGAAGAGCCAAGAAAAGAAGAAATGATTAGAAGCTTGGTGAGCTTGGCTCTTAGATTCGGAATTGAAAATATTCCCTTGTTGGTTAAGCCTATGGAGGAGGTCAAAGTTGAAGAGCTAGTGGTGGCTAAGGCTGATTTTGTAGCAGCAGTGGAACAAGAAGATCAACAATCTGTATGCTCTAAATGCAGTGTCCATGATGACACTTTATTTGAAGAGAATGCTGATCTAATTCAAGATACAAAATCATTCCAAGCAAGGGAAGAAACAACTACTCCAAATCCAAAAGAGGAGAAGTGCATTCGCTATGGAGGAGAACCATATAGTTTCAGATGCTTTGAATACAGAGAAGGCCACAAAATAACTTTCAGTTCTTCCTCCCACTTCATCCCCTTGAGCTATGATGTTGAAAAATAATTTGAGCTTTCAAAATTCATGTTCGAGGATGAGGGGAACCATGGTGAGCGAGTTATAGATCAGGAGGAATATTATCTATCTGATTTAGAGGATTGCTTCGATGGTGAGGAGCTCATGGAGATCACATCATTTTCCCCTCCATCATCTTCCTTCCAAGCACATAAGCTTGGTGCCATGGAGGATAGAATTCAAGGACAACAACCTACACTTCATAACAACCCTCTGGAACCAAGTGTTATCCAAAATTCACCCCTCAAGGTAAATTTTGATAACATGCATCAAATTCTTTAGTCCCAAGCAAATAGATTGATTTAAGGCCTGAAATCATGTTTTTGGGGCCCCCTCGGCTTCCTTCTAACTCTCCCATCCAAGAAGAAAACCCAACGAGTTAGAAAAGGTGAAAAAATTGCAAAAACCAAGCTTGGGGCCGAAAAATGAAGAAAATTGGCTAAGTCCTAGTCCAGGCGGTCTGCGGGACAGTTGGGACAACGGGGCGCAAATCGGCGAAAAAGTCACAGCGCCGTCAAAGCAGCGGTTGGGACGTCGGGATGCGTGGGATGCGAAAAGGTGAACTAGCCGAAAGTGAAAAAATCGTCAAGTTTGGGACATCTGGGCCGTAGGTACGCGTGGGACGTGAACCGGCCGAAAAGCCGAAAGACAGTCCATTTCGGGCGGTTCGGAGATATTTGTCCCAGGCAGCCCAGGACAGTTGGGACAAAAGTACACGGAGGATGCGAACCGGCCGATTCAGCTGAAACAGAGACTTTCGTCCGGGACAGTTGGGCCAAAAGTACGCGTGGGACGCGGAAAGCCGAAAGAGCCGCCAACGAATGGAATCTCGCCACGTGTCTTCACCTCAAATAGGAACAAGGAAGCCCGAATCAGCCGAAGCAGGAGATTTTCGTTCTGGGACATCTCGGGACAAAAGTACGCGTGGGACGCGAGGGACGCAAAAAGCTGAAGCGGCCGAAGGCAAAGAAGAAAAGTCAACGTTTGACCCGTGAAACTTCAAACGGCCATAACTTTTGACTCCGAGCTCCGATTTTCATAAAATTGGACTTTCTGGATTTCTTATTTTTAATGAGGGTAGATATATTTAATTAAGAGAAACATATTCGGCTCCAGTCAGTTAATGCTCATTCCCGTCAAATGATAGAAAACGCCTGCTAGACCCAAAATAGCTGCCCGCACTCAGAAGGCCATAACTTTTGCATTTCTCAACGAAATCACACAAAATTGGTACCGTTGGAATCGTGGCTCTGAGCCCGATGCACAGAAATAAATAAATTCTAGATTTGATGAGAAATTGGTCAAGATTTTTTAGAAAACGTGGCTGGGTTCATAACAGTGTTTCATTTGGTGGTTGGGAGTGCAATTAAGAGGCATGGTCATCATTCTTTCTCTGCTGCAGCACATGGGACAGTATGGGGAGTATTTTGCAAGTAATGTATAATCATTTTACTCCATTTAATGCCTCTTACAAGTGGTTGAAGGATAGATTTCAGGATTTTCATTTTTCCCTTCTCTTTCTCTTCTCATTTTCTCTATAAATTGGAGTGTTGGGCTCATTGTAGGAGGGGAGTTTTTTCAGATAGCAAAGCTCTGTCAAAAAATTGCTTTGTGAAGCCAATGTGCTGCAGGCCCTTGTAGTGGACTCCTTGCATGGTGATCCGTGGCCCTTATCTTGTAATAGATTGAATCATGCATATCATGAAGCAATAAAATATCAGTTTGTGGATGTATCTTCCCCTGCTGTGTTTTCTTGCATTCTTCTTGCCCCTTTAATCTTTCTACAAGAATATTGTGTCTATTATTATGTTCTTGCAGGGATCCATTATCATTGTGTATGCTTAGAATATCGTTGTGAATGCATTTTGCTAGATTATGGAGAACTGTCATCACCTCTTCTAGTGTGCACTTTGCTTCTGTATTTCACACATTTGGAGAACTACTCTCACACCCTCCTTTTCTGGTGTATCACCACTTTAGTGTAGGCTTTCATTTCATGCATTCTCTCTCCTGGTCCCTTGGAAATTTAGATTAGAATAGTTAGTTTCCCCTGCATTAGAGTAGATTGTGGCAGGTAGTTTAGGAGCAAGAACCAGCTTTCTCTGGAGGTCTATCTCAAGTAGCAAGTCCCACAACTTGGAGATAGTACCCATGTTATCCAATCACACCGTGAGTTCAAGTATATGCACTTGTATAAACACAGGGGTGTTGTGATTCGGTGATAACACCAAGGTTGGAGGATCCTAATCTTCCAAGTTCTTCTCAGGTGGAGGAAGGAAAAGAACATGAAGACACCATCTCTTCCACATCATTCACCCAGGAAGGTCCACAGGAAGACTCCATTCTTGGAATTGAATTTCATAAAAATGGGCACATCCATCGGATCAGACCTTGCCCAATCAAGTACTTGGCTTCATTGAGCTAAGGGAGAAGAAAAATCAGTCATGCTTACTTTTGAACATGAGGATGAGTTTCAAAGTACCAAGGATCATCTACAATGCCTCTTCAATCTAAATATAGAGCAACTAAAAGAGGTATTTTTCTTGTTTCTAGTTGATACCTTGATGATTTGGGTGGAGGATTGACCTCTTGTCAGTTTGTCACTCATAATAAAATCCATGTTCAAGCACCAAATCATAGACATGGCTGCCCATTTTGAGAAAGGGGAGCTACTTATCCCTACCATTACAAGATTTGTTTGAGTTTCCTTTGCTTCCAGTTAGCATAAATTAGGTAGGTTTGTTTTCAGCAGAAGAAGTGCTCGTGCACACCCTGCATGTCTTACTTAAGGCATGTATGTTTTCATCTTTTATACATAGATTTTGTTTGTATTGCTTCAGTCAGTGCAGAGCATCATACCCTTTAGTTGTTGCAGCAAGAACCTCATATTCACATGTGATTAGTTGCTAATTTCAAAAGAAAGCAAATGCGAGTAATTAAAATTAGGTTTCTAAAAGAGGGTTTAAAACCCGCAAGCGAGGATCACGAGGGACGACGTGCACATCAACGGATGTGCGAACAGATAGCGTGAAGAGATCTCGGGAGGAGCGAGCATCAACCGAATGTGCATGAAAAGATTTGAAACATGGGCAGAACCTAGTTAAGCCATAAAACTCCCCTATCTCATAGATCAAATGGGGTGTACATATAGGAGGTGCTTGAGTAACCCCTAGTGCTGCAATCATGACAACTCGAGTAGAGAGGGGGAGTTACATTCCCAAAATAGAAGTGTAACTCCTAATGACGCATATGACGCACTGACGCATTGACACACTGATGCGCTAACGTGTAAGAGAATCTCATAATGACCCCTAAATGACACATGGACCTATGATCTCACCTAAGTGAGATGACTCACATAATGATGTGGAAAATAATACACACCAACACCCCCTTCATCGTAACTTAGGATGAGGTGGTAAGTCAGAAACGAGAAATGGGTCCCGACACAAAGCTTGATGAGGTACCCATGTACAAGAAAGAAGATCCCAAGTAGTGAAGGAAAACCCAATGGGAAAAACATCCACCACAAGAGAAAAACACTCTCTAATCTAAGAAAGATGCCAAAAATGGGTCCTAGCTCTAGAAAATCCTGAAAAGGTACCCATGTACAAAGAGGAAATATCTCGGAAAGAAGAAGAAGAGAGAAGAAGAGGGAGACAAGAGGAATGCAGAAGATGCCATGGATGGATCTGAACTCTGCAGCTCTAGGAAGTCTCCCAAAAGAATGTCGATGATGAGATCCTCTGCCTCTAGACTGAAGAAGAGCCACCTGCAATGAACTATGTGCCTTCCCTTAGGAAGGACAAAATGACGTGCTAGAAGTCTACCCACTCCATAAAGAAAATGAAGGCAAGCAACATGAAGAACTCTGAGTCTAGTGCATGGAAGTGTGACATAGGTCTAGCGAGTGAGTGCCAAGGAACCAAAGGTAATGCCATGTGCGTAGAAATGTCAGAGTGAAAAGATGAACACCCATAGAAAGGATGTCCAAGTGATGTGAAGGGAACAAAACATCCTCCACAACAGAAAAAGGGATCCACAGTTGAGGGTGGATCAATGAAGGTCTCTGGAAATGTGGAAGTGACATGATTCTCGAAAGGGGCACTCCCAACAACAGAGATGATGAACTCCTGTAAAACACTTGTAGATGGATGAGGGACCTATAGTGCATCACAAGTAGACTATGTGAAAAGACGACTAAGGTCAGGTAGATACTCGTCCCAATGAGGGGGCTCAACAAACAGAAGAGTGATGTCAAACATGTATAAGTCATGCAATGAAGGTAGAGGAGTGGAAGGGGCCTCGCACACTGAAGGTGGAAAAGAGGTGGGTGTGATGACTGTATAAGACTAAATAGGATACTTCTTGATATCTGATGAGATGTGGGAAGTGTCAACACTCTCTAGAATAGTGAGAGAAAGAGGAGAGAAGTCCTCTGTAGTACTCTCGACATCAAAACTGGATGCACAATCCTCGTCATCAGAAGTAGAACCAAGCGATTCTGTGTCAGTGGAACTGTCATCACATGAAGAAATAGAGGAGACAACTAAATCAGCAGCAACAACAATGGTGGTAGTATGTGAAGGGTCTCCATAGAGGGACTGAAGAATGCTCCAGACATAGTGGGGAGGATTTGAGTCTGCCACGTGAAACCAGAGAGATCTGGAGACATACATCATCATGTGATCAAAGACATGGTCACAAGTGTCAAGGAAGTCCTCTAGATGACAATGATCGGGCCGGGTGCAGGAACTGGCCCAAGCAAGAAGGGTAAAAGACCCTCGTGGGCGAAGTAACGTTCCATGGAAGCACGCCAAGCTGAATAGTCCCCTCTCCCAATGAGAAGTGGTGGAGGCTATAAGGCGATCCTATGATGCTCAAGTCTGGAAAGAGCACTCTCCATGATGTGGAATCAAAAGTGCAAGATGCACGAAAGCAAGACGTCGAACTCGGCCGATAATGCATCTCGTGTGTGAAAGCCCAAGAGTACAATCAACCCCCGAATGTGGCACTTTATAAAGTAGTGTGTTTACAAAATTGACAATGTCATCATGTAGTGTGTGAGAAATCATGCAACTTTGACCAAGGAAGCGCTAAAAATGAGCAGTGAGTCAAAAGTTATGGCATTAAAATGATTCCCACAACTGATGGAAAATGCCACTAAATGTTGCAAACGCATTAAAAAAGTACACGAGATGGGTGCAAAGGGTATCGTGTGACTACTTGTTGGAAACGAAACAGAATTTTAGTAGGGTTTGTTTTGACTGCGAGGGGGGATTAGCCTCCTGCCAACCTTGAACCTCGCCCTCCGTCTTCGACACTCAAAGGAAGGACATAATAACAAGAAAATAAAGGCCCTAAAAATTAATTACATGCCATGTGATAAATGTTTTTCCTAAAAAATTAAAAAGGAGGATTGTTTTTACCACCAAACAATTCTAAAAGGGAGTGGGCCCCATGTTTTCAAGCCATGTGGTTGACCAGATGTGCTAGTGTTCCAAGGCAAGATCCACATTGGAAGTCAGAGCTGCTGTGTGCATGAGCAGAGTTAAGGCGAGCTGGAGTGGTTGGGAGGTGCTGCAGGTCTGCACAAGGCCACGTGGTGGAAGGGTTGGAGAGTGCTGCAGGCTTGCACAAGCTGGAGGAGCCGTTTGAAGACCCCAAACCGCCAAAATGGCTAAGCATAGTCAAAAACGTTTTTCAATCTTTGGAGGCAAGCATGTGGTGGCCGTGAATGTAACCGTGAGTTGGAGCAACCAAAACAACAAGAAAAAATGTTTTCCAATGCAAAAACGTAGGTTGAAGTGACCAAAACAACAACGGCTGAGCAGAAGTCAAAAAAATGTTTTCCAATGCAAAGGAGGGCACGTGGGAGCTGTTGGAGCCTGGGAGCACCGAGCCAAGTTACAGTTTGATCCCACAATGAACCAACACTCAAAAAAGGGCTAAAGCATCCAGTTTGATCAAGACCACGGAGGGCAGCGAACAACTCAAACCAGGAGAGTGCACAAAGATGTAGGGTCAAGTTCAGAAGTGTGATCGAGCAATGCACTAAACGGAGAGGCAGAAAAACATCCACAAAGTGCAAGGAGATCGGTAACCAACAATCAGGATCGATCAGACCATGAAGGAGCACCTTGAACCTACAATTTTCTCTCAACACAGAAAACACCAGCATAAAACCAAACACAAGAACCTCCCTTTTTAAAAAAAAAAAAAAAAAATACCCCAAAACATGCATACAACCTTGGAGATTCAAGTGGTCGAAGACACTAAACCCGAAAACCGAAACCACGAACAACGACATCGAACACGATCAAACCCGTGCAAGAGGTATGACACCCAAATCAATGCAAGTAGAGCACGGTCGGAATTTCCATTACGACACATGCAATGAGAACTTGAATATCACGTTGGAAGCCGAAAAACACGCACAAAAATGCCAATGAGTGCACGGATCCACAAGATCTGCTCTGATACCATGAAAGAGGGTTTAAAACCCGCAAGCAAGGATCACGAGGGATGACATGCACATCAATAGATGTGCTAATGGTAGTGTGAAGAGATATCGGGAGGAGCGAACATCAACCGAATGTGCATGCAAAGATTTGAAACATGGGTAGAACCTGGTTAAGCCATAAAACTCTCCTCTATCTCATAAATCAAATGGGGTGTACATATAAGAGGTGCTGAGTAACCCCCAGTGTTGTAATCATGACAACTTGAGTAGAGAGGGGGAGTTACATTCCCATAATAGAAGTGTAACTCCCAATGACGCATATGACGCACTGACGCCCTGATGCACTGACACACTGACGTGCTGACATGTAAGAGAATCTCATAATGACCCCTAAATGACACATGGACCTACGATCTCACCTAAGTGAAATGACTCACCTAATGATGTGGAAAATAATACACACCAACAGTTTCGAGACAGTCCTAGATTTGTATATGTATGAGAAAACTTCCGTTGATATCTTCTTGCCTACCTATCCCTATGGATCTGCAAGGGAAAGAAGCTTGAGGAAGCTTCTATGTATATGCTTGTCATTTTATTTGTTCATTAATAGTTTACATGTGCAATTTGTTCTATTTTATTGGGGAAGTTTCAGGGGAAAGAGGAAATTGCTTCTAAGAAGCCTTCTTCATTCCCGTGATTTTGAGGTAAAGCAATTAGAGGAAGTAGATTTCCCAGATTATAAATTAGTATACATCTTCTTGAAGTTAGATTTAGTCTCACCTCCTGCAACAAAGGAATAACTACATCTGGCTATTCCATGTTTATTTTATTTAGTGTAGAGGTAGATTGCTTTATTTAAATTAGTTTCTTTATTTGTGTCTATAGTTTTGTTTTATTTAACTGCTAGTAACCAGAGAAACACAAAAAGATAGATTATAAGTTAAAGTATTGTTATTCAATTTTTCCCCTCGGAAAAGTTTGATCAAACACGACCTTCCACACCAGAGAAATGAAGAGGTTGGTTCAATCATGTGAGCCCACATTTCAAATCTAACAATCAGGTTACAGGCAGGCTCGACTATGGCAATGAAAGATGGGAAAATGAATGGCCAATGGAAATGTTGAAGAAGATCAAAGCTCAAGTGAAAAAATGGAGAAAGGCTCAAAGTTTTCAGACTTCACATTTTCAGGGATCTCGGGAAACAAACGGTTGAAAAAATAAAGAAAGCTAACTCGGTAAGTCAAAATTGAGCCTAGAGTGAGTTGACTCAAAGCAAAGCAAAAAATTGTGGAAGGTGCGACGTGTCAGCTCAACGCACCTTCAAAAGGTATGACAAAGAGGAATCCTCCACGTTCCTCATCAGCACAACTTCAAAGGTAAAATCCAAAGGAAGGTGCCCAATTGAGTGCGGACCCTCCACATGGTCAGAGCCTGAAAAGGCAGAACAACCGACCGTTGAAAAGTCCAAGCATGGGAAGATCCAGCGGAAGCCTCCGCGTGCCTCATCGCTGCAACTTCAAAGGTAAAATTCAAAGGCAGGTCCCCAAACGAGCGTGGGACCTCCACGTGGTAAGATCCTGAAAAGGCAAAACCAACCATTGAAAATTCCAAGCATGGGAAGAGCCAGCAAAGCCTCCACGTGCTTCATCGGGGCAACTTCAAGGGTAAAATCTAAAGGCAGGTCCCAAAACGTGCGCTTGCCCTCCACGTGTCTAGGGTCCAACATGGTTTCTCCTAAATAGGTGGAAAAGGCAAAACACAAAGAAAGCAGAGCAGGCTCGTAGACGATGCCAAGTGTCCAACCATCACAACTTTAAGAGTGAAAGGAGGGGATAAAGTCTTGGAAGCCCGCAGGTTTCCACATGGAGCTAACTACAAAGGTCCCACCCGAAAAGGGGTTTTGACATTATATATAGTGGGGCCCTTTACTCACCCAAGGGAATGAAGCAGCATGTTTGTGGACGGTGCCAAGTGTCGGCACGTCGCATTCCCAAGACCCTAAAAGGTAGCAAAATCTTAAGAATGTACGGGGCTTCCACATGGATCTTACATGGATAGAATCCAAACCCAAAGCAATTTGGAAAATATTGGTGGAAGGCTAATTCAATGAAATATGAATCATGAATCCCACCAAGAATTTTAAATTCTTAGATATTTTAAAGTATTGTGAGAACTCGCGTGGAATGCCCAACCTTGACCTTCAGATGATCATAACTTAAAATTAAAAATACAATCTGCCATTTTGAGGTTGTTAGGCTTCTCACCTACCACCATAATGAAGTATGGGCTTCCTTTCTTTCCCAAAAAGGAACAATAATGGAGGCATGGGTTTTGTAGTAGAACCCATCATTATTACAGGTGAATTCAATGCATTTTTCTTCGGTGGTTGGAGTAGAAATCTGAATTCTCCCTCTCTCCTTCTCTCGTTCTTCTATATATTGTAAGGAGGGGCATTTTTCTAAGGGCGGGTCATTGTTTCTCTCCTGCCCCCTTTTCCTTCTTCCCTAGGGTTGAATGTGGAGCTTAAGCCTCCTCTCTTTGCTTTGTAATGGAATTTTCTTGCCTCTTGCCCACTAATGATGTATTGTGTGAACTCATGGAGCAATAAAATCTGTTTCGTGATGCATTTTGTCCATCCTTTTCTTATTTTATTGTCTCTTCTTTCCTCTCATCATTATAGGGTATACTGTGCATATCTCTGATGTCTATTATAGGTTTTGGGAGCTGTGTTTAATGGGTTTGAAGTGGTGTTCTATGTGAACTTTATCTTTGGTCTGTGATGCATCTTGTCCATCCTCTCCATTTCTCACCTCTCTCCATTTCAGGCATTTTGATTTGTGATTAGCAACCTCCTTTTATGGTGTATCACCGCTTTAGTGTAGGCTTTGTTTTCATGCACTCTCTCTCCTAGTCCCTTGGAAAGTTAGATTAGGATTAGATAGTTTTCTTGCATTAGAGTAGATTGTGGCAGGTAGTTTAGGAGCAGGAACCAACCTTCTCTAGGAGGACCACCTTAAGTTTGCAAGTCCCACAACTTGAGAGATGGTCCCATGTTATGCAGGTTACATCGGATGCCCCATTCAAAATCGGGCCATCTAGGGAGTGTTGTAATTTCACATCAACAAGTATATTCATTCATTTCTTTCTTTTTTTAAAGTCTCATTGAAAATAAAAAAACAATTAGATAGTTTTCTTTACTTTGCTTTAATTAAATACTTGCAAATCAAACTTAGTTAATTAAAAGGAGAAATTGATCATATTTTATTTAATTCAAGTTTATTTGTTTTGTTTATTTAAAGGTAGGAACTAAAAGTAATTTAGATCTAGAAAGAACACAACTTCTATTTCCCTAGCGGCCTAGGCTACCTGAACTTAGCTCTCAGTCCCTTTGGATTCTAGCTTGCTTGTTTGTTTCCATTTCTCTTGACTTGGTGCCCACATGACCATTCTGGGTCCACCACAACAATGTATCAGAATCTTCAATCCACTTATAAGACATCCAAACATTTAAAGAAACCAAATTGATATTGATCAAGGCTTGTGCCAGTTAATCTTCAGGGCCACACTTGTGCTCCCTGAAATTATCGGCCAAATCATTTCCCTTAACAAAGAATCAGACATTGCTAAAGAGTATTGGGCTAACCAAGTAGACAAATTTAGACCTTGAAACCCTTAATTATTCCTTGCCACATCTTCCACCATATCTCCATGACCCTCTTCAAAGAGGAATACATAGATGATGAAGGACAATTCCCTTATGTTTCGCAACCAAGCTAGGTTTTATTTGGTTCCACTGACATCGACACTGAATTACGTACTATGATCATCCTTGATTATATCATTACCCCTACATAAGTTAGGCAAGTATCCATTACTCTCAACGAATAGATCCCCATTCTATTAGTTGAGAAAATTTGATTGCCTTGACCTTTTGTTGTCATTACCACTATCCCACCTACACTCTATCTATTTTCCACATTACTATCTCGTCTATTGCATTCTGGCTGTCCCGACATGACCTCGGGAGGTGGCGTGCATCTGAAATCACATGTTGATTTTTAGGCATACAAAATTGGTGAACCCAACGTGAAGGACTAGTTCCTTTTCTTTCATCCACCTTTCCCCTCTCCCATTATTCTGCGGGTGTTTATACACCCCCGAATATGTCGGGTCAGGAGTATGACAGACCTATTTTAGGTCTTGAAGCCTATTATAACCAAGTGAGTATGCAACAGTCACCCTCATTGTTTGGGTGGGCTGACAACTACTCAAAAACCTTACTATATCTTTGTATTCTCCCTCCTCATGGTTTTAACACCAATTCAACAGTTAGGATTGAGGAGATAGATCAACCTAACTATAGTACACAACCAGAGTTCTCAAACTCCAACAACATGAAATTTATAGGAGAACATGGTTTTTATCCATGGGTTTTATGTAGACCTCAAATTAGTATGCAATCGACTCATACACCTACTTTTTGCCACAAAACAATGATATCCCAACGCATCTCACCTAAAGTGGTGACCTTCTTAGCATGCTAGAAGGATCCTTAGACATGATGCAAGGACACACATGTATCCTTTTGCAGAAAAAAACTACTCCTCCCCCGCCTAAAGTAGAAAGCAAACTTCAAAAGGGGGTCCTACAAATGACCAATTCATAACAGGGTATCACATACCCTTACCAAACAATGTGCAACATACACAAAAACAAAGATCGCAACCTTCTTTTGGCGATGTAATTTCAACATTGGTGGGTAGAATCAAAGAATTAGAAATTTCTCAAGTTTTGCAACCTACACAATTTTTAGGGTAAGACAATACTTCCAATTATGTTCAAAAGTAAAATTATACCCCTTCCACAAACCTCTATCAACAACCACCATCACAGGTCTGTTTGGGTGTTCCTAGCCCTAGTAACCTCCTTACAAGATTAGGTACATTAGGAATTTCCCCTCATCCTTGTTATGTAGATCCTACACAAGGGCCATCTGAAAGTGCATTCTCAAATGTCGTTCCTTTGGGAAATGTGACATTCCCTAGTTTTGTGCCCACTAGCCCATATCATAGTGTCGTCCCTCCTTACACCCATATGTACTCAAAGTATCCTCAAATGGACATGTACTCTTTCCCTGGTCCTTAGACACAACCACAAGGGGTTCCTTACACCCCTACCAATGCTTACACCACACCCTATAATGGTATTGTTCCACCTCCTCCTCCACATCAAGGGTCTTCAATGGTCAAATCTTATATAGTGGGAAGTTATTTTGAATATTTGAAGGAGCCCCTTGACTTCACCATATGAGGTGTCATGCTCCCATGACCTTTTCTAGATCTTCCAAAGTTTAAGGGAGAAGGAGTTCCTAATGCTCATATCAAGGCATATGCTATTGCAATCAAAGAGTTACTCCCTTGGTATGTAGTTTTTACTAAGATATTTCCAAAGACCATCGAAGGGATTTCCCTCAACTAGTATTATAGGATTTCAAAAGTGTTTATACATTCTTTCAAGCAACTCGTATATGAGTTTATCAAGGCTTTTGATATGAACAAGATATTGAGGACAGGGATCAAATAATTCTTGCACATCAAGAAAGAGAAAACGAGTCCATTGCCCACATCATTCAAAGGTGGTGGAAATTCCTTTATTCTTCTGCGAGTGCTCCAAACATGGATCCAACATAACTCTACAACTTATACCTCCACTCACTATTGTCCAAATTTCTCATTCGTAATGAATTTAATGCACTAGCTACTAAAGAAACTAGCAACTCAGAAATGTTGGAGGGTTTATGTTACCTCGGATGTACGATGATACGGGTGCACGATGGCAGTTGGATCCTTACTTGCTAAAAATTAGATGAAATATCCAAATTAGACTCAAGACAATATTGATTAGATGATTTGGGTGGGGGTTTCCTAACAAAGCGAACCCGAGAAGTGTTAACTTCCTCGGTGGATGTCAACCCCATTTGTTTAGAAAGGATGAAATAAAGCAAGTACTATAGATAACATGCAAAAACAACAACACCGAATCTAGAACTGATTAAGATGGATTTGAAGCTGATTTAATTGAAATAATGTAAAATAAGTGTTTCCTGGGCTAGGTCGATGACGACCCGCACCGTGTAAGGGCATGTCAACGACAACCTGGGAGATTGGATCAAGAAAATAAGATAAATATGCAGACTGAGTTGGATATTAATGTAATATGGAAGCTGCAGAAGTCTAGAGATGCTGGAGTCAACCTGCAGAGGAGATATGAAGGAATAGAAAACAAGAAAACAACAAAAATATGGATTAAAGAGAGATATTGAAACAAAGACCTTGGTCAATGGTGACTGGGGTGTAAACAGTTGATTTCATTTGTGGAAAAGAGATTGGATGAGAGTTTAACAAAATGGCATAGAGGCTAAGCACATGTAAGGACCGAGGATGGCTCTGAATAGAAAACAAGGAATACTGAAGCGATTCGATGACAACTGTCAGGGTTGATGGTGATTGTGATAGAAAAGGATAAGTCCGAGGAGAAATAAGATAGATGAGCAACATGAAAGTATAGATTTACAAAAAGAAGTTGATGACGAAGCTGCGAGCTCACTACTGATGTTTTAAACCTAAAAATATTAGATACATGAAATACCAAGATGATACAAAAAAATATCATTAAAGCAATGTAAAATGATGACAATCTCACAAAATTCTGATCAGGATTGACGCATGCATGTTGTAAGGAGGTCTGAGAGGTCTGTAATAGCTTATGGATTGTTCAGGTGGGAAGGATTATCTGTAGGTTACAAGAGAGCTGCTGGGTTTTGGCTTATATTCAATGATGAATGGAAATAAAGCACTTGGATTTATAGGGTCGACGACGAATGGGTTAGGTCGCCGCCGATCATGGGGAAAGTTTCCTCAATGGGAGGATTTTTATGCCTTTGGTGTGCTTTCTTATCTTTTTGGAGTTGGCCAAATGATTTAAAGCATTAGACATGAAGGGGTTGTTTTGTGATGAGGTGTAGATGAGTTGGCAGTGGAGATAGGTTGGAAAAATCATAGGGAAAAGCATAGGTGTAGATTTAAAATAAAAGCATTCCAAAATGGAAAGTTGGTTAGGGCATGAGTAATTATTTGATGTTGGTTCAATAGGACTTAAAGGTGATGGGAATTTAATTAATTAAGAGGGATACATTAATTAAAATGGAATTTTATTAAGTAAGGGGGATGATTAGAATAAAATATGCGCACACATGCTTAGATGGTATAGATACCGAATTTAGGAATCTACATTTTACCCCTTTTGTTGAGTGGTTTGGGCTAGCAAGTTGTGAGAGAAAAACAAGAAGGGTTGGATGAGGATAAAGGATTGATGATAAGATCCCCCTCAAATGGGGGATCAATGACATCAAAGGAAATCAATAATGTGTTTGAAAAAAAGGTAGATGATGAATGATTGATGGGTGAAGAAAGGTTGGGTAAAAGATAACTAAGGATGCCCTGAAAAAAGATCACAATATTGATAAAAAAATATGGTGGTGACTCCAATATCACATAGGTAGGGGAAGATTGCAGTCTCAAAAGAGACAAACTATTGAGGTTAGCACACCGGTTATACAAATATATTAATTAGATATAAGCATAAAAACAATATAAAAATAAATAAGAAGAAACAATACAAACGATTTAACATGGTTCACCCAAGCAAAGGTGACTTTCTTATTTGCAATCTTCCACAAGATGTCTTGTACTTTCTTCTTTTTCTCTCTCAAAGGAAACTTCTCTCTATTCTCAATTGAATTCTACCTTCTAAACCCTAGCTTTATGCTTATATATGCATCTACAATCTTAGGGCACTTTAGCTATGCAATTACAACCATTAGATTCACTTTACAACTAAAGATATATCTAATTCCCACAACTTAATTATAATAGTCACGCACAAGCAACCGATGCCAGTTAGCCTTAACCGATGTTGGTTAGCCCTAACCGATGTCGGTTCCTCCTTTCCTTGACCGATACCGGTCCATGGGTGACCGATGGTTCATTCAACCGACGCTTTTTACTATGTGTATTCAAAAGTCTGTAAAATCATGCTAGTGAAGCGATTAAGCTCCACAACTCAACAATCTCCCACTTGGAGATAAATTGCTGCACTGTACCATACAACTCCATCCTCTGATCCTTTCCTTTGGCATGTTTCTCCCTCTTCAAGTCTCAAACTCGAAGACCAACAGAAGTGGAGTGTAGCTCCAACTTCTCCTTTGCCAATGGCTTTGTTAGCATATCCACATGTAGTTTCTCCTTTGTATGAATTTTCTCCAACTTCAGCTTTCCCATCCTCCAATACCTATCGTATGAAGTGATATCTCAATTAAATGTGTTTCGTTCTAGAATGAAACGTTGAGTTCTTTTCCGATGAATTGCACTTTGACTATCACTGTACAATATGTAATCCTCTTGCTCTTTCCCAACTCTTCCATGAACCTTCTCATCCATATCATCTCTTTGTTACTAGCTTCTGTAGCTTTACAACATACTCAACCTCTATAGTAGACAAGGCCACAACCTTCTGTAATCTAGAAATCCAGCTAATTGTCATGCCACCTACTATGAAAACATATCCATTGGTGCTCCTCCTGCCATCCAAATCACCAGCCATGTTTGAATCCACATAGCCATAAAAAGTATCTAACCCTCCATAACATAACTGCATGCATGTGATGTCCCTCTCAAATACCTGAGAATCCATTGACTTCTTTCCAATGCTCTTTACCTGGATTAGCCATAAATCTACTCACAACTCCCACTTCATGTGCAATGTCTGGTCTGGTACAAACCATAACATACATCAAGCTCCCAACTATGAAGCATACAGAACTCATGCCATGTACTCAACCTCCTCGTGTGATGTAGGACACTGATCTTTTCTCAATTTGAAGTGTCCAGCCATAGGTGTACTTACAGGTTTTGAATTTTGCAAATTAAACCTTTCCAACACCTTATTGATATAATGCTCTGAGACAAATACAACTTCCTATTTTTCTTGTCTCTATGAATTTGCATGCCAAGGATTCTCTTTGCAGCTCCCAAATCCTTCATTGCAAATGTGTGAGCTAGATTTTCTTTAAGCTCACCAATGTCCTGCATACTAGATCCTGCAATAATAAGCATATCATCCACATACAATAACAAAATAATATAGCTCCCATTTCCAAGCATCTTGAAATAAACACAATGGTCATATTCACATCTCAAATAACCATGCTCATGCATGAAACTATCAAACCTCATATACCATTGCCTTGGAGCTTGCTTGAGCCCATATAGGCTCTTTTTCAATCTACACACAAGTTTCTCCTTACCCTTGACTTCATACCCAAGTGGTTGATTCATATAAATCTCTTCCTCTAAATCACCATGAAGAAATGTCATCTTGACATCAAGTTTCTCTAAATGAAAATCCTCTACTACAACTAAACTCAATACAATATGAATAGAAGTCATCTTAACAACAAGAGAAAATATTTCACCAAAGTCAATACCTACTTTCTATGTAAATCCCTTTACTACAAGCCTTTCCTTGTATCTCTTTTGTCCACCCTCTTCTTCCTTGATCCTATAAACCCACTTGTTCTGCAATGCTCTTTTACCTACTAGAAACTTAACCAAATTCCATGTCTTGGTTTTCTTCTCTAAGGAGTCCATCTCCTCATTCATGCCATGCTCCCACTACTTGTGGGCATTTATCCTACATTCTTCTTCAAATATTTCTGGTTCACCACTATCATTCAATAATAAATAAGACAAGGAAGGTGAAAATATTTCTGAGGTCTACTTACCCTTTGTGACCTTCTCACTGAGATTTGGGGTGTCGAGGCTCAATCTGATCATCCTATAGATTTGTATCTACTTCTAACAGTGACCGACATTGGTCACCTTTTACCAAATGCTAGTTCAACTAACCAATGTCGATATCTATCTTCTTCTCAACTAATGCCAAGACAGGGGACCGATGTCAGTCGGGGTAAACCGATACCGATTATTATGTAAACATGTAGGTGTTAATTTTGAATCTAGAGAGTTCATTTTCATCCACAAACTTCTCCACCGGTTCACCTTTGGGTACCAAAACTTGATCCCTATACATTCTCTTTTCATTCCAATCAATGTCATGACTCCTAATTATCTTAGAACCTTCTAAATCCCAAAACCAGAATCCAAAATCACCAGAGCCATAACCAATGAAAGTACATATTTTGGATTTAGCATCCAATTTCTTTCTATTTTCCTTATCAATATGCACAAAATATTTTGAGCCAAATACTCTAAGAAAAGAAAGATCTACCTCTTTTCCAATCCAAGCTTCTTCTAGTATTCCACCATTCAGTGCACTTGAAGGTCCACGGTTAATCAAATAAACCACCATGTCTACTACTTCTTCCCCCAAAAATTGTAAGGGCAATCCAACATGTATCCTCATGCTTCTAGCATGTTCCATGATTTTCTGTTCATTCTCTCTACAACACCATTCTCTTCTGTGGTGTTCTAGGAACCATCCTTTCTCTGTGTATTCCATTTACTTGAACAATAATCATTGAAAGCCTTGTTGTAGTACTCACCACCATTTTCAGATCTAAGGCACTTTAACTTTGAATTTGATTCATTTTCCACAAGGGATTTCCATCTTTTAAAAGTTTCAAAAACATCATATTTACGATTAATACAATAAACCCATACCTTTCTTGTGGCATCATCAATGAAAGTAACATAGTATTGGGATCCTCCATGAGAAGCTACCTGGGTTGGTCCCCACACATCTGAGTGTACAAGCTCCAATTTATGCTTCTTCTTTATTGCCCCAACTTTGAGAAATCTCACTCTCTTCTTTCTTTCCAAAAATACAATGCTCACAAAAATCAAGATCTACATGTTTTAGATATGATAACTTACCCTTTTCCTTTAAGATCTACATTCCCTTTTCACTCATATGGCCTAGCCGATTGTGCCACATGCTTGTATTTGAATCTGAAGTAGATAGAATAGAAAAGGAATCAAGTAATATAGGTAGATAAATACAATGATCCTACCTTCTTTCCTCTTGCTACAACAAGAGATCCCTTGGTAACTTTCCAAGATTCGGCTGTGAGTGTAACCATGCAACCAGTTTCACACAATTGTCCTACAGAAAATTAGATTTATTTTAAGGCTTGGAACATGCCTCACATATTTCAATATCCATGTATTTCCATTCTGCAATTTAAGATGAACTTCACCTTTACCAGTAATATTGCATGGTTCATCATCTCCTAAATAAACATGCCCAAAATTACCCTGGACATAATTTCTGAAATAACCCTTATTAGGGGTTGCATGGAAAGAAGCTCCTGAATCTAAAACCCATGACTCAATTTTATTATCCAAGGAGAGAATTAGGGCATCTTGCATTACCTCTTTTATAGCAACATTTTCCTCTTTACCTTTCTCTAGTACATTCTCTTTGTTTTCCTTGAACCAACAATCCTTCTTTGCATGACCTTTCTTTCCACAATTCCAATAGATTATACCTCTACCTCTGGATTTAGATATGCCATTCTTAGACTTTGATTTCCCATTATTCTTGCTCTTGGATCTCTCCTTCTTCCTTCCCCTTGATTTCTACATTCAAAGCATTCCCAGATGATGATTCTCTTATACTTTTCCTACGTATTTCTTCATTCAGATTATACTAACCACATCATCAAACTTTAAAACATTAGTAGCATAGATGTTGTATTACTAACAACCATTACCAAGTTATCCCAACTATCTAGAAAAGAGAATAATAATAAAAGTGCTTTCACTTCATCCTCAAATGGAATACTAACTGATTTTAATTGATTTACAATAGACTAAAATCATTCAAATGACTTGATGCAGATCCACCTTCTTGCATCTTTAAATTAAACAATTTTTTTCATCAAATAAACTTTATTTGAAGCACTAGGTTTTTCATATAGATTTGCTAAATATTTCATCAACTCTACCATAGATCCTACTTTGGTAATATTCAAAGCCACAGATGCTTCCAGCTCAATCTTATAGATCTCAGAGCCTTTCTATCAAGAATTTTCCATTCTTCATCAGTCATCTTTGCAGGTCTTGCCTTCTCATCCAACAGTAAGTATAAATATTTCTGATACAGATAATCCTCCACCTACATCTTCCATAATAGATAATCATGGCCATCAAATTTATCTACTCTAAATTTTCCTTCTTCTCCCATTGCTTTGCTCCCACTCAATCAGAAATCCCTCTATGAGTAAATTTGTCAACACACACAACCCTCAAAAAAAGATGCTCTGATACCAGTTGTTGGGGTTAGCACACCGTTGTACAGATATATTAATCATATATCTAAGCATAAAATCAATCAATACGGAAATAAACAAAAAAAAATACACAAGATTTAACGTGGTTCACCCAGTGTGGGCTACATCCACCAAGAAATAACCAATTTATTATCACAGAGGAAATACAATGAAGATTTGTAATCTTCCACACCTTCTTGGATGTCTTGTACTTTCTTCTCTACAAATTTCTTTTTTCTCTCAAAAGGAAACTTCTCTCTATTCTCAATTGAATTCTACCTTCTAAACCCTAGCTTTATGCTTATATATGCATCTACAATCTTAGGGCACTTTAGCTATGCAATTAAAACCATTAGATTCACTTTAAAACTAAAGATAGATCTAATTTCCACAACTTAATTATAATATTCACGCACATGAAACTCGATGTTGGTTAGTCTTAATTGATGTCGGCTTAGCCCTAACCGATGCCGGTTCCTCCTTGCTTGACCGATACTAGTTCCTCCTTGCCTGACGAGGATACTGATATGGTGCCCAATGGGACATGGTTCGTCAACTAATGCTGGTTAAGGTATTCTAAAAATGAAAAAAGCCATGAAGTAATATGCACAACTCAAAGGAGAAACAATGATCTACGATCCAAAGAAGGTGGAAAGAAATATGCCCATGGGGAAAGGTGACCATGGCCAAAGGGGAAATTTGAAGTATGCATAACTATGAAAAGTATGTGAAATCCTTTGTACATGAGGAATCAAGTGAAAAGGTATGCATACACAAGGGACAAGGATGAATGATATGGTGCCCAGTTGGACATGAAAAATGAATGATAAGGCAAAATGAAAAAGTGAGTGATGAAGTAATACGTCTCAAGGAGAAGTATGGCCGAGAAGGTGGAAATGAAATATATCCCAAGTGGGGAAAGGTATGGCCTCAAAGGCGAAGCATGGAAATGAATAAGTGAAATTCCCCAAGGGGAAATAAGTATGGCCACGAAGGTGGAATTTGAGAGGAATTTTTGAATTAAATGTCCTAGAGGAAAGAATCAATATAGCCACAAATGTGGACTTAGAATGGAATACGAAGGACGCAAAATATTGAAGCAAAATTCCCTAAAGGAGGAATATAGATGGCCACAAAGGTGGAATTACAATGAGAGAGATTGGATGAGATCAGATAAGATGCAACTTAATGATGGTGACCTATAGGTATGAATAAATCTACATCATATCAAGGAACATGCAAGGAAAGTATGCCTCCAACCGCATTAGAGGTAAACAAAAAGGGGATCCAAGTAACGCAAGGCACATGTGACCAAAACAAATGCTAGTAGATAACCAACGATAGTTAGTCATTTCAAAGATCATAAGGAAATGATGGATGAGATGATCTCATAAACCTAATGTTGACATGAAAAAGGGGTTTGAGATGAAACTTGTACAAGGAAAGAGGGTTCTCCAAAAGTGGTGTTCCCTAAACTATGCCCCAACTTTAGGAAGGGGAAAGAGAAAGATGATCAATGTGGGAAGCTTTCTTAGGATGCTTGATAAAATGGAAGGCTGATCAATGTGGAAGCCTTCAAATGTCCATAATGAGTATCCATCCTTTAGAGGGTATGGTCTACTTTATACAATATATAGATGGAAAGAATAAATGATAGCCATCCTTCGAGGGATCGGTCTATTTATTTGATTTTGATTTTGATTTCATGATTTTGATTTTCCCTTTTTTTTTTTTTTTTGCATGAACAACTTTCCTTCAAGGGATCAGTCTATTTTTGATAATTTTTATTTTTGATTTAAGCATCCATGAATTTTGATTTTACATGGGGAGAGTTGGGACTAGCTAAGTAGACCACTTAGGAGGGGATAATGATGTACAAGAGACACCCCTGGACCCTTTGCATGGTTCCAATAGGTGAATAAGAGGGTGATGGATGTGATGATCATAGGTTCTCACCAAAGGGGAGAACCTATCCATAAGGAATATGCTATGGGAAGAATCCATGGTGCCCATATTTAAGGTCACATCTAGGAAGTGACGAAAGACCACATAATTCCAAATCATCACGATGAGAGATGGAAGGGGCTAAGATGGAGGAATGATCTAAAGACATGACTAAGGGAACATTGGTAAATGTGCTAACAATAGAATGGTCATAAGTGCAATGCGTTAAGTGGTTCCACTTCCAATTTACCATCAAGGGAGGCCAAACGATAGGCTCCCAACCCATACTTGTGTGTAATAATGTATGGTCTGATCTAGTTAGGGAAAAATTTCCACGTTGGCTCCTTTCTAGAGTAGTGACATTATGATTTTCTTTGAGAATGAGGTCACCAAAATTAAATTCATGTTCCTTAAGGTGCTTATTATAAGCATGTTTAATGTACTCCTATAAACATGATGGTGTTCAAGAGTGAGAAGGTGACACTCATCTAGTATCTCGAGTTGTGTTAGATGAGCTTGGTGATAGTCTTCATCAGAGATGAAGTCACGAAGGGAGACACATGTAAATGATGGAATTTGAAATTCAAGAGGAAGGATGGATTTGGAACCATAAACAAGAGAAAAAGGCGTAGCCCCATGGAGGTACAAAATGCTAGTATGATAGGCCCAAAGGGTGAAAGGAAGCTGAGATGCCAATTATGACCTGCTTGATCAATGGTTTTGGCAAGAATGTTCTAAAGGGTTTTATTGGTAGCTTTAGCTTGGCCATTAGCTTGGGGATAATATGGGAAGAGAAGTTGAGTTGATGTTGAATGCATTACATATTTTCTTGAGATATTTTTTTTTAAAGGACTTTTTCCATTGTCCATAACAAGTTTGTGGGGAACACCAAGTGAGCAGATAATGTGTTGATAAATAAAATTAATGATTGGGCCAGATTTAGTTGAGGTGAGTGGGATTTCTTCCACCCATTTAGTGAAATATTCAGTTAGCAGTGATGATGATAGAATGATGTTGTTGTGAAGAACGAGGATTAATAAGACCAATAAGATCAAGGCCCCATTGTGAAAAGGGCCAAAGGTCTTGAGCCAACTACAAAAGCTTGACTAGGAATACAAATAAGATTGGAATGTTGCTGACATTTTTCACATTTCTTAACATACTCACAAAAATCATGATTGAGAGAAGGCCAATAATAACCAAATGAAGAACAACTAAAAATGGCTAAGCCACTAAAGTGTCCACCAAAAATACCATCATGGACTTCTTGGATGGCTCGAGAGGCTTCATGGGATTTAAGACATCGAGAGAAGAACACCATCAAATCCATGTTTATAAAGAATGCCACCAAGGATCACATAGTGGTGAGTGATGCATGAAGAAAGGACCTCTTAGCATTTTTGGATAGATCAGGAGGAAAGATGGATTTGGATAGATAATCAAATATTTGAGAATACCAAAGGTCTATGAATCAGATTCAATAAGGTTAACCTGGGTAATTCATGGAAAGGTCGATCATGGTGATGAATGAAATGACATGGAGCTTAGACTCCTCTATTGTCCATGGGATGAGAGCCATGAGGGATGCCATTGTATCATATCAAAAAATGATTGGTCAATCAGGGAACAACTTGGATGGTGTAGGAATCAAAATATTCAAGGAGAAGATGAACAATGTCATGATATTTTTGAAGGTATCATTTTTACATTGATACTCACATGTGACTTGTTTGATTATAAGTTTAGAATCTCCATAGATGTCAAGAATTTGAACACCTAAAAAGATGGTGGTTTCAAGACCCAAGATGAGGGCCTCATATTCCACCATGTTGTTTATACACTCAAAATTGAGTTTATATGTGAGGGGAATAGGAGTTTTCCCAAGGAGGAATGAGAATGATGCCAACACCTCCCCCTTGCTGACATTTTGAGCCATCAAAGAAGAGAGTGAATTTAAGAGTGTCATATTCATGATGAAATTGATTAATGGATTCATCTAAAAATTTCTCATGAGGTAAATGTGTACTAGGAAGAGGGGATTCCACCAATTGGTCAGCAATAGCTTGTCCCTTAATGGATTTTTGAGAAATAAACTCAAGGTCAAACTCTCATGAGCATGAGCCATCGAGTAACATGCATCATTTGTGATAAGGTTTAGAATGCAATGTCTTGAGAAGATGAAAGCTAGTAAATGACATAAGTCTTGTGATTGAGAAGATAATGTCAAAGCTTAGATGTAGCAAAGAATAGGGCACAACACAACCTTTCAACTTTAGTGTAGTGGGTCTCACAATCATGAAGAGTACAAATGATGTAATAAACAACCTGCTCATGACCTTGGTCATCACGATGTGCTAACATGGCTCCTAGAGCATGATTAGTGGAAGAGATGTACAAATAAAATGGCTCCCCCTCACATGGAGGTGTAAGCACTGGGTGGAGATAGAGATATTGTTTAAGGTCATCAAAATATTTTTGAAATCATGATCCCAATTGAATTCTATGTCCTTCCAAGGAGGTGATGAAAAGGTTGACAATGATCAGAAAGTTGTGAGATGAAATGGCAAATGATATTGAAGGTGGCCTTGAAGGCTGATGAAGTTTCTTAAGATTAGAAGGAGGAGGATTTTGATAATTTCCCTAATTTTTGTGGGGTCAACTTCAATACCCCTAATAGAGATGATAAAGCCAAGGAGTTTTCCCATTTAAGACTCCAAATACACACTTGGTTGGATTGAGATGAAGAAAAAGTGAATGAGGCACTCAAAAAGGACTTCGAGAATGGAAATATGGTCATGTCGATGCTTATATTTTCCTAAAATATCATCAACGTAGTCTTCTATGGTTTTTGGATGAGGTCATGAAAGATATAAGTCATGGCCCACTTGATAAGTAGTAGCACATTCTTTAAACCAAAGGGCATGATGCGATAAAAAAAGGTCCCCCAAGGGGTGATGAAAGATGTCTTGTGTTGATCTTCCAGTGTAATGAGGATTTGATTATAACCAGAGAAACCATCCATGAGAGAAAGCATCTCATGACTTGTGGTAAGATCCACAAGTTGATCAATGTTCGGGAGAGGGAAGTCATCCTTAGGGAAAGCGAGATTAAGATCTCAAAAATCGGTGCATATGCACAGTTTTCCCAATGCTTTAGCGATGGGGAAATGTTGGAAACCCATTGAGGATAATCAATGGGGATGATGAAATTAGCTAAAAAAAAGGTGTTACAAAATCCTCTTTAACAAGGAGGGTGATGTGAGGGTGCATGCATGTGAAAAGCTTCTACTTTACCGGTTTAGCATTGGGATAGGTGATGATATTGTGGATGATGATAGAGGGTCAAGACCTAGACATGTCTTAAATATGACCATGAAAATTCTTGGCTATGATGGGAGAGGAATGTGGTGAAATATTCTAGCTCATGTGGATCAAGATATTGGCCCACTTTGAGAATGTGAGGCTCCTACGCAGAGTCCCGATATTGACATCAATGGTGGCTTTGTTAAGAAGAATAGGTGAATCGATGGTAAGGTCTTCTAAGATAAGAATATTCTTCCCCCATGTGGGAAAGGATGGCATCATCATCAACACATTGAAGGATGTCAATGGTAGAAGAATCTTCTTCTATCATCTCTCGGATGGAAAAGAGGAAGGGACCTAGTCTGATTGTCACACTGATAGGTGACTGGTCCCAAAGTTATGGTGGAGACTAAAAAAATTCAGAAGCAATGGAAATGGTGTCATCTAGTTCCATATCCTCAAGAGTCAAAAAATATGGAGAAGGTATGTTCATGTCTTCTGAGAGTCGAGGGATGATGAGAAAGTAAAGAAGGTATGTCCATGTCTTTGAGCATGTCTAGATCTTTGAGGGTTGGAAAATATGGAGAAGGTAGAGAAGATATGTCCACATCTTTGAAAAGTTGAAAAGACAAAGGAGGTGGAGGAGGCATGTCCATGAGAATCTCATATGGTGGAATGGGATCAGGGGACTGCTCCCGGTATCCTAACCCAAAATTTTCATAAGGTTTATGACATTGATCAAGAATAAGGCCATGTGGGCCATGTTCATAATGGCCTAAGTCTGAATCCCTTCCAGTGCACAATGATGGAGATAGTTATAGGAAAAATATGGGTTATCGAGAAAGCTAAAGCCACCAGTATAAATCCTGTGTGAATATCATCAATGTGGGAAGAGGGGGTATCAAAACCACCATAAATAAGATTGGTGCAATGATGTGGTGGACCAAAAGGAACAACATCCCCAACATCCGGTTGGTACATAGGCACCTTATCAGGTCTACCGATATGGTGAGGAGTGGGAAGGGTGTTGAGCATGAGAAGGCAATACTCCCCATCATAAGTTTTCCATTACATTATCCATGGAGTCCTTGTTAGGGAGTTTGGATGAGGGAATGGCTGAGCTGGTGGATGGTGTAGATGGATCATCCTTAGGGATGAGCATGTCATTTGGTCTATAAGTCATGTTACATCCTTGGAAGGGAGGAGCATCCCCAGGAAGTGTCAAGATCTTTCCCTCATGTTCATATTTAAGGGAATGATGAAGTGTAGATGGGACATAATGCATGGCATGTGATCCATGGTCATCCAAGGAGAACATTGTATTGAAATTATCCTCAATGATGTAGAATCTCATGGATGAGCTTCTCACTCACACACATGGATAGGGAGGATGATGTTCCCAAGGTGGGAGAGATGGCATCATTAAAAGCATGAAGAACCATGGGTGTCTCTGGGTGAAAGATTCCTTTGGGATCTTAAGTTGATCAAAAGTGTGTGAAGGAATGATATTAATGCTTTCCCCACTATCGATCATGGACCATCAATGAATGTATCATTGATCCTAACCATAATAAAGAGGGGAAGGTCATGTTCTTCTAGTGGGATGTCTAAATTTCAGTTTCATTGAATGATATAGTAGTAAGTAGAAGTAGTAAGTGCTCCTACAAAAGATGTGAAGGGTTGAGCTTCATCATCGATGTTGAATGTGCTTTAAGGCTTCAATAAGAGCTTGTCTATGATCTGGTGAGATTTGGATGAGCTCGTAGAGTGACATTTTGACTTGGGGCTTGATGAAGTTTCTAACGATGCTTTGTTCAATAGGCTTAGGAGCTGCTAAAATAGAAACCTTTGGTTTTGATGATGTGGCCAACTCCTTAGGAGGAGGGATGGCGATGAAGGTCTTGGATTTTGGCTTCTGAGGTTGATTTGGGCTCACGTGGGCTGGATTGAGTAGTTACCCAAACTACATTGATGAAAAAAAGGAGGGCCATCATTGGGTGAGTCATCTCCCAAAGGAAAAATAGATGATGTCGACTAGATGTAGATGGAAGGAAGGGACTGACTTGGTCCAAGGGAAAGTCTTCCCTCTTCAATGAGTCTATGAATAATGGCCTGAGAGCACTCTACAATGCTCAATATCATGTCCAGGGTATGATGAAAGGCACACATAAGGTTGGAATTGAACCATAAAGGCTTCTTTCCTTTTGGGTCAAAGGCCTTGATAGGAGGAAGCGTAATTGCATAGAGTTTGTAGTAAGTGTTGGAAGATTTTTGTATATGATCCAACTAAAGTGCTAGAAGATGCCTTATGAGATACTTTGGATGTTTGGGGTAAAACCCAAGTGTATTGATGCTTTGATGATTTGAATTCAATTTTGGTGTTGATTGGTGTTTTAGTGTTAAGGGTTTTGGATTGTTGGGTTGAAATGTTCGAGGTTCTAAAATACATATGATTTTGGATTGGATGGTTTAACCTAGGAGGGATTATAGATTTTTATGTGAAGATGCATCCTTGAGAGGAGTAATGAACAACCTTAACTAGGGAGTCAGATGGTGATGCTATGGTTGGTTTGGGTACAGAAACAAAATTTTCTTGAGGTGATCTATGGAAGGTGGGATTGAGGGATTGTGTTGATGACATGGAAGGAATATTTGAGGTCATTACAAGGTAAAGTGCTTTAAACATTCCTCAAATGATGAAGTTGGGGTGAAAGAAGAAGGTGGTGTGGATGTAACCACAATAGTTTGATGTGGGTAAGAGAGTGGGAGGAAGAACTGTATGGGTTCCACATATGGTATGACATGGAAAGGGTGGAATAGATATAGGCGAGGTGGTCAAGCCTACTAGAATGGATGAAGTAGATGATGAGGTGGATAAGGAAAGGAAGTTGATGAAGGACCAACCGATGTGAAATAGGTTGAAAATGGTTGCTTCATGAATGTCTCTAAGGGCATAAATGATATATTTTCTAATGGGGTTCTGGTAGTTGTAGATGTGGGAGTAGATGCCAAGATAGATGTAGGTATAATATGTAGGGAGGATATCAAAGGGAATGGATGTGATCAATGATGAAGTTGTGGATGGGATAGGTTCTGATCATCAAATGTTTAGGGTGTTTATAGTATGAGCATTAGGTGTTTGGGTTGTAGTAGAAGTGGTAGCTTGGCTTGTCGATGTATGTATGATTTGGGAAAGGTTGTTTGAAAATGTCAAGTGGTTGATTGGGTGAAGCATTTGGATTTTCGACTTGAAGATCACCCTGATCAATGAGTCTTTGACCAAATCCTTGAAAGTATGACATCTTTCTATGTCATGTCCTCGACTTGGTGGTATTTATAGTAATGGTCTTCACGATACCACATACAAGTTTTGGTCTTGACTCATCAACTGGTTGATAGGAGGAAGTGATAAGGTTTACTTGCCATTAATTTTTCAAATATTGTATTGTATGACTCCCCAAGGGGAGTGTAGTTAGGCATTGGTCGAGTGACTCATTGTTGAGTCCATGTGCTAGATGTAGATGCAGAGATGATTTAACAACTACAACATTGGTCATTGCCTTTGATTTTTCATTTGGTGTGGATGGTTTAGTAAATTCATGTTTGGGTTTATTTGATTTCAGTTTTAAATGGCCCTACTCAGGGTGTGTGTTTCAAGTTTTTTGGGCCATGGTGAAGGCCTCATCAAAGGTTCAAAATGATTGGATTTGTAAATTCAAAGATATATGCTTCACACACGAGCGTGAGAAGAGATTCGATGAGATCAACTTGTGAAGAGGAAAGGATAATTGGCTTATAGTGAGGTGTCATCATGTGAAAAATATATAATGGATTCATCTTCAAATTTTTGGATGGTGTATAGATCATTGATGGTTATTTTTCATGCAATGTTAATAAAAAAATGTTCTAGAAATAATTGCATGAGTTGGGAGAAAGAGAATATTGAATATTGAGGGATACTATTATACTAGTCCAACGCGGGACCAACCAAGGACATGGGGAAAGTGTGGAGCATCAAGTCCTGATCATGTGTAATAAGATAACATGCATGTTTAAATGCATGAAGGTGTTGTTGTGGATCTTCTTTGTTGTTAAACTTAGTGAATTTTGGCAATTCCCAATGTAGAGGATATGGTTTAATTGGTATGGATGGGTGAATAGGCTCATTACATATTTTCTCATAGGATAATGAGACCTTGGTTCCTAAAGTAGTAACTTCAAGGTTGGCTAACCTATTTACAAGGGCATGCATGGGATCATTTGAAAGAGTTTTGTTGGGGATGAGAGGTGGTGGTTGCATGTAAGAAGTGGTTGATAAATTTTTGGTGAACTTGTGGATGTGTTGGTGTTTGAGGAATTTTTTGGGGTAAACCATGGGATGTGATTGAAAGAGTGGTTGTTGAAATAATTTTTTTTGATGGGAACATGATAGGATTTTTGGGATTGGGTAGGTGTTGTGGAAAGTGCTGAGTAGGAATGTGGGTATGAACAGTTAGAACTATTGTTGAAAGGGGTTAGATACTACATAATGTAAAGCACCCATGAAAGGGGGTTGGGAAGTATTGATAGGCATGCTAGATGTGAGAAGATCATATTGTCTAGATAGGGGGTATGATGTTTGGGCATATTGACTAGGGATACTAGTGGGAATAATGACCAAGAGGTGAGGGGAAGAGTAGTGTTGATTGTTGTGTTGATTAGTGGGAGGTTGTGAGGAATAGGCATGACTATCTGGTAGTCTAATGAGTCAGGGATTGGTGGAAGAGGAAGCAAGATGGGATACAAAAATCTCATTAGTTGTAAGTTGGGTAGTTTGGGGATTGGTTTGATAAGGATAAAGTTGTTGGAGTGGTGGTCCATCTGGGGAATCTGGGTTGATCTCCTAAGGAGGTAATCTTGAAGTGCCACTAGATTGGCATCCAAAAGCTCTTGAAACATGGTATCACCGAGAGGGACCTTAGGTGGTCCAAAGGATTCTGATCAAACGATGGTGGGGTAGCTGGTCTAGACGAGATAGATTGATGGTAAAAGAATGGGTTGGTCTCACCTAAAGTTGTAGTGTGAACAAGGGGTTCTGGGTGAGAGACATTGATAAGTGGTTGAGTGCTCAAGGGTACAAGGGTACATATGAGGTGGTCTATTGTAGAGAACATTTGTTGAGATAAGGAATCATTTGAAGAAAAGTTTTGTTCCATTCTCTTAGCTGCTAAACAAGTGACTACGGGCATGAAAATAGTTTTTACCCAAGAAAGTAAAGAAGAAATTTTTTTTATGTTCTTACTTTATTTAAGAAAGTATGAAAAGAAAGGGGATGGATAACCAGGTACCTATGAGAAGGAAAAATATGTCTAGTTTTAGGTTTGTTATGGCTGGGGAATGTCTAGGTGGTTTGTTGTTGGGTGATGAAATCCCAATCAAAAACTAGGTAGGGGATGTTTTGATGTGTTAATTTGATTTGTGAGGTTTAAGGTTGTGTGTGATAAAGTGTGGGATGTAGAATATTAAACCCCTATTTAAGCTATGTGGGAAAGCAGGATGCAAAAAGAATGTTCTTTTTAAGCCCAAAATGAAATGTGATGTTGATGAGGACACAAACAAGAATGGGAAATTACAATGCAAAAAGGAGTAAATAGGGAAAAAGTGAGGAATACCTGGATAAATTTTTCTATTTATCTACACTTCTTGAGTGATGAGTGATCCAAGCCATGAACCCAACACGAACAAGTGATAAAGCGGAGCCTCACACTTGTAGTGTTAGTGGAAGATAGAAAAAGAAAAAGACAAAAAAAAAAAATGCAAGAGATCACCTAAAGGGTGGTCCCACCGGTGTGCTAGGAATGTTGTCCAAATTTCTCATTCATAATAAAAATGCACTAGCTACTAAAAGAAAATACAAACTCAAAATGTTGGAGGGTTTATGTTACCTCGATGTATGATGATACAGGCATGATGGCATGATGGATCTTTTGCTACTAAAATCAGATGAAATCTACAAATAAGACTGAAAATGATTTTGATTAGATGATTTGGGTGGGGGTTTCCCAAAAAAAGAGACCCAGAAGCATTAACTTCCTCATGGATGTCAACCCCCATTTGTTTAAAAAAGGATGAAAAAAGAAAGTATATAGATAATATGTAGAAACATAACAAAATACAAAATCTAAACTATTATTGATTGATTTAGATATTGATTTAATTAAATAAACTAAAAAAAAAAGTAAATGTACTGGTATGGGTCGATGGAACCTAGAATGTGTGAGGGGAAGGTCAATGGTGACCCGGAGATGATCAAAAAATAAGAAAAATATGTAGACTATGCAGATCTAATGCAATCTAGAAGTCTAGTAGAAGTCTGGAGATGTTGGAGTCAACCTACAGAGGAGATCTAAAGGAATAGAAACTAGGAAAATAATAGAAAACAAGGATTAAAGAGAGGGATTGAAACCAAGACCCTAGTCGATGATGGGGTGTAAACATGTTGATTTTTTTAGTGGCAGAGAGACTAGATGAGAGTTTAAAAAACTGGAATAGAGGCTAAGCACATGCAAGGGATGAGGATGGATCTAGAACAAAAAGAAAGGACTATTGAAGTCGAGTCGGAAATGACCTGTCAGGGTCGATGATGATTGTGATAGAGAAGGATAAGGCTAAGGAAAAAGCCAAATGAGCAACCTGCAAGTATAGATTTGTAGAAAGAAGTTGATGACAAATTTGCAAGCTCTATTGTTGATGTTTTAAACCTACAAAAAATATTAGATACAAGAAATACCAAGATAATATGATAAATATGATTAAATCAATGTAAAATGACAAAATCTCACAAAAATGATGATCATGATTGATGCATGCATGCTGCAAGGAGGTCTAGTGAGAGGTCTATAATGGCTTCTAGAATGTTCGGCATGAAGGATTGTCTATTAGGCTACAAGAGAGAGTTGTGTGATTTTTTTCTTGCATTCGATGATGAATGGAAAGATAAAGAGACTTGGATTTATAGGGTCGATGGTGATGACTGACTGGGGTGGGTTTCCGCCAATCATGGGAAAAGTTTCCTCAATGGGAGGATTTTTCTGCCTTTGACGTGGTTTCTTTTTTTTTTTGGAGTTGGCCAAATGCTTTAAAGCATTAGGCGGGAAGGGGTTGTTTAGGGATGAGGTGTAGATGAGTTGGTAGTGGAGATAGGTTGGAAAAAGCATAGGGAAAAGCATAAGTGTAGATTTAGAATAAAAAGCATTCCAAAATGGAAAGTTAGTTAGGGCATGATTAATTAATTAATTAATTAATTAATTAATTGATGTTGATTAAATAAGACTTAAAGGTGATGGACATTTAATTAATTAAGGGGGATAAATTAATTAAGAGGACATTTGATTAAATAAGGGGGATGAATAGAATAAAATATGGACACGTAGGTGAAGAGGGTATAGAATAAATGAAAAAGATGCAATACATATGGCCCCAATTTGAGGTTGGTCACCTCCACCTAAAACAACTCAAACTTTCAGAATGGTTCAAACAACAACCAAAGACCTAAGGCCCTCAACCAGAACCATTGTGTAACAATAGATAGCATGACCGACCAACCCAAGAAACCAAATATTGTGAACACTAGCAATGTGAATAACAACAGAAATGTAAATAACCAAAGGAACAACAATCCTGCTCCCTCCATTAATGCGGTTAATTTCATTCATCCTCCCTCTCAATAGGTTTAGGCCCAAGGCCCAAATCACTACCAAAACCAAGGCCAAGGGCCCATAAATTTTAATTACAACAATCAATATCATAATAACAATCAAAACTATAGTCCAAAACAAAATAAAAATAGAGGCCGAGGGATTATGACCCTAATTTATATTGTGGATTCCATAGAGTGATTGGTCATGATGCTTGAATTGTCAATATTGTAACAAGTTCATATAATGAATCCTAGAAGATCATCAAAGGAAACTATTTATTGACATGTTTTTAGCTAACCCTCAAGGAACTTCACAAGGTATCTATATGGGACATGTCTCTCCACAAAATGATAGCCTTAGAATCTATAGAGATCCTTTCCCAAAACTACCCGAGAATGAGAAAGCTAATACTCGTGGTACCAACAAAGGAATCCCTATAACGACCCATGATCAAGAATCCTCTACTTGCATTGATCCCAAAGTTGCTCCTAACTTGGATCAAATGAACAAGACTAAAAATGTAGGCTTGGTTGAGTTAGAGATATAACTAGAGGTCAATATAACTACTCGTACTCATGAGTACACGTCACAACCTCTTCCCATGTATCCCTTAGTACAAGATGATTTTCCCATAGTTCCCAAGACAAAGAGGTGCTTACGATTTGATCAAAAACTCACCAGACATTTTATCACATATCCTTCTTGGATTTGTTAAGGAATTCTCCAACATATAGATCTACTTTACTTGAAGCTTTAGATCTTAGGAATCTCGTTCATCTCATGCCTCCTTTGAAGGCCCAAATTAAGTACATAGAATTTGATGTTTATCCTCCGGGAAAACACGAGAGATACTGGATTCATTTTTGACATTAATAAGATGCCTACATACATTGAGTTAGCCTAGAGAGGTGATCATGTGTTCTACTTACAAGTATGGATCTATAATAACTAGGGTATGGAGAAACAAATTGTTCTTCCACTAGAAACATGCTAAGAGGTTATGATAACCTTAAAGCCACATCCATTGGGACTATAGTTATCCCAATCACTCTTGGGCCTAAGACCATTCTAACTGATTTTTATATTATAGATAGGGAAACCAACTATAATATGATCCTTAGTAGACTATGGATTCATAGAATGAAGGCTATTCCATCTACATTGTTTCAAGAAGTGAGATTCCTTCATCTAGGGAAGTCTTTGTGGTTCAAGGTGATCTAAATCCTTTTGATGTTCATGTAATGAACCTTAAGAAGAAACCTGGGGTCCCTTCTAAATTTGAACTCCCAACTAACCAATTGAAAAAACCTCTTCCTTCCAAGGAATTCATTTCCATATCGATGCTAGTTATGAAAAATGAATTAAAGTCACCCAAAATGATCAAGCAATAGATGATAATGCGAATAAGGATGCGGTAATGAGATTGTTTTAGCCAAAACAATAGCGAAGATAGTTAAAATCTTGGAAAATGATTTTATTGATCATTATCCTATTTGATTCTTTAGGTATTGGGAATACTCTTGGATTAGCCTCTCTTCCAAAGATATGGCTTTAAAGAGGTGTGTATGGTCATGGTTTCTTAATTCTAGGAAGAATAATCTAAGAATGATGAAAAACTATTTTTTTCGACAACTATTGGGACCTTAATTATAACAATGAGAAACGTGTCGCTATGATGCATGGGAAGGGGTGATTCTTACCTCTCTAAAGGGTAGGATCATGTGCTTTGTTTTCAAATTAAACTTTGAGTGTACTAATAACAGAGTAGAGTAAGAGGCTCTACTTCTTGGTCTTATTGTAGCTAAGAGGATGGGAGTGCATAACGTTAGAGTCTTGTATTACTCACAACTTATTGAAAAATAGGTCTTAGAAGTTTATGAGACTAGAGAAAAACACCTCCAGCTCTACAAGTCGACAGCTCACGATCCGTACAAATATTTTGATTTCATCTCTATAAATGATATTCCTAGAGAGTAGAATAAAATTGCTGACTCTATGGCTACTTCTTCTTCTTGTTTCTATCCTAGTAAGGATTTGGAGGAAATGGAGTTCACAGTCTTAATATGAGATGAGTGTTTGATCTATATGATGCTTAACAATTCTATTCTAGCATATGTAGATATTGAAAATGAGCCTATCACATTGGATTTCACCGATAATGAAAAAGAAATATTGGGATTCCTACAGGCTTATAGAGACCTTCATATTGTTCGCATCACAAGAAAGGTTTTTCTCTCATCCCTCACCCTTCTTTGTATTTTGGAGACAAAATGATGGATCCTTCTTCTAAAGATTTCAAAATTTATGAACTTGAAGAAGAATCTCTGAGTTTCCCCAACCCTCCTAAGTTCGAAGAAGGGAATGCTTCTTTGATAGAAGGAATGATATATATCAACATAGGGATAGAAGAGGAGCCTAGAATTCTAAAGCTTGGTTCTTCATTAAAAATCAAGAAGTAGAAGAGCACAGAAAGGTCCTTAAGGAACATTCCCACTCCTTTACCTTTAGTTACAAGGATATGACATGAGTAGCTCTTGATGTGGTGGTACACAATTTAGTTATTAAACATGACTCTAAGCCCATAAAATAGAAGTTGAGACCTATGAATCCTAAGATGGATTTAATGGTCAAAGAGGAAGTGATGAAACTTCTTCAAGTAGGGTCCATAAAGCCAGTGGACTACTCCATGTGGCTATCTAACATCGTTCCGATTCTAAAAAGAATGGAAAAATTAGAATATGTATTGACTTTAAGGACATAAACAAATATTTTCCTAAGGAAGAATTCCCACTACCATCCATTGATATCATTATTGATGCAACAATTGGTTATGAGTTATTATCCCTTATGGATGGGTTCTCGAGGTACAACCAAATAAGGATCTTTGAGGAGGAAAAACAAAGACTACCTTTACCACTCCTTGGGGAACATTTTGCTATGCCATTATCCCATTTAGTTTGAAAAAAACTGGCACTACTTATCAACGCACTATGACTTACATATTCCATGATATTATTCACAAGATTGTGGAAACATACATTGATGATTTGTTAGTGAAGGCTGGGAAGAGAGGAAACCACCATGAAGTCCTTTGATCATTCTTTCATGCTTGATCGAATACAATGTAACCTTAAATCTAGAGAAATGTTTGTTTGGAGTCATTGGAGGTAAGTTATTAGGCTACATCATTTCCTCTTGAGGGATTGATGTAGGTCCAATGAAAATATGGGTGATTCTTGAAATGAGTCCACCATAAGATGAGTCTAACATTATGTCTTTCTTGGGAAAACTTGGGGCTATCCATAGTTTGTCCCGAATTTGACATATGATATCCATCATATCAATGGATTGCTAAAGAAATATTGTTCTAAGGCATGGATTGATGAATTTCATAGCATGTTTGAGTCAGTCAAGTGATTTCTCATGTCTCCACCAATGATCATGCCACCCAAGGCTGATCATCCTCTTATTTTGTACTCTTGAGCTACAAATGTTTCCATATAAGATATGCGCATATTGGCACAAGAGAATGGTGATGGCCATGAGCATGCCATCCATTTCATTAGCCATAAGCTTCTTAAATATGAAACACGGTACACCCAAGTAGAGAAAGAGTGTTTGGCCATCGTTTTTACAACTAAGTGTTTGATGCATTATGTGCTCAACCAAGAAACAAGGGTGATCATAAAATCATAACAGTTATGGATGTTACTAACTCAAAGGACATGTCTAAGAAGGTAGGTAGGTTTATAATGTTAATGGGGAATTTGAGCTTACCTTTATTAATCAAAGTCCGTTAAGGGAAAAATCATTTCTGATTGGTTAGCCAATAACCCAATAGATTGTGGGAAAATTATTGACTTGAACTTCCCTGATGAGTGCATTTAATATATAGAAGCAAGATCCTCCATTACTTCATGCTCATGGTATATAGATATAATAAACCACATAGTATATCAAACATATTCTCAAGGAAAAAATTCACAACAAAGGCGATGACTATGTGTCATATTCGCTAAGTATGTAATTGTAAAATAAGTTTTACATCACAGATATTTCAATGGCATGCTAATAAGGTGTATTGATGAAGAAGAAGTAGAAAAGATTCTCTTTGAAGCCCGTAATGGAGTCTATGGTGGTCACTTTATAGGGCATTCAACCACTCACAAAATCCATCGAATGGGTTATTTCTGGCCCACACTAAGGCATGACGCTATGGAATATATACGGAAGTTCCAAAAGTATCAAGAATTCTCACACACCATACATATCTTAGCTCAATCCATGCAACCAATAGTGACACTCTGTCCCTTCTCCACTTGGGGATTGGATTTGATAGGGAAATTCTCTCACTCATCATTAGATGAACATAACTTCATAATCATGGCCACATGATACTTTACCAAATGGGTTGAGGCCATTCCTCTAACTACAATACCTGAATTGATCATTTCTAAGTTCATTCTAAACCAAATAATTTGTAGGTATGGTGTACTATAGGTCATTATCTCAAATAATGGGACACCTTTCTCATCACACGACCTCTCTATATTACCCTCAAGCCAATGGACAGGTTAAGGCTACTAATAAGACTCTAAAGTACATTCTTCTTAAAATAATTAAGGAAAACAAAATATATTGGCACTTAAAGATATTTCCCACCTTATGGGCCTATAGGAATTTTGTTCAAACTCTAATGGGGGTAACCCTTTCTCTTTATTTTTTAGTGCCAAAGCAGTCTTACCATTAGATGCGAATTGCCCAATATTTGTGTGTATTTACAAGGAATTCTCAACAAAGATGCATACCGAGAAGCACACTTATCGAGATTTAGAGAAACCTGATGAAAAGCTTCTTAGAGTCTTGAACATCATCGGGTCTACATAGACAAAATGTTTTGTTAGTATAACAAGGTCTATGAATGAGAAATCCGGGTAGGAGACATTGTCCCGAGACTGGATAAAAAGTTGACAAAAAGGTTGGTGAAGGTAGGAATTTCAGCCAAAATGGCTTGGACCTTACCAAGTCATGGAATATTTCAAGAATGGTGCATTTCCTCTGTGTACTCTTGAGGGTGAAGAATTTAGAAAATCATTTAATTCACTTCACACCCCAAATGATTCTATATATATTCATTTGAATTTCCACACTATCCTCTCTTGCATCCACATTGTCTTATCACTTGCATTATCATATTGTGTAAATTGTAAAATGGAAACTTATTGTTCAAGTAATTCTTTTACTTTCTAACATTGGAAAATATCTTAATCATACCTATTTCACCATTCTTCTCATACATTCAAACCGTATATAATCTTTATCATCACTTTCATTTAAGAGACAAATTTTGACATTACTTTAGAAGAACTTACATACTCAGTCTTCTCCATGGTTTCTTCCAATTTGGGTACTTATTTCCCATAGTTTTCACTAGAAGCTTCTTGATGATAATTCTTTCCCTAAAAATATCTCTAAAACAAAAACATTCTAAACATTTCACCCGCAAAGTATTTTTTTCCTATCTCAATCTTTGGTGTTGAGCCCTCGCATCCTACTAGTTACATGGGATTGAGATTAAGGGAAAGTGTTTCTTCCCATAAAGCGTAACTCAAAGTAAAGTCAGATAAAACAAAAAAATTAAAATATAAACAATAAATGCAAATATTTTCATTACAAATAAACTACACTTTTCATCCATACCAATCTTCAGTGATAAGCCCATACTTCTTACTGGTAGTATGATGTTGGGAAAGGAGGGAAGTTTCCTTACTTGTTCTATGTCTTTTCCTCAGTGATGAACCCATGCTTCTTTCTAGTAGCATGGGACAAGACGTAGGGGGTTGCATTAATAAGTCAAAAGTTGTAAATAAACAAGGAAATAAAAGTGCTTCTAAAAATTCCCAATAAAATGACTTAGATGTATATGTTAGAGAGAAAACTATTATTTAAAACTAGATCTTATCAATCAATAGGCCATCTATGGATCTAAGTCTAGTCAAAACTTGCAAGAAAAATTCATTTCAAATTGGTTAAGTTAATCTTGGTTTGGGTTGGGTTGTAGGTTTCTCAGTAAATCCTTGTCAAAGTTCTTGTCTCTTGGTCATTCTCATTCACATTATTCAAAACATACATCTTGTGTTCTTCTTGACTCTCAATGGTGAGCACTCACATTTTACTAGTTGCGTGGAGTTAAGAATGAAGTGAGGCTATCTTATCATCATATCATATTCAACACATTTTTCCAATGAAACAGAAATGCTAAAAATTATTTGAAAAAAAGTGTCCGAACTAAAATTTATTGTCATACTCATAGTCATATGCATATCATTTTGTTAATCACATTGTATCATCATCACTATCCATAACATACACTTCAAAAAAAAGCACATGAAATTCTAAATCATCTAAGAATACATAGATGAGAAAAACCATTACAAATCTTAAGAAAGAACTTCAATCAAAAAATGCCAATGTGTGTGCGTATATATGCGCACGCGTGTGTGTCCATTAAAATTTCTCATATACAATTCTGTCACACCATAGGATAAGTGTGGTCAAAATGATCACTATGATCTCAAAATACGAAAAAATTGATATACACATAAAAAATTGTCTCAAAGCAAGAAAGGCCCCAAGCCTATCCATCCCTCCTAGATCCTTGTGAAGGGGAAGAGAGAGGGATCCTGCTGTGACTCCCAACATGAGATCACCTATATGTAGCATGGGAGACTATGTGGTATGTGGTTCTCGATTGGTGAGAGTTCCCATGCGAGATTCCTCACCGCCTCTTGCGATCCTCATGTATAAAAATATCAATTCTCAACCGAGTCATATCCTCTGCAACATGCCAGACCAGTGAAAACACATCAGTGTGATGACATGCTTGTGTCAAGAGTCCATGTTCTACAAGAATATACTATCGACTCATCCCATTTGGAATCACAAACAAATCTAGGAGTGTCTTGAATAAGATCTTGTCATCCATCGTGTGGATGCAAAGAAAAAATAAATAAATGGTGAGTTAGAAAGTGAAATAAAAAAAAATAAATAAGAAGCATTATAATAATATAATCTAAGAAGTAAAGATAGGAAAAGTTTGTTCATACTCATTTGCGTCTCTAGGCATCCAGTTTGGATCAACAACTGGTGTTGTTATAGGAGCTAGTACAACTTCATCCTCAGACTTCTCCTCCTCCTCCATCCCTCACAGATAGAATGAATCCTCTTATGTCTCCTTGGTATGAATAGTATCCTCCTTCACCTCTACCTCAAATCTGGATGACTCTAAGGTGTCTCCTAATCCCTGCCACTTAGAATCTGACTCCTCCCCTGAGATTGAACATGTCTCAGCCTCATCCTCCTCCTCACTCTGTGTTGGGCTTACACCAATTTGTACTACGTATCTAAATCTAATTATAGCACCAACTATTGATCTGGTATGACCCTCGGTGTGCCAATGAGAACCCTAGGAACTATAACTATCCAATATAGTTTTCCCTTCTAGGAGGATCTTGCCTCTCAGATCCCCCTGTAAAATGTAACATATGCTGGGAGGGAATCTTAATAAGGTATCCTGAATTGTTGAGGTACCAAGCACTTTGGATGAGTATCAACCTCTAGCTCTAGTAAACTAGCTGAATAGTAGTGCTACATGCATTTAATGTAATCCCCTCCACTCCCCATCTGCCAACTAAATCCGATACAATTGTGTAATCACGTATGTCATGGTCGAGTGAAACCAACCGTGATGGGCCCCTCCGAGTGGATCCATATCGACCCACCTAGATACTCTAATCTCCAATCCTAACTCCCCTTTGGTAGGGAATCATCCACTTATATACCCATGACATGACCAATGTAAGATGACTCAAATATATAACACCACATCTATAAAAATTTTATAGATCATGGTAAGTGGTGCCAAGGATGTCGACTCCCCATAAATACACCCCGACATGCTTCTCAATTCTCTTAATGATTGGAGCCCAAAATAATAAGAATATGTCCCCACCCTTATCCCCAATCAAATGTGAGGCCAATATACTAATGATGGTCTTGTGCAAAGTAGGCATATGAGTGGTGTTTACTGAAACTAATATGCCCCCCTGCTTGCCACCCATATTAGGTGTTTTTGCATCTCCAAGATAAGCAACCCATATACGAGCCTCAACCACTGAGTTGACGCTCTTCAGTGCCAACTTCCTTCCTATGAACGAGAACTCGTGGTTTTAACACACCGCCGATTAAGGTATAATTTTTAAATCTCCCATTTGGAAGCGCCATACTTAGAATTCATGTTTTACGCCCATTCATGGCTAAAATGATTGTCCACTCACCTCTAACCCCAAAAAATATGAAATTATTCTCGTCCACATCCCAATAATTGAATAAGTCGAATGTGACTCATAGGGGCAATAGGTCATGTCTGTGCTATCCTCCTCATATATCATCCCTCTCTAATAACCAGCTCTTTAGCTAGGTTAATAGTTGTAGGATCTAAGGAAACCACTCATTCTCTCGGGCCCTACGCCATCCGATATAGCTATCTTGCATTCAAAATAATGAGAAAAGGTAAATTTATAACCTTATAAGTGCATGAAAATCTCACAAAAACAATACAAATGCAAGTAACAATAAGAAAAAATTCATTCTTATCGGGGTGATGGTTGTGCAACTTCCACAATGGTTACACAACCATGACTCTAAGTACAACTCGAGTGGCATTGTGTAAACTCAAGTGTCATGTCTGCTTATGCAACAACCACCGCTGCATTTATGCAACGTCATATAGGTCACGTCCCATAAAATATGAACCATACCCTTAAATGGAAAAACTCAAAAAATAACAAAAATTGACCAAATCAATTCAAACAAATTACATAATCTAAAAATCCCCCATAGCCATTTTGACTATAAAATCATCAAAACCATCCTCTTAAGCCTATTTTCAAACAAGTGCTACATTTTAGGGGGAAAATAAACAAATGCATATAACTTACTTGTTCATGACCCTCTACCACTACCATTGGTTGCGCTTACCATCAACACTGAGTGCTCTTTGATTTGACTATATTTGCAAATGAAACGGTCACAAGTAATCTAGAGCTCCAAAATTAGCTAAGTGGGTGAGTAAAAATGATTTCTAAAAATAGTAAAAACATAATATATATAACTCAAATTTGATTTTCTAATAACATTTTGAGTGAGTGTATACAGGTTATGGCGTCTTAGGGAAGGTATGCTTCTCACCCTCACGGATATGGTAAGTAATCTTGTCATTTTATTTTAAAGTATTTTGCTAATCATGTTTTATATCTACACTTGATTCTCGTCTCTCTTTTGTAGGTGGTGGGAAGGTTGGATTGGTGTGGTTTTAACACACTGATGATTAAGGTATAATTTCTAAATCTCCCATTTGGGAGCGCCATACTTAGAATTCATGTTTTACGCCCATTCATGGCTAAAATGATTCTCTAGGGGGAAATATGTATGGCCCAAAATTACATAGGTTTTACATCGGTGGTATGGTAAAATTATCTAATGATGAACTATTTATTTTCCAAAATAATGATGAGATCTAGATCCCATCCCCTTACCTTTAACATGTTTATCTAACTTGTTTACCCTTGCTTTTGAGTATTTTATCTTTCTCGAGCCTTTGCATTTTGATTTTTTCCCCTTTTTTGCATTGTTCTTTCCTTAATTTATGTAATTGCTAACGTGGTTACATAATCACCGGTTTGTGTAAACTGGTGGTTCCGTGCGCATTGAACTAGGAATCCAGGTTGTGTTTATGAACAATTGTCTCAAGTTTGTGAGTGTTTATCTCTCATGTTTCTTGACCATTTCTCCTTGATTTCTAGCTTGTTGGATACGTATTGGAATCCTCTTCTCATTTTACTATTATTAGAAATTTTCCTCCCCTTTCTTGGATGATTTGACACTTCTTGATTGCCATGTGTGATAGAATTCTTCTCTTCCATTTTTCTATAAAAGCCAAGTTTTTACCTATATGATGGGTTGGAGATTTTTGATTTGAATTACACCATTACTCTGCCAAAATCCTACCAAGAAGTACATAGACAACACAATTCATTTCTCTATTTCTTCCCGCTTACATTTGTGATTAGTTTTCCTGCAACTAGTCTACTCCAACATCTTCTTGATTTCTTCTACAACCATCCAATGTTGTTCCTTGGATCATTTGGACTCTCATCTCTATAAAGGAAGCCGAGGAGACAAGAATCATCACCATATTTGGGAAGAAATCACAGTTCTATAGTAACCAGATTGGGGTGTATTTATAATTCCTTCAAATATTTCATTTTAGAATATTATCGTTAAAATTAAAAGAAATAATACACTTATTTTTAAGAGGTAGAATTTTTAGTTTCTTCATAACCAGTACAAATATTCCATTGATATTTTCTTTTTGGCTTATCATTATGGATTTGCGTGGGAAAGAATTTGGAGGAAGGTTCTGTGCACAAATATCTTCATTTCTTTACTTTAGAGAATATGTATATTTCAATTTCTTCACTCCTACATTTGTATATGTACAAATGAACTTCCGTTGATAATCTTCTTCCCTACCTATCCCTATGGATTTGTAAGGGAAATAATCTCAAGGAAGCTTATGTATCTATGATTGTCATTTTATTTTTTCATTACTAGTTTACTTGTGTAATTTGTTTGCTTTCTTAGGGAAGTCTTAGGGGAAAGAGGAAATTGCTTCTAAGAAGCCTCCTTCCTTCATGTGATTCTAAGGTGAAGAAATTAGAGGAAGTAGATTTCCCAGATTATAAATTAGTATACATCTTCTTGATGTTAGATTTAGTCTCATCTCCTGAAAAAGAGGAATAGCTACATCCAGATATTCCTTGTTTATTTTATTTACTGTAGAAGCATATTGCTTTATTTAAATTATTTTATTTGTTTGTATCTCAGTAGATTTGTTTTATTTAATTTCTAGTAACTAAAAAAACACAAAAACAAAAACAAAAACAATTAGATAGTTTATAATTTAAAGTAGATTCATTTATTTCTTTCTTTTAAAGCCTCATTGAAAATACAAAAAAATTAGATAGTTTTCTTTAATTAAATACTTGTAAATCAAACTTAGTTAATTAAAAGGAGAAATTAATCATATTTTATTTAATTCAAGTTTATTTTTTTGTTTATTTAAAGGTAGGAACTAAAGGTAATTTAGATCTGGAAAGAACACAACTTCTATTTCCCTAGTGGCCTAGGCTACCTGAACTTAGCTCTCAATCCATTTGGATTCTAGCTTGTTTGTTTGTTTCCATTTCTCTTGACTTGGTTCCCACATGACTATTGGAGTGGGCCACAATCAAGGATTGAGATTGATAGGATTAAATGCACAAATTATAAATCTGTGTGGAGAGGAGAGATATAGAAACACTCAAGAGAATAAAAACTCTTCATTCATTCATTCATAAGCCAATTAGTAAAAAAATATGCATAGGAGGTTACATTATATAGTGATAAATTAGGTCACCCAAAAAGGTAACTAACTCAACTCACAATTAGAAAATGACTTAAAATACATTCCCTTAATAACCTATGATTAACCTAAACAAGCTAATTAGACCGTGTAGGTAAAACCAAAATGTGGGTAAAATCTACACCAACACCCCCTTAAATGTAGATTAGGTGGGTTGAAAAGAAATGTGGGTGCCAGAAACACACCCTGATGAGGTACCCACGTACAATGCAAATCTATCATAAAACATAGAAAAGGAGAAAACCCAGTGGGAAAAAAATCCTCCCAAAAGAGAGAAAGGAAAAGAAGGTAGGACTAGAAAGCCCCACTTGAAGCTACAACAATATGTAGCCACCCTATATCTGCCAAATGAGCCTCCCAAAGTGACTGTGGATCGAAGGAGGAGCAATGAAGAATGTGTCGATTTTCCAAAGCCTGGAATTATGTTCCAAGACATAACATCACTACTTTTTGGATCACGAGGCCTTTCAAGACTGCATTGATACATTTGTTGAGAGGTACAAGGATAAGAATTAGATGTAGTGAGGAGTGGATCACCATGGAAAAGTGAATGAGTATGCCAAGTGGCTAATGGACCTCTATCCAAGATATGGTTCCCTAGACAAGGAAATTTTCTCCTCATGCAAAGTAGAAGAGCCAACTTCTCCATGAAGGGATGTTGTATCCGAAGAAGCAACAAAGAAGAAATTTAGAAGGCCCTGAAACTAAGTATTATGATTCCCGATGTCTGACGAGTCTTTAATAAAGGTTCCTATTCCTCAAAAATTCAATGAAGTACTAGAAGTAGGTGGATCAAGAAATAACTCCTCAAGATTTGGAAGGTGACAAGGAGATGGTGGAGGTGAATCCCCATCACTACTGTACTCATCTATGCTAGAAGAGAAGTCCTCATCATTAGAAATGTCCTCATGATTAGAGATGACATCAAGTGCAGGTGAATCTAAAGAAGAATATGGAGGGACAAAGTGAGAGAAGGAATACAACCGAGTCTAATGATTGACTACACCCACTACAATGATAGCATCACTATGCAACTCTCTGACATACACTGAATCTAGAGTGAACTCAACACGTAATCCCTGACCAAGGTGAGTAATCTAGTAGATTGATAGGAGATTAGTTGACAATGAGGGAATATTGAGAACATTATTGAATGTTCCTCCACTCACTTCAACAAACCTCTCCCAAAAACATGTGTAGAAGATTTGTCACCCAATCATATAGAGGACATGTCACATGGCTCCAAAGAAGTGAACTCCATGTGTGAAGAGGCCATATGATGTGATGCACTAGAATCAATTACCCATGTAGGAGTTGGTGGTACAACTATAACTAGGGATCTCCCCTTTGTTTTCTCCTTTCTTGATTCTTTCTCTTTCTCTTTTCCATGGTCATTTACCTTGGAGGATTCATGGGTTGATGAAGATGGTTTAAAAGACTCGGGAACACCTATGTTTTTCTTCTCAAGAAGACTTGTGAGGTGGTCAATCTACTTCTTCATACATTTTCTCTCATCATGCTTTCCTATGCAATACCCACATTTGATCCTCTCTTTCTTGGACTTAACACTGAAGAGGAAGTTCCAAAGTTTGATTTGGAGGTGGGATCAATTTGATCCTTATTATTCTGTTTCTTCTCTTTGTTTGAAGCCTTTAATTTCTCATGTCCAACAAGTAGAGCATGGGGTTTAGAGGACTTCAATGCACCCATTTGAATAATCTTATCTTGTTCCTGAGTTAAGTCAATAGAAAAATGGTCCATAGAAGGAAATGTCCATGTAGCTCCCATGGTGCTTCTGGTGGCGTGAAAGGTAGAGACGAAGACATAATAGTTGGAACCCAATTTGGAAAGGATGGAAAGAACCAATTGATCATCTGTTTTTTCTATGCCACACAGTTTCAACTACAACCTTAGTGATTTGAATTTGGTGAAGAAGTCTTGTATCGTGTCAAAGTCACCTGGCTTAAGCTAATGAGATCATTTTCCAACTCATGACCTCTCATTATGTCCTACTTCCCAAAGAGTCCTTCTAAAATGGTCCATACTTCATTAGGAGTATTTATAGATTCAATATGAAAGAGCAAGTCAGAAGACATGAACATGCATAATAGACCATAGGCTTCATCACTTTTGTTGTACCACTTCACATTTTTGCATCTAGTTTCAGTTCTATTTATGTACCCATGGTGATCCGACGTAAGCCTTTACTCCTTAAGAGGATTTGTATTTTTAATTTCCACTCATGATAGTTGAACGGTGTAAGAATTGGAACAAGGGATGAATCCATTACAACAAGTGGTTGTAGGTTGAACTGAGTGTGTTGAAAAGACTTAAGTGTGAAACCCTTGAAATTATATAAGTGACAAGTTTTCAAAGAATGAGGATACCTCCAATGCGAAGATCACGAAAAAACATGCACTTTAAAAAAATGACACCTAAAATGAAGCAACCACTTAAAATTTATGCTAATTCAGATTTTTGACCCTATCAGACACATCCAAAGGCCCAAAACATAGTGTTTCAGGGTTTAGGTGATGCAAAGCATGAGTCGAACTTGACAGGTGCAAATCAAGTGCCGAAACCCGACAGGTGCAAAGTAGGTGTCGGAACTCGACAAGTGTAAAGCAGGTGTCGGAACCCGACATGTGTAAAGTAGGTGTCGAACTTGATAGGTGTAAAGAAGGTGTCGAACTTGACAGGTGTAAAGCAGGTGTCAGAACCCGACAGGTGTAAATCAAGTGTTGGAACCCCACAGGTGTAAAGAAGGGGTTGGAACCCGACAGGTGCAAAGTAGGGTAGTAAACCCGACACACTGAGGGTGGAGATTTGACTTGTTAAACACACCTGAAAACCTGATTTACACTTGGGTGGATTTTTAACTTGCTAAACATGCTCGAAAACTTGATTTTCACTTGGGTGGATTTTTTCACTTGTCAAGCACATGCAAAAACTCGAAACACTACAAATGAGAAAAAAGAACCTCTAGATATGAGAAAACCGTATGTTTTTCATACAAACTGAGAAATACACACCAAGTTATTTGAAAAACCTAGAAAAACCTAGAAAAACCTAAAAGGGATTTTTCTATTTGAGCCAAAACTTGCATGAATTTTTAAATTTGAAGAAAAAGCCTTCAAACCCTCAAAAAAGTCAGAAATACCTATCACATAGAACTAGGTCAATTTTACAACTGAACCTAAGGTTTTCAACCCTTATGAATTCAACGATGCTATTTGTTTTTCATGTAGAGACTCTAGAGAAGAGATTTTCATGGATTTTCTAAAAATCCCACTAAACCCTTGAAAACTTAAATCTATGGAAAAAAACTAAATGAGCTAGAATGTTATATCTTCCAATAGATTTAATGGCATTTGGATACCAGATTTTCTCTGATACCATGTTGGAGTGGGCCACAATCAAGGATTGAGATTGATATGATCGAATGCACAAAGTATAAATCTGTGTGGAGAGGTGAGATCCAAAAACACTCAAGAGAAGAAAAAAATCTTCATTCATTCATGCATAAGCCAATTAGCCAAAAATATGCATAGGAGGTTACATTATATAGTGAGAAATTAGGTCACCCAAAAAGTAACTAACTCAACTCACAATTAGAAAATGACTTAAAGTACATTCCCTTAATAACCTATGATTAACCTAAGAAAGATAATTAGACCGTGTAGGTAAAACCACAAGGTGGGTAAAATCCTACACCAACAATGACCTTTTGGGTCCACCACAACAATGTATCATAATATTTGATCTTCTAATTAAAAAACCAAACATTGAAAGAAACCAAATTGATATTCATCAAGGCTTGTGCTCGTTAGTCTTCGAGCCACATCCGTTGATACAAGAGCATCTTCTCACCAACATGAATTTTTTTAGATTTTGTATAAATTATGCAATTTTGGGTTGAACTAGACTAAGCAAGGTTTAGGTGGTGTTAATGAAGTCCTAGTAGTTCCATTCAAATGCCTAAGTTGGTCTAAGTCCTTGAGAAATTCAAACTAGGAGCTTTCCCTCCAAAATGAAATTCAAATTCTTAAAAAGGCATTTTAGCGGATTTTTCATTGTAAAAGTGTTTTAAGTCATTAATAATGCATGGAATAGGTGTATTTAGGTCTTATATGTCATGTGAAGTCTAAAATAAGGTATAATGCTAGACCTAGGGTTTGGAGGTCTAAGCAAAGTTAGTATTTCAAGATGTAAAAGGGTAAATTAGGTGTCTAAGGATAATAAAGCCTCTAAAATGTATTTAACTATTTTAAAAGGCTATAAAAAGTCTAAAATGTAGCTAAATTAGGAATCTCTTAAATAATTAAGAGGAGAAACTCAAGTAGAGGTTCGTTAAAAGAAGATTAATGAAGAAAATCCCATTATTGATAAAGAATCTTTGGGTATTTCTTATAAATTTTGTTATCTCATGATGGTTTTATTATTCTTGAAATTATTTTTCCATTCACCTTTAGAGAACAAGATAAAATAATTTTGAGTAGTATAATATTTTGCTATTGTAAATGATTTTTGGCGATGTCTTTGGTTTTCACAAGTATTCTTTGTGTTGAATTGTGCATTTTTGAGTTGAGGACTTAGTTAAAAAATTTATTGATATATCTCCATGTACAAGAGTTAGATGGATGTGTGAACACACTCAGAGAAGGGAAAAGGGATTCTTGGTATCATTCATTGGAAGAAGGGTTTATGTTAACATGTATTTTAGAATGAAACTTGTGTAACTTGGGACTGTGTAAAAGAAGGAACTCAGAACATATGTTCTTATAAAATTCTTTAAGTAACCCCCTATTCTATATGTTTTCTAAATATTGAATAAGATGTGAATGGATTTCTACGAGAGAGGAGAATGAATACTTGATATTCATCTTTTTGATAAATGTCAAGACTCTTGAATACTCTACCTTTTATGTTTGTCACAGTCATTACATGTTTTGTTGTTGGAGGTATATGGTTCTATCCATTGATAATGATGCTCAAGACATGTTTAAGAATGGTATAGAGATTGGATCTAGGTGGGAGAAAGTGTCTCAAGGCTTAAATTTCAAAACCCTTAAATAAAAACCTTCAAGGCTATCTTATACACAATTTTTACCAGTTAAAGAGAAGGGAAAATGTGTCATTAAAGGATTTGGGAGTAATAATTCAAGCTACTGGTAAGAAAATAATGTGAATACTAAGCCAATATTTCCTTACAATAAATTTGGGGTTTTGAAATGAGGGTTTTCAAAAGTTATTGCTATTTCATCCCTCTCGGCCTGTCACAATGTGTGACCTAGGGTAAGGAGTTTTGAGGTCTTAACCATCGAATTGGAAGCTAAAATTTTGTGAGGAGATATATTTTGGAAAATAGATGAATATTGAAAATAAAATAATAGTCCAATGTACAGAAATGGGGATAAATCTTGACAGTCAAAACTGAGATAGTATGCACAATCTTAGGGCTAGTTTTGAGGGCCAAATTGCAAAGGACCTAAGATTTATACTAAGAATTGGTTTATGAAATTTCTAAGAGATGACAAGGGACCTAATAGATGTCCAAAAATACTCTATAGTGGATAGAGAGCTTCCATAAACTCAAATATAAGTGAAATATGTTCTTGACATGCCTAGTGAAGGGATAATAATGAAATTGCCAAAGTTGAAGAACAAGGAGTTATAGAGGGAGTTGGAGCTTCAAACTTGGAAAAAATGTTTAGAGGAATGATAAGGCACCTAGGAAGAATTTAAAACTTTATAGATACCTCAAGAACTCATTTTCCTATGATTGTCCTAGCATGTTGCTTAAGAACCTTGATAAGGCAAAATTTGACATGTTTTGGTAAATAGTGATGTCTTGATGAAAGCTAATTCTTTAGTGGTCGATGTCAAGAAAGAATAAACATGAAATGAATTTATAGATCAGGATATGTGTTGTAAGAGCAAGATATCAACATTTAGTGGTAAGTGTGAAGGCATGCATTAAAAGCTAATGGAGGCAAAAATAAGGTATGTAAATGCCAAGTCTAATTTCATGATTTTGAATTAGTTGATTGAAGTATTTACTATGTAAATGAGTTGTTGGGGCAAAGTATTTTGTTTAGATGATGTTTCATATATGGTATAACCATTTGAGGTGATAGTGAAGGTCTCCAAGACAATAGAAAACCTAGAAACAGTCCTAGAAGTGATACAAGATTTTTTTTTCCAATTGTGCTAAGGAAGGGAGGTGAATGTAGGGGCCCCGACATCATCTGTGCCCCTTGAAATTATCATCTAACTCATTGCCCTTAACGAAGAATCAGACATTGTCTAAGAGTATTAGGCTAACCAAGTAGATAGGCTTAGACCCCGAAAGCCTTGATTTATCCTTGCCACATCTTCTATCATATCTTCATGACCCTCTTTGGAGAGGAATACACAAATGACAAAGGATAGTTCCCTCGTGTTCCGTAGCTAAGTTAGGTTTTATTTGGTTCTAATGACATCAACATCAATTATGTACCACGATCATCCTTTATCATAGTATTACCCCTACACAAGTTAGGCAAGCATTCGTTTCTCTCAAAAAACAAATCCTCATTCTACCAGTGGAGAACATTCGATTGCCTTGACCTCTTGTTGTCATTCCCACCTATCCCACATACACTTTACCTATCTGCCACATTACCATCTTGTCCATCACATTTTGGTTGTCCCTGCACAACCTCGAGAGGTGGCATGCGTTTAAAATCACATGTTTATTTTCAGGCATATAGTGACATTAGGATGATCTTAGCATGATGTAAAGATGATTTTGAATGCCTGATCATTGCTTTGACTATAGCCCCCGACTTTAATCTTGACTATATGTTGAATTTTGTATCAACTTTAATATGATTTTAGTTGTGACTATATGATGACTTACATGTGTCTTTAATTAGAATTTTCTCATGATTATAGCATGACTATTTGTTGACTTTAATGTGACTTTAAGTATGACTATAAAATGTCTTTAATTTGACTTTCACTTCCTACCATAGCTTGAATATAAATGTGACTATAATGCATGACAATAGAATTTGACTACTATAGGCTGACTATATCACTTAATTATAGGTTGAATATAGTTCACCTTCATTTTTGAATAATAATAATAATAATTGATTTTTATTTGCATTTAAGTATCATATTTTTAACTATTAAATTATAATTATGAGATAATTACACCGAAAGGAATGTCCAAGTAGGAATAAGGGTTGCAACTACAAAAGATTATTTGGCTTTATTTTATTATTTTCTCTACAATTTTCCTGGAAGCGCAACATGACTTGGAATTATTATATTCTCCACAATTGTGAGCTTCTTAGAGGTTTTTAGTTTGCTTCCTTTGTCTTAGACTTTAGTCTCTTTTCATATTAATGCATACCTCTATATATTTTGAAGGAATTTAAATGCCATTTAGTGGAAGGAGACCCTTCTACAATGTTTGTGGGAGGCTAGAAGCCATGAAAAATAAAGTTGTATCAAAAGAAGCAAGCCTAATTGTTCTTGTTTTTACTTCTGTTTTAGGCCTTAATTTTTCTTCATCATGGGTTCCCTAATTTCTGTTTTTGTTTCCCATTGTAACCATAATTTTGGGCTCTTGAGTCTTAAGCTATTTGGAAAAGGTGATGTAGGTAAGAGGAACTTTTGAATTACATTTTCAAGAATTATGATTGGAAGTTAAATTGTCTTTTGCATGTTTTGTTTTTGAAGTTCTTCCAAACACATAAGAAAGTTGATTTCACATCCAAATCATAGTTTTTTCTATCAACCTTGTCTCCTAGTATGTCATAAGAATATCAAAAGATAGAACAATGTGATGTGCATGTTGTAAGTTGTAATTTTTCTTTTCAATTCACTCGGTTGGTTACTTTCTTAAATTACCACAACTTTTCATAATTGAGAGATCACAAACAATTAGAAGCATTATTTTCTAATAACTTAACAATTGACATTGCTTTAGTGCCACTGATTATATATATATATATATATATATATATATATATATATATATATATATATATATATATATATATATATATATATATATATATATAGAAGAAAAAATTTAATTAAATAATTAAAAACCAATATGAGGAGTATTTTTATAAAAACTCAAAAAATTGGAGTAAATTACTCCCAATGAATAAATAGGAAAATTTTAAAGCTTCTATAAAAATTACAACTTACTAATCGTAATAGAAATATTATGTTATTTTTTTGTTTAAAAAAGTATACTACAGATATAAATATCTTTTACTTAACATTTTAAAAGGGAAAATTTTCTAAATCTTTTATTTTTAACATTCAAAATTAATTTAAAAGTTGTTAAATGTATTTAATTTTTAATTTCTAAAATAATTTCATCAATAAAATTCATTTTATAAATAATTAAAACATATAATTGTGAATAATTTTTGTCAAATTTACAATTTGTATAAAATTTAATTGAGCTAAATATATAATTACCCAACACATATTAAATATATTTGATTATATTTATATAAATATTCAACATCGTAATAAGGCCATCCAAGCATGGGAATGCCAAATCTCATTCTAAAAGCTTTATTACAAAGATGGAAAATTAGGTTATCTACCTTTGTTCCCCATAGTAAGTGTGTTTCCATTGATTTATTATCCCAAAGGTGAACTTGAGCAAATTTTAAACATCAACCTTCTTGAGATATTGGAGGCATTTTTACCTTTCGATGTAAACTACAATCATATGGATCCAACATTATTAGTATTTGGTATAAATTTACATTTTATGTCTCGAACACCCCTTTTTTGTGGTTATCAAATAGGTTGAAGTTGGGCTCAAGAGATCCAAGGATTAATTAGTTGGTGTTGTTGAAAGACATTTCTTTTTACAGTAACCATATCCTCTTTTCTTGACTAGTTGAAATAGAAATTAAAGTATTGTATTTGTTGATACGAAACTAATTTTTACCTAGATAATTATCCCGCATGCTTCACTTAATCTCTCGATAATAGATAACAAACCCGATGTTCATATTAGCAACTCTAGCAATTTGTATGGATAAGATTGTATGGATAATGCCAAATTTAAAATTTAAAGATTGCAAATTTTCCAAAGTGCCATTTAGAGAGTTGTTCCTTAGTCTTGTATACCTTCTTTATTATCTTGGAAAATAATCATTATTTAAAGTAGAGATGGATATGAAGATTTCCTAAATTCCTTGGTATAATTATAAGTATTTAATTCTAATATTTGATTATTTGCATTAAAATTTGTAACCATATATTATTACCTCATAAATAGGTGTTATAGATACTTTATGTCATTGTTAAATCAATATTTCTAGTAAATTATGGAATTATCTTCATAAATATGAAATAAATTTTAATTTTTAAATACATTGTTCTTTGATCATACATTTTTCGTATGTTATTTGGTTATGGTAAGAATATTTCTAATGATTATGTTGTACCTCCCTTTCATTGATTCCAGTATGTAGGGGCATGTGCCTTTGTTTAACCAAGAATCATTGTGTACTTGAGAGGATTAGTTCCTTTATGAGGCCACTTCGATACAACCCAAGATGGGTAGTAAATAGTGCTACAACAAGGTGTTTAAAACTACCCGCCGTAAATAAATCCTCATTCCCCTTGAAGTATGACTTATTGTGGCTGATTTGTTTAGTCCTTTGTTGGACCTTCATTTAATTGATTCTGTATGTAGGGGCATGTGCCAATTTGTTTAGCTTAGGAATCGATGTGTGCTGAGAGGATTGGTTCCTTTATGAGGCCACTTCGATATGTCCCAAGATAGGAAGTAGACTGTGATACAACAAGTTTTTTAAAGCTACATGCTAGAAAGAAAGCCTCATTCCCCTTGCAAAGTATGACTCATTGTGAATGATTTATTTAGCCAAGAATCGTTGTGTGCTAAGAGGATTCATTCCTTTATGAGGCCACTAGAAAATTTAATCAAACGATGAGCACCTTTTATCTTGACATACAATGTTTCTCCTTGTACTTGATGGACTGTCCTCTAGTTCTAACAAACCCTGACATGTATTATGTAACTTCTTTCTTATCTTTAGTAAGAATAGACCATCTCCTTGATGTGTGTAGAATACCTTGACTCATACTACAAAACATAATTCTAGGGACCCCTAGACCATGATGCTACCATTCCTCAAGGAAGATAACCTTGACTCCTAAACAAGTATATATTTTAACCAGTGGCATCCTTTTTTTACATAAAAACTCAAGACATGACCATGAATACTATCCTCTTGTGTTAGATCATGACATGATAGAATCAAGATGGGGAAGCATAGATTTTGATGACCCAAAAATAATTCATACTCAAACCAAGAACTTAACTTATATGAGCTATACACATGTAGACCACAACTATTCCTTATAAGGATTAAGACAAGGCCTAATAAACACCAAAAATGTTAACAAAATCTTGAAAACATGACTTATACTGAAACAAAGGTCTTTTTGACTGTAACCATATGATTTTCACTATTTGAGCAATCTAAAATTACCACAAAACATAATTTTGAAATAATGACAACATACCTTGATAACTTGGAGGAGTCATACTTCAACCTAGTCACCTCCCCATTCTTCCAATGCTTCATATGGATCATTATGTCTCTAAGAAGCTTAGTAGAGACAATCTTTCATGGTAAATATAGAAGAGTGACCTAAATGGATCCCAAGCACTCTTAGATACTGGAATCTCACCTTTTCCATCTTATTTCTGATCGTTTATTAGGACACACCTTGTCTTGTATCTATATCAGCTATTGGTGAACCATTATTATTCCTTCTAGGTTCCCATATCCTACATTGAATGATGACATGCATTATAGAACCATGAAATCTCATTTCTTGCATAATAGGAACTTGAAATCTCTTGAATTGTCTTGAGTAACCATGATGACATTCTCTAGCAACATGATCAACTTAATTACAACTAAACTCTTACCGTTATAGCCTTCATTATCCCAATTTTGACTTAATGACTCATACAAACAATACCTAATAACATGGCCTTTCTCATGGAAATTGTAGCAAACTACATTCTTTTCTTGTTCACTCATACTATCTCTCCAAGGATGATCATCTTTAGCAAACCTCTTACAATCCTGATCCCTATGTCCAAAACCATTACAAGTGAATCAATAACCATTAAATGATCTCTCGTACCTTGAGGCATTAGGTTTCCTAATGAGCTTTATCTTCACATTGTATTTGCAGATTTTTCCTTCTTTCCTTCCTTGGTGCTTGGCCCTTCACCATCCTTACTTGGAACACTATCTTCTTTCTTCATCTCTTTTCCTTTGAGGTCATCTATGAACCCCAAACCTATTCTATCTCCTTCTAATTTCTAATCTGCTAAGAAGAACATCAAGATGTTTAGTAATCTTCTCAAAATTTTGGAATGATTTAGCCTTGTTAACTACATCAGATAATTCACCTTAAAGAAGATTCACTTCATTTTCTTTGGATTGTAAACTAAATTTCATGGATCTCATATGCAACTCTATCCTTTTGACTACCTCATCCAAATTCTTAGTCACAACCCAATGTTTCTCTTCAAGCTCATGGATTTTTCCTTTATATGATTTGACTTGTGTCTTTAGGTTCTTGACATTCCTCTCAACATGATTTATCTCATCTTGAACACATGTCAATTCAATCTCATAGACATCTTCTTCTTCTTCATCATCAGATAACATGTTGTCACTAAATAGTGTTGAAATTTCACTCATAGATCTCATGTCATCTTTAGTCATGAACAAAACCTCATCAACAACCTCTTCATTCTGTGATTTTGATTATGAATTAGAAACACCATTATCAATGTTGTTGTCCTCATATGAATAACACTCTTCCTTTGTGTAAAATATCTTCTTTCTCTTTTTCTTATAATAAAACTTCTTAAAACCCTTTTACCTTTGTCAAATTTGTTAGCCTTATTGTCATTTTCTCCATCACTTTCTTCATCCTCATCCTTGTCCATATGAGGAAATTTATTTACAAAATTTCCTACCTTAACATAATTGAAACATTTAAAAGGGAGCTTTCCTTTGTAATTACATGATCCAACTTTCAGTCTTCTAGTAATCATGGAAAACAACTCATCATAATCCATCTCATGAGAAACATCATCATCCTTAGTCTTCTTGTCATTCGTCTTCATCTTTGATTTGAAGGCAATCTCCTTCTTGGCTAGTTTAGGATCGACAAGCCTCATCTCATAGGTAGTCAAGGTACCATGCAACTCATCCATAGTTAAAAGAGTTAAATACTTTTCTTCTTCAATAGAAGATAATTTGGAGTTAAATTTACGTGTTAGAGCTATCAAAATCTTTTGAAAAACAATGTCTTCCTTTACTTCTTCACCTAGACCTTTCATGGTGTTGAAAACCTTGTCAACCCTAAGCAAGTATGTAGCAATAGGATCATCATCACTCATTTTCAACCCTTCAAACTGATTTATGAAATTCTGAAGCTTAGATATCCTTACCTTGGAATATCCTTCATACAATACATGAAGTTTCTCCCAAATTGCCTTTACTGATTTTTAATGCATCACCTTCACAAGCTCAAGTTCAGCTAGCCCAAACATGATAACATTTATAGCCTTGGAATTGTCACCACAAGTATGCTTGTTTGCAACTGTAGTAGGAGGGGTATTAGGAGTAGAATAACCATCCTCCACAAATTTCCAAATATCAAACCCTAAGAACATGATGTAATTCCTCATACTTAAACTCAAAAAGCATAGCTCACTCCATCAAACAATAGTGCCTTGCTAGAAGAAGAAGCATAAACATTCAACCATGCATTAATGAAATCTTAACCATAATCAACATTCATCCACAAGAGCATAAACATGAATGAGTATATATGAACACAAGATGTATGTGAAAAACCATTAAGGGGAAGAAAACCCACCAATTTTTTTTTGATATTACTTTGTAGTCACAAAATCATGCACTTTAGAAACTATTTATCTTGGTCTTATACTACTATTTAGAAGGTTCTTGAGTGAAGAAAGTACTAATTAACCCCCATCTTTTGGCCATCTTGTTTTATTTTATTTCTTCATTACCGACCTTTTACATCCACATGCCCAATCTATTTTGGTCATTTGTTGTTATTTTAACCTTAACTAGGGCACCCAGGTGAGTACTTGGGTGCCTGTGGGTGCCCTTGTCCCACCAAGGGTGCCCCGGTCCTTTTTACACTTTCCAACCACTTTTTAGGATCTTTCTATCCATTTGGCATCTTTATCTTTCTTATGGTCATCATTTTCGGGTTTAATTTCAAAATTAGATCAAGAGAAACCTATAAATATAAATTTACAGACTATAATGAGGGACCTAACATCACTTATTGCTATCACTCCATCTAGAGTTGCATCTATCTATTGCATTGGAGATCACTTACATCCACATAGCTCCATTATCAAGGCACAATGTTAGGACATCTGCATCACACTTCATAGGGGGAGGGATTCAATTCTATTACATACAGACATTCTACTACATTTTCTACACATAGTTATTGCTCACTACTTTGAAAAGTGTGGCTGACACAAGAGCAATCTAGGGCATATTCACACACATTTGCACATAGAAATCCATTGGGTCTAAGATGTAGTGCAGTGCTCAATTAGTAAGTCCACCATTGTGGTAGTTGAGGTTAGTTTGACACCTTCATATGCATTATTATTTTTTAGGGTTTGATGCTTGTTTTGGGGTCTTACATGTCTTTCTTTCATCTTAGTGTATTGGCAGCATCTAGTGCAGGATAGTGAAATTGATGCGACAAATACCGAAGTTTCTAGATCATCTTCCATCCTTGTAGAGATAAATTTCAGGTTTTTTCATAGATTAGGGAACCCAAATTGCAAACCAGAGTGCTTACAGGCACCCCAATCCTCCTCTAGGTGCTCCAATCCAGCTAGATCCTCTAGATCCACCTTTTTGGGACTTCTACATAGTTGTTCCTATTTTTGTATTTTCTATTATTCACTACGAAACCTTCCTGCGAGCATCTATTATTCAACCAAGTTATTTTCTCTTCCTTCTTGCATATTAGGGTTAATATTTCCATTTGCATAGTTACTTAGATCATTTACATACTTCTTTGTTGCATTTATTTACTCTATTTACAACTATTCATCTATTAGATTAATTATCCCTTTACTACATAGTTAGTCCAATTTTAGTTAATCATTTTGGTGAGCCTAACTTGATCATTCACACTTTTATATTTTTCCTCCATTTCTTATCATCCTAGGCTTAAGACATCATGTATATATCAATCAATGATTATTTTCTTGTAAATCTTGATTTACTCCATAGATTCCAACATTTTCTTTCTACTACTCATATTTGTGCTGACATGCATCCTGACTCGGTTTATTAGGACTTTGTTGATGCATTCTCTCCACACTTAGTATTTAAGTCCAACCTTCCCTCTAATGTTCACCCTTTCGATAATGATCCACCTTTGCATATCATCTCTCAAATTTACAATTTTGTTGTTAAGCATATATTGATCAATAATGGATCCCGAAATTAACTTGTGTCCTATGTCATTTCTCAAAGTTTTAGGTCTTACCGCTTGTGACATTAGTCCCTCTAGTGTTTCACTGTGTGCTTATGATGGTTCCATCCATCCATGTTTCATTCACATCACATTTCCCATCACTGTTGGTCCTCATACTTTCCATATTGTCTTTTTCATTGTTGACTTCCCAGTTTCCTATAACTATCTACTTGGTAGGTCATGGCTTCATGCCATGTAAGTCTGTCACCTCTACTATCCATAATTGTGTTAAATTATAACATGAGAGCATTGAATAAACTATTTTTCATGACCGTGATCCATTCTAATATTATAATCAGGATCCTAATACTTATCTTCCTATCCCACGAATCCAAATTACAAGCGAGCCGCAACCTAGGGAGGAACCACCTCACACCACCATTTGATGACACCACTTGTGTGATAGATGTTGTTTCTTCAGTTCCACCTACTACCACTACTACTATGATTCCTTATTAGGGGCCTATCCATTCTATGGATGTTTCTCTATCACATCCACCCTCACATACATCACCTAATTTAGCATGCCCACCTTTCACTTGCACTCTCTTCATGATTGAGTCATACTTTGAACTCATTCCATTTGATCCTACATGCAACAAAACTATATGTACACATGAGGGCCTAGATTTCTTAGGGTTTGATTTTGAGGACCTCTATTATACATCATATGCTTCCCATCTTTATTATGGATTTGTTCATATCACTGTTTCTTATGGTTTGTGTATATTTTATCTTATAGTCTATCTCTCATGTATTCCTTGATTGTCATCACTTACATTAGGAAAATCATGGCTTGATTATATTGGAGGTACACTAGATCTGGATCATATAGAAATTTCATTTCCTATTCCCTTTGGATGTGTTTTCATTTGCAATAGCTCTTTCCTAGGACACACTCAAAATATCACTCATTAGTATGCACTCGGTTGTCCATTTCCTCTATCCACCGATGAGGATTATGCTTTGAGCATGTACACCTTACACCTTAATGGCTTGTTATGAAACCCACATGAGACTATTGCTTATCAAGTCACTAATGCTTACCCATTTGACCATGAACCTAAGAGAAATGATCTTTTATATGACATTACATGATAGCCTATTTCACCATAGATACACTTGGGGGGCATGACACTCCACATCCCCCCACCTCATTTTAGAATAACTACACCTATTATTACTACACTTTCATATATGAATTAGGCATACTCATCACACGATATAACATCATTACCGATGACACACTCTTGTGCTTCGATTCACACTTGAATGTTAAGAGATTATTAAACATGAACCCCACACATTGCACAATAGTCACTAAATACTACATCTAGTTCACACATCGTACATCTTCCATCATACATCATACTAGCTATTATACATATCACACATTTCTCACTGTTAGGTTACATACACATATTGCATTGCATTTTACACATAATGTCTCTACACTGCATCTAGTGACATATGTTTTCCATCATACACTGCGCATCTTCACATCATGCATTTTCTCCATATTATACTAGCCTCCATTATATACGAGTCTAGCATCATTTCATTATACATATTACATCACTACTCTACCTATATGTGTTACATCGTATACTACACATTACACTTTACGCATTCTACACATATGACATTGTGTGCTATCCATTACATTTTACATACCTTACATTACATTTTACACACCATGCATTACACATCCTACATCATACTAGTCTTCCTTATACACACTTGCATCTAGCATTACATATTACTTCTCATACACATCACATAACACACACTTCACACTATTAGTCTATCTATGCATTTTTGCATTGCATCCTATACATTGCATATCACACATCCTACACATCACATGGTCATTTGACATCATCACATATATTACATTGCCTACTATGTGCTGCACTCAAGCACCCTATGATGGACTTTAGTTCCTCGGTCCATACTCGACTGTCGAGGGTTTACAAATCAAATGGACCTTACACTCATCACACATTTACTATTCAACCATCTATCATGCAACATTTCTAGACTAGTGATATACTCTTTAGGATAAAGTGTCACCTATTCTATTATTTTTTAGTGGTATACACCTTAGGTTACATCACCACTTCCTCTTTTCATCTTGTAGTGATATACACTTATGTCTAAATCACCACTCATCCATTCATCTTATAGTCATATACACTTAGGCTAAATTATCACTTATATGTTCATCTAGTCATGATATACGCTTCAGATATAGGGTTCACATGCACGTCATTTCTAAGTCGCATCTCACCATTACACTTACACATTCATCACAACGTGTTAGACACAACACACACATTTTGAAAATTTCCCAATGACGCACTCTTGTTTACGATTCATTCTTAACTTCTAAGGGGGAAAGAAAATGAAAATCATTGCATACACTTTCATTCACTCGGGAGCATGTGCCTGCTATCATTCCATCTTGCAGTCCATTCCATCCATCCACCTTATATTGCATTGTCTTGGTGGCATTTAATCTTGTTTACTAGCATTTTACATTATCACCTTACTACACATGTTATATTGAATTCATATATGTCATTATCTATACCATCCACACATGTACACTCATGCCTTTGTCTAGTTCGATAGCGAGATATATAATCTTTTACACACAACATGAATTCTCACCTTCTACCCTTCCTACACTTTGGTTCTTTGGGGAATCCACATTCATTTTTTCTAGGTACTATTGTTTCATTTCGTACCTAACACTTTACATTACTTGGTTATTCATGCTTTGAAATATTGGTTATTTCTCCAAATGCTAATGAGTTTTCCATGTGTAGCACTTTTTTTTCAATATTACATGTTTCCATGATGATTTCTTGTTTTCTTATTTGTCACATTGTTTTCCTTTGTTTGCTTCTTGTAAGCGTGCTTTGCCCTATTTTTGTGTGCACCCTTGTTTGTTTTTTACGGCCATGATGGCCTTGCATGTTGTTGTCTCCCAAAAAAATACTCTACATTTTCATAGCCAAATTCAATTTTTTTGAGCTCATGCCCTTCGTTGGTGTTTAAGCCAAGTTAGAGATTCAAGAAATTAGCAAAAGTCGTGCCCTAGAGTTGTTTAAAACCTTTGTTTTGCTCGTTTTTAGAAATCCTCCATTTCCTGGTCTGTGCACGTAATATCCTCTTTGTAACCTCCATTTTTGATCAAAATTTTTCACTTGTTAAATGTCTTGGGTCGTCAAATCATTGTTTTTCCTCTATGCCTCTGGTTCGTGAAGGAAATTCGAAAATTGGACTCAAAACGATGATGTTTTATTTCTCTACATTTTTTCCACAATCAGGTTGATGGGCTTATTTTCCCCATCAAATTTTAACCCCAATGAATGTAGGTACGTGGTTAGATCCTATTAGATGGGGAGAAATGGGATTTTTGGTGAACTTAACACTTTTGGTCACTTTTTGCAAAAATGTTAAATTTTCCTCGCGGTCACGCCAAGGTCTCGAGCCCGTCATTGAAAATTCAAAGTAGAGGAGTGAAACGATAGAGAAATTTGAGTTTTTGAGCCTCTTTGCAAAAAAGGTGAAAATTTAAAAAGTGAACCGCACCCCCGATTAGGCTTTAAAGGGAAAAAGTCAAAGGTGAAGCCCACTGTTGAAAATTCAAAGTGGACGAGCAAGCCATTAAGGCACTTTTGGAAATTTAACCAAATTCCCAAAAGTAAATTAAAATTTCTAGAATGCTCTGCGGCTCCGCCAAGGCCTCGGGCTCGCCATTGAAAAGTCAAAGCGGGGTTGCGGGCCAATTTGTTCCAAATTTCCAAATCTCATGAAAAGTCACAAAATGCTAAAGGCTTCCCCGTAACCACTCTAATCTCTTCCATCCATGTGGATGGCCCAATTTTAGAGTTAGTAGATTAAATCAAATGGTCTATATTTAAACTGTAAAATCGAATGTAACAGTTGTTTTGCAAGATCTAGTTTTTAACCCATCATGAGCGTTTTCTTCACAACAGAGGAATTTGAAAAGGCATTGAGGATTTGTGAAGTTGTAATGGTTTCTTGTGAAGAATATAATGGCTTCTCGACATCATTCCAAGGGCTAGCGATTGATTTCAAAAAAGACAAGAGTGCTATGTACCTGGAGAAGGGAGAGAACGCCACATTGCTTCTAATTTCTTTTCTTCCTCGAATTTCTTCCATTCTCAAGCTATGTAAAAACTCTACTCAAGCTTCAATAATAAAAGAAGAAATTTTGGCCTTTTTTGATTGAGGGATTGATTGGTACTTTGTGACCAATGAGTTTCATTCGGTCTTATAGCTTCTTCTCAGGGGTTTTTTTTCTTCTAATTATAAATACATGTAAATGAAATTTCTAATTAATGTGTGTGGGCATCTGATAATCTACTCGCAACATTAGCTTCTCCTACCTCTATTCTCACTCCCTTTAACCTTCTCAGACAAATTTATTCTCTAGTGAGAAATTGCTAGCTTTGCCACAGGGTTAGTGGAGTGACCCTGGTGGATCTCTGGTCAAAAGGCCACCATTAAAATCCACTTTTTCATGCATGCACAAATGGAAGTTGCACCATTCAAGTAGAGGGACTTAGATTCCCATAGCTTTGGCTTGAAACCCACTAATTTGTCCACAAGACAATTTTTATCACCAACATTTTTTAGTGCCCACTATGGGGTGTATTTTGTAGCATCTACACCTAAAAATGACCTCGGGTCATAAAATACAAAAAGAGATTCTAAAATAAATGTTTTGGAGATTGAAATAATCACACAAACTACATGGATGTAAATCATGGCTATCCTAAGAAATCCTCCTGTTGAGAGACCTGATTTACTCTTTCACATCCAAGAAGACATTGCTTTTGATCTGAGAGAAGCTATTTGGCATAATAGACAAAGTGTCAATCATTACTTCATTGCCATAAGGATTTTGGACCTGGAAGAGGAACCTGCTTTGTCCAATTAGGAAGGTAGAGACAAATTCCAACACCCTAGAGGAGAGCATAAACTTTCAAGTTGGATGATAGAAGATACACTCAGTAAATTGAGACAAGGAGGACAAGTTGATCCCACATTTGAAGAGCTTAAAAGAGAGGCAAGAGCTGAAGAGGAGATAAGGGCTCAACTTGAAGAAATAGAAAGACTCCAAATTGAAGCAAAAGAAAGAGCAGCAATAGAAGCATCCTTAGCAAGACCGGAGGCTAGAAACAAGAATAGAATGGGTGATCATGAGCGTGAAGTACGCAGGCCTAACATACCATGGGGAAGAAATATTGGTCCACTTGCTCTTCCACAACCACTTCATGAGCTCCCAAGAGGCTCAAGAAAGAACTTCCCAAAATTCAAAGGGGATGGTTCTCATCTCCCAAAAGAACATGTAGCAACATTCATCACTTCTTGTGGAGTGTTGGGAGTTGAAGATGAAGATGTTTCAGTTAGGCTCTTTGTGGAGTCACTCCAAGAAAAAGTTGCTGAATGGTTCTACATGTTGCCCCTAAGATTTGTCACATGTTGGGAAGATATAAGAAGTGCATTTGAACATAGGTTCAAGAGCACAAAAGATTGTCAGGATCTGCTGGTCCAATTGGTTTAGATGAAGAAGGAGACCTCTGAATCAATGAGAGATTTTGTAGCAAGGTATGATAGGTTGATAAGAAGGATCCCAGAAGATGTGGTACCCTCTGAGAAAAACTTGAAAAGGTTCTTCATCAGTGCTTTGCCATCAGAAGTTGGTTTCTTCCTTAGAAGAGCCCAACCAAGAACATTAAGGGAAGCTAAAGACTTTGTAATTGAGATTGATGATGATCTAATTCTTTCTGGAAAAATGAAAGGACCAAATGGGAAGAAAAAAGGTCAGAGTTCAAATTCATTCACCACTGATCCAATGTTCCAAAAAATGACAAATGACCTAGTTGCTTTGAAGAAACAACTATCACAAATTACAATGAGGAATGCTCCAAGGAGATCAAATCTTCCTGATAGACCAAGAATTGGTATACCCCCTTGTAGGCTTGCTCTTGAAGCACCACCAGTTAATGCCATCTATGACACTGGGGAATCAGAAGAAGGAGCAGACATTGAGGAAACTGAAGAAGAAAGCATGGATGACTATGAATACTATCTTGAAATTGAAGAGGTTGGCATAAACAATGGCCTAATTAAATATGTTGCTGATGAGGAAGAAAGTGATGAAGAAGCTCCAAGTTTTTCATGTGCTATTTTCACTCATGCACAATCCAAGAATGGTGTTTCAGCCTCAGTAGTTGTAACAGATGATAGGAAGAATAAAGAAGATTGCTCTCCAAAGCTTCCACAAAATAAGATCATCAGTAGAGGATCACCATTACCATCTTCCATGGAATCAGCCAAAGAAAAACCAGATTCACTGGTTGCCAAGGATCATGCTGCTATGCCAAGTAAGTTATCTAATTCTTCTCCCAACTCAAAAGTTGTTAAGAACAATTCTCTTGTAAATATTGGTTTTGTAAGAACATCTAAATTTCAATCAAAGGCTATACCCTCACCTCCTTCCAAGCCAATTGCTACATTTGAAAAGGAGAACCCAACACCAAAAGTAACAAAACCCATGTCATTTAAATCCTCTCCCACTGCTGGAACCTCTTCCTCATCTACCATAGCTCCAATTGACGTCGTGGAGCATACAAGCAAAACCAAAGTTCATCTCTCTGAGATTGAATACCTACAAACACATCCTGCCAAATTTGATAGATTCATTAAGGAAGTTCGTGGTAGTACCCCTTTCTCTACAAGGCCCAATGGATAAGGCACTAGTCAATGTAATATGTTTTGAAACTTGAGATTCTAGATCCTCATGTTGTGCCCTAACCAGGCCTAGTTCACGCCATGTCCCCAAGCTAGAGCCAACTGTTGTCTCCCAAAAAAATACTCTACATTTTCATAGCCAAATTCATTTTTTTGAGCTCATGCCCTTCGTTGGTGTTTAAGCCAAGTTAGAGATTCAAGAAATTAGCAAAAGTCGTGCCCTAGAGCTGTTTAAAACCTCTATTTTTCTCATTTTTAGAAATCCTCCATTTCCCGGTCTGTGCACATAATATCCTCTTTACAACCTCCATTTTTATCTAAATTGTTCACTTGTTCTATGGCTTGGGTCGTCAAATCATTGTTTTACCTCCATACCTCTGGTTCGTGAAGGAAATTCAAAAATTGACTAAAAAAAAAGATGAAGTTTTCTTTCTCTCGCATTTTTTCCACAAATCGGGATGACATTATTCTTTTCCTCGTCAAATTTCGACCCTAATGAATGCAGTACATGATCGATGGGAGGAACGAGATTTTTTGTGAACTTAACACTTTTGGTCACTTTTGGGAAAACTGGTAAATTTTCCCCGCGGCTCTGCCAAGGTCTAGGGCCCGTCGTTGAAAATTTAAAGCGAAGGAGCGGAACAACAAAGAACTTTGATTTTTTGAGCATCTTTGCAAAAAAGGTGAAAAGTTAAATAGTGACCTACAACCCTGATCAAGCTTTAAAGGGAAAAAGTCAAAGGTGAAGTCCACTATTGAAAAGTCAAAGCGGATGAGCGGGCCATCGGGGCACTTTTGGAAAGTTAACCAAATTCCCAAAATTAAAGTAAAAGTTCTAGAATTCTCCGTGGCTCTGCTGCAAGGCCTCGGGCCCACCATTGAAAAGTCAAAGCGGGGCGGGCCAATTTGTTCCAAATTGCTAAATCTCATGAAAAATCACAAAATGTGAAAGGCTTCCCATGTAACACTCAAATCCTTTCCTGCCACGTGGATGACCCAATTTCAAAGTTAGAGGAGCAAATCAAATGGTCTATATTTAAACTGGTAAATTGAATGTAATGGTTGCTTTATAAGATCTGGTTTTTAACCCGCCATGAGTGTTTTCTTCACAACAGAGGAATTTGAAAAGGTGTTGAGGATTTTTGAAGTTGTAACAGTTTCTTGCGAAGAATATAATGGCTTCTCGATGTCATTCCAAGGGTTCGGATTGATTTCAAAAAAGACCAGAGTGCTATGTACCTAGAGAAGGGAGAAAACACCACATTGCTTCTATTTTCTCTTCTTCCTCGAATTTCTTCCATTCTCAAGATATGTACAAACTCTGATCGAGCTTCAATAATAAAAGAATGAATTTTGGCCTTTTTTGATTGAGGGATTGATTGGTACTTTGTGACCAATGAGTTTCATTCAGTCTTGTAGCTTCTTCTTGTGGGTTTGTTTTTATTCTAACTATAAATGCATGTAAATGAAGTTTCTAACTAATGTGTGTGGGCATATGATATTCTACTTGCAACATTATCTTCTCCTACCTCCATTCTCACTTCCTTTCCCCTTCTCATACAAAGTTCTTCTCTAGTGAGAAATTGCTAGCTTTTCCACAGGGTTAGTGGAGTGCCCCTGTTGGATCTCTAGTCGAAAGGCCACCATTGAAATCAACTTTTGGCCAGTGGAAGTTGAACTGCTTCAAGTAGAGGAACTTAGATTCCCATAGCATTGGCTTGAAACCCACCAATTTTTCCACAAGGAAAATTTTCTTGCCAACACATGTCTTGCGACATATGTGAGTGATGTCCCATGTTTGTGACCCTCTTTATGTGGCTTACTTGTCTTCTTGCATGTTTACACTACTTTTCTTAAAAAAATTCTATTCTTTGTGTACTTGTACACTTGTTTTCTACATGCATGTGTAACTTTCATAATAACACCTGTTTTGGCTATCCATCCTTGTTTGTGCGCACCTTGGTTTATACCAAGCACATTCCCTTCCCCTACAAGGAAGAGTTACAGATTACATGTGGTTGGTCCTCTTTTGGGGCTGCATTCTCCTATCAACGACGTCGTATGTGCCCCCAAAGAGGGGGATCAATTGGGGTTTTACATACTAACACGAGATTCTACACTAGTTCGGCCTTCGGTTATATTCAACGAGTGGGTTTAGACCAGTCTATGAACCCCATACACAATGGATTTTATAGGACATGATGTCCTTAGCATTTTGGGAAGCAGTTACAAGCTTAGAGGTTATAGTGGGTGTGCCTCTCTACACTACTTTGGCCAGTGGTGTCGATCACCAAAAAACTAGGATGATACGGAGATCTTTTCACATACATTCAGTGGGAAGCAAGCTTAGAGCTTGAGGACACAAAGAATTTCCTCCCTACAATTATTTGGCTAGGGTGGTGTTAGATCCCCCAAAACACTTGCAGCACAAGATACCCTTCTACACTCTCTTTCTCGACATGGATCAAGTGCACATGTTACATTTACGTTTAAATTATTTCATATACATGTATCTTTTACATTGCATTTTTACACATACATACATTCATATTTGAATACTTGATTGTTTTCTCCTTGTAGGCCTGGCCGTATGAGAAATAAGCAGTCAAATGGGGGAAAAAACAACAACAACATTTTCAACAACAACACTTTACGATAGCACACACTTTACTAACCATACAGGTACATTATACGTTGTAACAACTACACACATGTTCCGCCCTAGGTTAACTCTCATCACTTCTGCGTTGGAAAATTTTCATCTTTAGTTTCCATGCTCCTCCATTTTTTTTATCATTCCACGCTTTACCTTGTCCTTCGGCACATTTCTACTACACTCTTCATGGACATAAGTTACACATCTCTATCTACTTTATGTTACCGAGATTTCGCTTACCACCACAAAGTGGGGGAAAATGTAGTCACAAAATCATGCACTTCAAACATTATTTATTCTAATCTCATACTACTATTTAGATGGTTCTTGAGTGAAGAAAGTAATAATTAACTCATGTATTTTGGCCATCTTGTTTTATTTTATTTTATCATTACCAAACTTTTATATCCACATGACCATTCTTTTTTAGTCATTTTTCATTATTTTAGCCTTAACTAGGGCGCTCAAAGCTAGTACTAGGGTACCCGTGGGCACTTGTGGGCTCCCTGGTCCTACTAGGGACGTGCCGGTCCTTTTTGCCCTTTCCCACCACTTTTTGGGCTCTTTCTAGCCATTTGGCATCTTTATCTTTCTTATGGTCGGCCTTTTCGGGGTTCATAATGAAATTAGATCAAGATAAACCCTATAAACATAAATTTATGAGACTATAATGAGGGACCTAGCATCACTTACTAATATCACTCCATCTAGATTTGCATCTATCTATTGCATTGGAGATCTCTTGCATCATCATAGCTCCATCATCAAGGCACAAGACCAGACATATGTTTCACACTTCATAGGGGAGGGATTTTATTATATTCCATGCACACATTCTACTACATTTTCTACACACATTTATTGCTCACTACTTCACAAAGTGCAATTGACACAAGAGAAACCTAGGGCATGTTCACAAACACTTTCACATAGAACTACATCAGGTCTGAGATTTAGTGCATCACTTAGTTAGTAAGTCCACCATTGTGGTAGCCGAGGTCAAGTCATTTAACCCTTCATATGCATTATTATTTTTTAGGGTTTGATGCTTGTTTTGGGGTCTTGCAGGTATTTCTTTCATCTTGGCATATTTGCGGCATCTAGTGCGGGAAAATGAAATTGATATGACAAACAACGGAGTTTACAGATCATCTTCCATCCCTACAGAGATCAGTTTTAGAGATTTTACACAGACCAGGGCACCCAGATTGTAGACCAGAGTGCCCGTAGGTGCCTCAATCCTCCCCCAGGTGCTCCAGTCCATCTATATCCTCCAGATCCACCTATTTGTGGGAGTTCTACATAGTCATTCCTGGTTCTATATTTTTTATTCTTCACCGAGACACCTTCCTGTGAGCATTTGTTATTCAACTGATTTTTTCCTCTTCCTTCTTTTATATTAGGGTTAGTATTTCCTTTTGCATAGTTACTTAGATAATTTACATACTTATTTTCTGCATTTATTTACTTTATTTACAGTTGTTCATAGCTAAGATTAACTATCCCCTTACTACATAGTTATTTCATTTTTAGTTAATCAATTACACATAAAAAAATACTCAAGTGAATATTACACATCAAAAGATATTTCTTTAGTGAGGCACTAACCCCACAAGGAACACTGAACCCACAAACCCTTGTTGATATTAATCGCAACAAGAGAATTACATGGATATGATTCATCACACAATATTTTGATGAGAATATCAATGAAGATATGCTACCAACACTCAGCTGATGGTGATCACAAGATTCAACTCCAAACTCATTCAAACCCTCTTCAAACACACTTCCTTCCAACTCGGTCACACTTGAACAAATTTAAATGTAAAACCTTTCACTCAAGCTCTATAAATCTCCTTAGACTTGTAAAACTATCTCAGATCTGATTTTATGCCTTCATACCTATTTCACACTTTCACCGAGGTTGCACTTTTTGCTCTCACTTAACTAGTCCAAATTTGAACAAAAACTTCACTTTTATATGCATTCCAACTCAAAATCATAAATAAATTCGGTCCTATACCAATAGATCAACCAATACAACATGAAAAATAACATTATATTCATAACATCACTTGGAATGGACCCATGTGGGTCATCCATGCTCAAACACACCATACAAGCTCAAAAATAACTCAAAACCCCATTACCTGATTCATTAAAGACCGAAACCTCATTACCATGATTAGTAAAGCTCCTAAATACCTGAAACATGTTGAATATGACATTAAAAAATCATCTATGGTCATACATTATCTTTCATTAATCAAATTCTTCATAACACTATAAAAGGATCATATCCCGCCCAAATCATCTGCTTCAGAATCGATATTCACATATGGACCATTAAATAACACCATAGCACCTCAAATATTCCATGCAAAAACTCATTGAAAATACCTTGACCTTTATATCACATACATGATTTCTAGAACTCATGAAACATCCATATATACAAACCATGCTCACTTTCCTCTTCACCAAACTGAGCTACCCATAAAGTTGTTTTGTATCCTAAAATAGTTTTCACCATTTATTCCACTTTCATGATCTATAAATGCATTAAATATGAAAAAAAAAATCATCCCTCTTCACTCTCCAACTAATAACAAGTATTAAAAATTCCAGTAACATGGGACTTCTACCTCAATCTTCTTGTCGCCGAGCAATCATGTCCAAATAAAAATAACCTTCTTCTTCACAAACTAAACTAGATGACCCATCAAACCTCATCATCAAGAAAAAAAATACACCATTGGAAATCCCTTTGAATCTAATTTCTATAACATCTTAAATTTCTTCCCAAAACCAAGTGAAATGCCTTTAAACAGGTCCATCTTTGTAACTGCTCCAAAATTGCCCTTTTTAGTCTCTAGGATTGGTATTCATAAATAGGGCACACTTTTCTCTCTAGTACCTCAACCATGATCCGAAACCATCGTAAACATCAAGTAAAACTCCCAGGATAAAAAATGTCAATTTATTTCATACCTCCTTTGGAAAACTTTTCCTCAAATGAAACTTCTTTGGACAAATCAAGCATGAAACATATCCAAAATGTCCTAAAAAACCTGATAAAACATGTATCACTCACCTACATGCCTCCATTATCTCCCATCGCTCTACAACTTATCTTCATGCTTCATTTGGCCTTAATCACCTAGACTAGGTCTAGATGAGCTAATGGAATTGGGTCTTCAACATGTACCTCTCTGAAACTCATGTGAGTGCCTCAACACACTCCTAACATGATCTCCATGATAGTACCATACCCCTAAAGATACCAAGCAACTCAAACCACCATGCATCATCACCTAGGCTAGCTAGGTCACCTGATTAGGCTTGATACGCCAAGCTAATCCCATTGAATCCACTTATGCCATCATGACATCACTTGATTCTCTATGTCATCAACATAATGAGCATATCTTAATAATTATCCATCATCATATTTTTCATCAATGGGATTTTATATCAATAAAAAATCCTATACTCAACATGCCAACATGTGTGTGTACGTATATACATATATATGTACATGTACACAGAGAGATATATATTATATACATATATACACACACATACAAACATGTATACATGTGTGTGTGTGTGTGTGTGTGTGTGTGTGTGTGTGTGTGTGTGTGTGTTCGTGTGTACATATACACACTCACATATATTAGATGCATACACATACACATACACCTACACACACATACATATGCATACACACATATATTAAATACATAGATACATATACATATGTATATATGTAATATATGTGTGTATATATGTATATGTACACACACATATTATCCATACATTCATACATACATGCATGGATACATGTATGTAACATATGTATGTGTGTGTGTGTGTGTGTGTGTTTAATGTGTGTTGTGCGTGTTCATGTGTACATATACAAACTCACATATATTACATGCATACATATACACATACAAATATACATACACAAAAACATATTATATACATATACATATACATATGTAAGTATGTAATATATGTGTATATATGTACATGTACACACATGCACACACACACACACATATATTATCCATACATTCATACATGCATGAATGAATACATGTATGTAATATATGTGTCTATGTATATATACATACACACACAAATATAAATTTTCAATAGATAATAACTTAAAGATAATTACTTTGTAATCATAACTTTATGATTCTTCATTTATATCATTTACAAATTCATATAAGTTTCACGTGAGACGTTAACATTATTTTCAATCAAGTTTTGAGTATCCCTTAATTTCCTTTATCCATTTACATCATTTACTCATCAAAATTTATTTGTAAGAACACTTCTTCAAATCACTTTCGTCATTAACAACATACTTGGGAACATATTGTAGACACTTAAAATTGGTTACTCAATTTAGTGTCCCTCTCATCCATTTACTTGCTTAGGTAACCTGGGGCACGTTTTACGTCACCAACTATCCCCTTGGGATATTATCCAATTTGTGATTTAATCACTTACTCTAAATTTAATTCACCCCATCATATCTTACCCATGAGTGATTAAATATTAAATATTTAATTATGCTTCTTCCCATGCATCTTAATCACTTATCTACCCCAAATTTATTCTATCTATGTATCACATCTATTTTTCCTCTTCCCTAAGCGGGATATTTCCCGTATTCGGGGTAATTCTCATCTTTCTTGAAATCGCTCATTTTGGCCATCTCTGGGTCTATTCGCGATCGGCGCCGACCCATATGGTCGGCGCCGATTTTCTAGGAGCGGTGCCGATTATAAAAGCAAGTCCAGAACTCAGTTCTAGGGACCGAAAAGAGACCACGAACGAGCGAAAAAGTGAACAGACGAAAAAAGGAAGCACTTACGCACGAACAGAGCGAGAGAGATACAGGTTGTGAGAAAGAGAGATCTTCTTAGCATCAATTGTATCAAATTAGGGCAGATCCTGTCTGAATCAATCCCTGAGAGGAGCACCGTTACTCTGTCCCTGTCACATCAGCATCGCACACCACCATCTATCATCTGGTGACTCTGTTCCAGTGTCTCGCCAACTTCGGCACATCCAGCAGACCACATTCACCTTCCAATTCCCGAATCTTATCGCACAGTCCCTGATTGATCGATCTGCCTCCAATCGACGCCGATCTTACCCAGTCGACGCCGATCCGTCTCAATCGACGCCGATTCTACCCAGTCGACGCCGATTTCCCTGCAGATAGGTAAAAGGATACAGGTAACACAAATCCGGCATTATTTCATAGTTCCCTGTTTTCTGTACTTTCTGTCTGCTGTTTAGATTCTGTCTTATTACTGCAATCAGAAAATCTAGCTTTTTACTTACATCTTTTATCATGTATGCTTCTTTTCTTAATTGAAAACGTGGACTGACATCCGCCGAGGAAGCTTATCGCTTCCCGGACCCGCTTCTCGGGCAGTCCACCTAAATATCTTTTAACGTGGTCTTTTTCTGTCAAGCATCGGTGTTTTGCAGGTTACTCGGATCTATTGTGCGAATTGCTCGTGTGCGCCCGTCTTATCTACATCGGCTTCCTCATCCGTCTACATCTTCATCAGGTATCAATTTCATTGGAGTTTTTCAGGGTTTTTGTGTTTAGTTTGGTGCATTAACTTGGACAGGTAACAAGCGCGAAATTCTTGATCTACATTCTGGCACGCCCGGTGGGACCCAACCAAAGTCCCTTATTGGTAAGTTCATTTCTTTCCTAGTTTTGAACTTTGTTCCTTTTCTTCACTGATTTCTATCAGTCCTATTTGAGCATTTCTTTTCATCATTTCAATCTTGCTTTTTTAGGCGAAATCGTTATCTTCGAAATTTTTCTAGTTCCTTAAAAATAGAGATTTCTGTTTCACCGTTATCTGGATATATCTTTCTGGGTTTTCTTTGGTGTTTGCTTAACCTCTTCTTGTGGAGCACTTTGCTTGTTCGTGGGATTGTTCGAGGGGAAGAGCTCAACAACGCGCTTTTTGAAGTCCACACACCTTGGAGAGCTAAATCTACAGGTATTCCTCTTTTACGGTGTTTTCTCCTTTTTAGGATTTCTTTGTCGGTTGCCTATCACATCCAAACACTTCAATTTTTGGTGCTTAAAAAGAACTTAATCGCATTTGGGAAAGAATCTGTTTGACTTGTCTTCATCGAAATCAAACACTTCGTTTTTAAGTGCTTAAAAAGAACTTTTCCTTTGTCATTGCTGCATGTTTTCATCTAGTTTTAATTAGGCTGGAAAATTGATCAAAATCGGTAGTGACACTATTTGATTTTTATTTTTCACCCTTGCACACAAAGCCAAAATCACTAGGTATAAAGCATTTAAACAAAATTCCTTCCCTGGCCTCGCCTACTTGGAAGTGATATCCAAGAGGAAGAGCCTACGCGGTACTACTCGAGCCGCGCTATAAATTCACGGAAGATTTTGGTATATATTGGCAAAGCACCCGACTCCCTTATCGCAGCGGTGTGTGAAGTGCGGGGGTAGGCCCCTATATCAAGCCACGTACCGGTCTTTTACTGAAGTGCCTTCGGGACTCCTCACCAAACATTACCCAAACCATCCTTAGTTTGGCTATCTGAGTAGTTCCTGTTCTAAAAGCCTTCCCTAACATTTTCTTTTCTTAAAAGCATCAAAATTTAAAGGAGATAATCACTTGCGCTGCTTGAATTGTCTGTGCATTAGTTAGGTCAATCTTCTTTTCTGCGTGTTTATGACGGTTATCACTCGGTCACAATCTAGAAGAATGGCTCAACTGGTTCCTTCTTCCTCCGAGATCACCACTACCGTGGGAGTTACGACAACCCCCAATCTTCCTTGGGACCACTTTAGTTGGTTCCCCATCATGGTCATATAATCCTTTCTATCAAGCCAAAGCAATCCCATCACGTCCAGCTTCCCTAGTCCTTGAAATATCATCGGCTCGGAGTATGTTCCCCTTGGGGATCCTGAATTCCAGGCATTCCTCGACCGCAATCCGATAGCCCTCATGGACTACCTAGTACACAAGTCTATTCAAATATCTGATCAAGGACCACCAATCCAACAAGTGTACGATTATCCTCGTGGATCATCCCAAGCCTTTGTAGAGCAGTTTGCATCATCTCTCTTGCCTCGAGCCACGGAGAAGGGCGAGGCCCCTATGCCTCCCTTTTCTCTTCCACCTACCATATCGACTAGTTCTCAAATAGTCTTACCTATTCCTAACACCGCAGTTACCTCGAATATTCCACAACCTACTTCTGAGAGGTCTTCTGCCCTGGCTATAATGAATGCGTCTGCACACCCGCATATTGCTGTTAATTCATCTATGCCCTCCATCGTGTCCCAAGGTCAGTACCTCTTCATGAGCCAACCCCCTCCGAATAGTCAGTTGGCTCCTACTTCTCGTCCTCTAGGGGGTCTTTCTTCCAATATTCCAGCAACTGTGACCTTCGCCCATCCTCTAACATCGGCACCCTTAATACCTAATCCGGCAGTAGAAGGCCCCTTTCAGGTCTTGTTCCCCAATATGTCCAATCAAGCCGGCACTCATATTCCTCAATCTGTCTCGATTCAATCAACAAACATAGGAGTCCACCAATCACAGGCTCCGTCCGTCATCCAACCTTCATTTTCTCAACCACTTATTATCTCACAGCCTGCCTATACGCAAGCTACCTCACAGCAAATACCCCACCCGGTGTCACCCAGAACACCTGGTTATTCCTCTTATCATCCTATCCATCAACAGATGAATCCCCCATTGACACCTCAACAACATCCACCACTTGCTTCTTATGTAGGACATACCAATGTACCTCCTCCTCAATCTGACGTGGTTCAAATTCTCTTCAAGAAAATCGCAGACTTGGAAGCCTCCACAAAAGGGGCTCGTCCTTCATACTCCTTTGAAGAAGTGTGTAATGAACCCATTCACCCCTCAGTAGCTTTCAAGCCTTATCCTCCCCAATGGGAACTTCCTAAATTTTCAAAATTTCATAGTCGGGAAGACCCTTAACAACATTTGCGAGCATTCAAACATGCTTGCTACCTCATAGTCCAGGATCAGGAGCTTATGCTCTGTACCTTTCCTATGTCTCTAGCAGGTCCTGCTTTAGACTGGTACAATAACATTCCTCAACATTCCTTGTTTTCTTTCTCTCAATTGGCCCAGATGTTTGTTGAAAACTTTTCAATAAATATCGCGCATAAGATCTCGATCACAGATCTTTATAACATTCACCAATTCGATGATGAGTCTATTGCAGACTTTGTCACTCGTTGGAGAGGGATAATCAACCAATTGTCTTTCTCCCTTCCTCAATCCCAACAAATCGAGTTGTTTACTCGATCTTGTGCTAATCACATTTCTTCTACTTTAAGGATCCAAACTTTTCATACCTTTGAAGAAGCCTTCACGATGGCACGCAAACTTGAATCTCGCGCCATTGAGCAAGGGAAGCTAAAACTTCACTCTAAATCTAAACCAGATTTTTCTCGGTTTACCAAACCAAATTCTTCCCCTTCTAAAGATAAAAATCAAGGATCCACCAACGCTATCGTATTAAAAGCATCACGGGCCGACAATACTTCTAATCAAACACCACGAAGAGACCCCTCATCTTCTCGAAAAGGGACTTCATCATCTCGATCCTTCGCTCCATTGGGGGAATCATATGCCTCTATCTTAGAAAAAATGTTGGAAGTTCGCATGATCGAACTTCCCCCCATTAGGAATATTGATGAAAACCAAGAACGTCCATTCTGGTATAGGGAAAATGATTTCTGTCATTATCATAGAACCAAGGGTCATGACATCGAACGATGTCAGACTTTCAAAAATCTTGTCCAGAAATTCATTGATAAAGGCGAGCTCATTCTGGATAACCCAAATGCTCCCCCAAATCAGGCACTCGATGTTTTTAAACAACCTTTTCCCAATCATGCCCCGAACCATAATGCTTCAGAGTCTCAAAAACCAAACACTCATACCATCAACTTCATCTCTACCGAAGAATCTTCTTCTGAAACCAAGCCATCTGCAAACACATCAATCGAATCAGAACCTCCTTCCACTTCATCAATCACTGGAGTTCCACCATCTTCAGATAGCCCATCTTTGAATATTCCTACATTACTAAGCATGGAGTCATCTCTCTCCGCTCCTTTGTCTGACCTTCCATCCATACCCGAGACAGTGTCATCCTCATCTGTCTCATCATCAGACATTCTTTCAATACTCGAGGCAATTACATCCCTTCGAGTTTCCACTACAGACACATCTACTTCTGTTGCTCCCATTCCCACTGCAACTATGCCCTTGGTGAACGTACCTATAATTGTGCCGACTTCGACGGAAGCATCTTCGATTTTGACCCTTCCTATCTCTTTTCCTACAGTAGTTTCACCCATGATTACTGCATCAGAAGTAGTCCCTTCGCAAGGAACTGCTTCTTCATCACCCCCTTCTTCCATCACTAATGTTACTTTGCCTATTAAGGAAAAATCAAAAGAAGTAGCACCAACACCTATACACTCGGTTCCTGAACCTAAACCGAGACAACCAAAATCTAACGTTACACCATCAGTACCTCCCCACCTGCTTCCTCCGAAAAGGTTACAATCACCTTATGCCGTTGAAGTTGTCACCATCCCTGAAAAAGGAAAGCCCATATTTCGGACCATCAAGACTCTTGGTGCTCTTCCACAAAAATCTCTCTCTACGCCTCATAAACGATTGGATTTGCCCGCTGAGAAGGCGTCTTCTTCTACACACTTATCAAAGCCATCATCTTCTTCTACAACACATTCTTCACCAATACCCCGAAAAATAGACTTACCTACTAAAAAGACGTCACCTCTTCTATCAGGATCATCATCTTCATTACCAAAAACCAAGGCACCCTATGTTCCTCCGATTACACCTACTTTGGGAGCTTCTTCCTCTTCTAAATCAACATTATCTAAATCATCAGTAAATTCGACCAAGCAACCCCCTTTGTCTCCAAAGACCGCAAAATTTGTCACATATCCATCATCTTCAAAATCTATTTTAGGGGCTCCTCCTCCACCAAAGTCAATCATGTCTCACTTACTCCCATCTCAAGTGCCCAAGACTGCCCCTCCAAATGTCCAAACAAATAAGAGGATCCCTAACATGCAAGTTCTTTTACCTCGGCAGTCGGTTAATGTAAAAGAACCATCTTCATCATCTTTATCCTCCTCTTCGTCTACCGGATTCTACACCGAAATCCTTCATCAACTTATCCAATCTTCATCCATAACCCTTCCTCCGATTAAACCTTATAACCCTAAAGGAGTGAAACCTACCTGGTTTAACTCTGATTTGATTTGTGCTTACCACCGTACCCCGGGTCATGATACTGAGGGATGTAAAGCACTTCAAGCTGTTGTCAAGAACCTTCTGGAAGATAGTGACCTTTTGCTGGAGGAGGAGGAACAAGTACCTCCTGTCATCTTAGCCCCATCTGAGCCTCAACCATCCACTCGGACCTCTGGTGATTCCGCTCCACTTGATCTTCCTCCTTCTCAAATTGACACAATCCATATCGCCACTAGAACCCAACACTATGATAACCCATCTTCATCTTCAGCATCTCGACCACGGGTTGTCATTTCTGCAGCCCCTGAAGGCGTTTCTCCTTCCTCATCAGCCCCACGACCCAGGGTCTCTATTCGTGCTGCACCTCGGGCTCAAGTTCCCGTGTCTGTTGAGGAGAGTGTTATGAAACAACTCACCCAGGCTCCGGTCAAAATGTCTCTTTTTGACCTCATCCAATCCTCTCCACAACATCGCCAGGCTCTAATTGATAATCTGTGTCGCATCGCAGTGAATTTTGATGAGCCCCAGCACTTCGAGTTGGTTGTTGGATTGAATGGACCATCAACCGCCATTTCTTTTGAAGATTCGAAAATTCCTCATCTTTCTTTAGAGGATTTGGAGGCTCCCCTCTTTATCACAGTCCAAATCGATAACACTACCTTAAAACGTGTTATGATCGATAGTGGAGCTGCACTCAACGTCATCTCCTCGCACACGTTTGAGCAACTTAAGTTACCAAAGAATGTAGTGTCACCCCCGCCTTTCGCCCTTCGATCATTTAACGATCAGCTAGCAGTTACTTTAGGAACTGTGGTCTTACCCATTCGAGTAGGTAAGAAGTTGCTTCATGAACTCTTCTACATCGTCGAAGGAAAATTCCACTATAATATGATCCTCGGACGCTCCTGGATTCGTGCAATGCATTGTGTCCCATCTACCCTCCATCGATGCCTAAAATATCAATATGAGGGAAAAATATATACTCATCCAGGAGATCCTTTTCCTTCCGCACAATGCGACATGACCACAAGATCTGCCCCTTTAAAAGAAAATGCATGTTCTCCTGACGGGGCCTCATCTTCTTCCATACCTGCAACCAAACTACCGGATTTACAAAATCTAGAAGAGACATTGCAGCGTTTCTCACTAGGAGAGCTTCCTCTCTTTTCTTTTGATGCTTATCTCAAACCTAATGAGTATGGTAGACCAGACAAACAACCTGGATATCAACCAGGTCTCGGTCACATCGTCACCATTGGTCTGCCCAATCAACAGACTAATTTCATCTACGGTGGTCTTGATACGCCTCACTATCGCCCAGATTCTCCTCCTAGGACCAAACCTTACTTAACAGGGTTTGATTATCTACAGAATCCCACATTTGCAAAAACTTATCTATATCGATGCGCGTGGAAAGGCTTTGGCCTGGGAAAATATGAACAAGGTATACATGACCTCAAACCCATTCCTACTCTCATGCCACATCAGAAATTTGGTTTAGGATTTAAACCCCTTTCAAAAGCCACCGTCACTATTCTCGATGAGCCTCTTCCTACTGAGGAACCATCTTCCCCCACTAAGTCAGAAGCATCACTTGATGTGGACGATGACATTTCCATCCCACCTAACTTTTTTTTTTGATCAATACCATTTCCTTAGGGCCGTTAGCCTATGAGACTAACAATCGGTCCGCTTCTATACCATTAATCTTCCCTGAAATAGTTGGAGACGACTCTCCTACTATCAACACTATCCACTGTGCGGATGACGATTCCGTCCTCACCTATCTGGGAGCAGAGGATTCTTATCTTCCCAAGACTATTCCTTCTGACACGTCTACCCTTCTCAACGAAGCCACTATCGACCTTAATATAGGGACTTCTGAAGACCCTCGCATCATTAAGGTCGGCCAATCCCTTAATCCACAGGAATTAGGGGACTTTACCACTTTTCTTTCCAAACATCGTCAAGCCTTTGCTTGGTCATATGAGGATATGCCAGGACTCGATCCCGATATTGTGGTCCACAATATCGTTACTCTTCCCAACATCAAACCAGTTAAACAAAAATTACGTAAAATGCACCCTAGAGTAGCCCTTCTTGTTAAAGAAGAATTACAGCGCTTGCTCTCGGCTAACTTCATCCAACCCATCGATTATCCACAATGGGTGTCCAATGTAGTACTAGTAACTAAGGCTACTGGGAAAATTTGAATTTGTACCGACTTCCGGGATCTTAATCTTGCTTGTCCAAAAGATGATTTTCCTCTACCTAATATCGACCCACTCGTAGATTTAACTGTGGGTCATGAGATGCTTTCTCTTATGGATGGTTTCTCTGGATATAATTAAATTCTCATCGCACTAGAAGACCAACATAAGACTTCCTTCATAACTCCTTGGGGGACTTTTTGTTATCGTGTCATGCCTTTTGGTCTTAAGAACGCAGGAGCAACCTATCAAAGAGCAATGACCTACATCTTCCATGATCTCTTGCACAAAACTGTGGAAGATTATGTTGACGATCTCCTCGGCAGGTCCAAGCGTCGTCAGGATCATCTTTTCATCCTTGCACCTCTCTTTGAGAGGCTTATCCGCTTCTGTCTTCGTCTAAATCCAGCTAAGTGTGTGTTTGGCGTTCTCACTGGTAAACTTTTAGGTTTTATCATTTCCATCAGGGGTATTGAAGTGGACCCCGCAAAAATAAAAGCCATCCTTGAGATGCCTCCCCCTTCTAACTTGAAGCAACTCCGCGGTCTCCAAGGACGTCTTCAATCGGTTCGTCATTTTATCTCCCAATTGTCGGACCGTTGTCAACCTTTTCACCATCTCCTCCGTAAGAATGTTCATTTTGAATGGGATGAGCATTGCCAAAAGGCCTTTGATGATCTCAAAGCTTATCTTCTTTCTCCACCCGTGCTTACACCTCCACGTGAGGGGGAGCCTTTCTATCTTTATATCTCTGTGACTGACCATGCTCTAGGAGCCATGATCTCGCATCGGGACACTTGTGGTAAAGAACAAGCTGTCTATTACATCAGTCGCACCCTCCATGAGTATGAGACACGTTACTCCGAAGCTAAAAAACTATGTTGTGCTCTCTTCTTCGCAACTTCTAAGCTTCGTCATTATCTCCTTAATCACAAAACTTACATTGTCACAAGTGTCAATCCACTTAGGACGATTCATGCAAAGCCTTATCATAATGATCGTATCACTCGTTGGCTTATGCTCATGACAGAATTTGACCTCGAGTTTATCCCGCAAAAGGCTATCAAGGGTCAGGTTATTGCAGATCAATTAGCTGATGCTCCTCTTCCGGACACTCAAGACCCCCTTGCTCAATTCCCCGATGAATATATCCAACAAATTGATTTTGGTCTATCTCCATTTAAAGTAAAACTCTTCTTTGATGGATCCAAATGCCAGCAAGGGGGAGGTGCGGGTTTCGTGATGATTCCTCCTTGGGGTACGCCTATCCCAGTCGCACACAAATTAAACTTTGAGTGCACCAATAATATGGCTGAGTACGAAGCTCTTGTCTTAGGTCTTCAAAATGCCATTAATCTCGGTGCTCGTCATATTGACATCTTCGGTGATTCTGAGCTCATCGTTAATCAAGTCACGGGTGTCTATCAATGCAAGAATGATATCCTTCAAAAATATCGTGACATCGTTCTTGCTCAACTCCAATCTTTCGATAAGTTCACCATCCAAGCCATTCCTCGCACTGCAAATCGATTCGTAGATACTGATGGCCTCATTAGCCTCACTTATCCCGCCTTTTACCAAGACTCGCGTCTTTATGTGGGTACATGTGCAACGATTAGATCAACCATCTCATCTTGAAAACTAACCCGATCAATGTTGTCACAACCCATACTCAGGATGAGTGGTATCAACAGATAATTGATTATCTATCTCATTCGGTGCTTCCTCCGGATCGACTTCCATGGTAGAAGGTCTTTTGTCCAACGTGCCAATCGCTATACTATTCTAGGCGGCCTTCTTTACAAACGCGGCTTTGATGGTATTTTGCTTCGATGCCTCAAAACCCATGAATCATCTAAAGCCATCCAGGAGGTCCATGACGGTATCTGTGGTGGACATTTTAGTGGTTTAGCTGTGGCTAAACGCATCTTACGTTTGGGATATTATTGGCCTTCTCTTAATCGAGATTGTTGTGAATACACTAAGAAATGCGTCAAGTGTCAACAACATTCCAATCTCACGCACATCCCTAGTCAAGCTTTGCAACCTGCGGCAGATTTGTGGCCTTTTTCACAGTGGGGTCTTGATCTTATTGGTCTCATCAATCCCCGTTCTTCACAGCGTCATCATTCTATCATTACGCCCCCTTTAAGTACTTTACTAAGTGGGTGAAGCTATCCCTCTTTCTTCAACAAAGGCCAAGCCCATAGTTGATTTCGTCTATCAACACATCATTTGTCGCTTTGGCGTTCCACACAAGCTAATCACGGATAATGGTAAGTCTTTCAAGAACGCTGATTTGCAGAATCTCTGCAACGCTTTCAATATCAAGCTCAGTTTTTCTTCTCCATACTATGCTCGAAGCTAATGGTCAAATTTAGCGTCCAATAAAACTTTGCGTAGTATCCTCGCAAAGGTAACTAGTCGAGCTGGTAGGGATTGGCATTTACATATCCCTTTTGCTCTCTGGGCTTATCGGACTAGCATTCGTACTCCTACTGGTGCTACTCCCTTCTCTCTCGTCTATGGGTCTGAGGCTGTCCTTCCTTTGGAAGTCCAAATCCCATCTCTCCGTGTTTCTCTCAGAGAATTTGTCTCCGATGAGGATTATCGTCAAAATCGTCTAGCACAACTTGAATTATTAGATGAGCGGTGTCTCAACGCTCTTGAGCATCATCAGGTCTATCTTGAGCGTGTCAAACGTGCTTATAACAAGCATTTGCAGCACCGTGACTTCAAAATTGGTGATCTTGTTCTTAAAGAAAATCAAAATGTCACTACACTCGAAAGAAGTCAACGTGGTAAGTTTGCTCCCAACTGGATGGGCCCCTACATTATCACTCATAAATATGGGTCTGGGGCTTATCGTTTATCTTCCATGGATGGTATACCTGAAGCGGAACCTCTTAATGCCTTGCATCTACGGCCCTTCTATTGTTAAAATCTATCTTACACACATCTAGTCGCAACACAGATCTTTCATCCGTCCTAATAACCAGTCATCTACTTTCGTGGTGATTCGAAATTGTGTGGTTCTCCGCCTATTGCCTCGTTTACCTTAAATATGAGTATCGCGGCTCTACTCATTGCACGTTTCTTTTGGATATGTTCCTCCTCATGGTAGGAATACCTTAATCACCACTTCATCTGTCCCAAGTACTTATCTTAATCGGATCTACTCGGGGCATGAGTGCATGTTCTTCTTTGTTCTCCTCCCCTCCATCTGATCTATCTAGGTCTAAACTCAGCTTCTTCCAAGAAGAGTTTCCAAAAAAAAAAAAAAAAAGATGCTATCCAAAAGATAGGCTGATCCCTTGAAGGACAGCTATCCATACATTATCAAGTGAATCAAAAAGAAAATAGACCATGCCCTTGAAGGATGGCTATTATCAAAAATTCTAAAAAATATAGACCATACCCTCGAAGGATGGCTATCATTAAAATTCAAAATACAGACCGCTCCCTTGAAGGACGGCTTTTTTCTCAAAAAAGAAATATTCAAGGCTTCTTGTAATTAATCAGCCTTCCAGGTCGGTTTATACACTTTTTAGCATCAGCGAAAGACTTCCGCATCGATCGGTCTTTCCATATCAAGCAAACTTCCCGCATTGATCGGTTTGCTTTTACTTAAATCATGAAGTGAGATTTAGGACCTTTTGTCAATCATATGGAGAATCTGTTTTCCTACTATGGACATGTATTACTCCCTTGTAAGTTCGACAAGATACTTACTTTTCTTTCCGTTCTATCCTAGATCTGGTTTGCGACTAGTTAGTGTCAGGTTTATTTTAATCTTATATAGGGCCTTGTATGCTTGGTCTTTCGATTTCCTATCTGGATCTTATCTATGGTCGGTTGGAAGTCTGACTTATCATTTTTCTCCTTATCCGAGTATCTTCTCTTCTAAGTCACGGTTGTTTCCATTTACATCTTTGGCTCTTGCAAGGAGTATTCCCCATTTCTTTGTCTTGCATCCAGTTAAATTGACATTTCACATGTTAATTCAATCAAAATTTATCTTCTATCAAAATTCATCTTATCTATCAAAACATCTATCTGTATTCATTTCTCATTAAAATTACATCCATACATCAAACACATCTATCTATCTATCCATCAAAATATTTAAAAATATGTACATCCAAGGTACATTACATCTATCTATATCTAATCCATACATCAAACACATCTGTCTATCTATCCATCAAAACATTTAAACACATGTACATCCAGGTTACATCACATCCATCTATCAAAGTTATATCCATATATCAATCTATCTAATCACATCTATTTCTATCATCTATCAGTCTATATATATCCAATCACATCTATTTTATCCTCTATCAGTCTATATCTATATCCATCTATCCATGTATATCAAAATTAAAAGCATGAGTACAATTATATGACAAATAACATGATGAATCTATATATACATGTGTGTCTGTACAAAAATGGGTGGCTTTCAATCAAGCCATCTATACAATGCCTTCCAATCGAGGCTACATCACTATACAGATACAAACTCTATCAAATCTCTATATAGTAAAATCTGAAGCGTGGAGGACACTATCTCCTCCACCCTCCTCTGCACCTGGCTGTCTCTCCTGGCCGCCGCCTATCGAGCTCGATGCACCTACTGCTGGAGGTCTCGGCCCACCTCGATCTCTCCCGGTGCTCCCTCCACCTAAGGCTCCTCGCGTGCCGTCGGCTCTCCTCCTCGCCCGTCACCGAGGCACGTGGGGCATCTTTGCGCTAGGGCATCCTCATAGTATCTCACCTCGGCGAGGAGGGCGAGTATGTGCTCGGGCTCACGTGCCGGTGCTCGGTGCTCGTAACGATCTTTGCTTTGGTCTTCTTTGGCCTGGGGCGCTTGTGGCCGCTGCTTTGGTGGTGCTCCTCCTGGGTCGTGCCCCGTGTATCTGGGACTACGGCGTGGCACCAGTCTCTCCATATTTGGCCCTGAGGGCCTCCCTATGCCGAAGGTAGCGATCCCTCTGCTGGATCGCTATATCTCGCTCCTGGCGAGCGGTGTCTCTCTCCACAATCAGGGCATCCCTCTCCTCTGTCAAAGCCCTGATCTCCTCCCGAGCTACCTGATGTGTCTGTGTAAGGGTGGCATGCTCTACCTCCGGTCATCCCGGCCATGTTATAGTAGCTATGTCCTCCTCGTCAGCATCTATAGATGGCGGGAGATGTCGTGGAAGCTCTGTGTCGTACCATGCTGCATAGCCCTCATCCACCCCCACATCATCATCACTGTCTGCGGAGGGTGGGGCCTCTCTTAATGGGTCTGCTGGGATCAAAACCGGCAAATCCGTCTCCCTGCTATCCCGCCTATATGGCGTGTAGGTGGTCGGCCTTTGTCATGTACTAGGCCGAACTGTCTCAATATCCGCATGAGCAGGACTCGCTCCCACATATCCGGCCTACGGCCCCCGACCACCGGCTCCGTCTCGGTCTTTCAGTGGGCATCCTAACCAGCCCATGTCGGAAATGCCCAATACGACCTCCAGATAACCTGATCTAGTGTCAGCGTCCTGAAATGCTCAGAGTACCACTCGGTTGATCTACCTGTATCCCCTGCGGCCATGTCAGCCCGCCATCTCCGAAATCCATAATCAATCCCTCCCACTCCTGCTGGCATCCAAGGAAGCCCGGATGGCCTGATCACCGCTATGTGCTCATATGCCCAGCAATGGAGCACAAAACTGACGTCAATCCCTGTCCTCCGGCCAGTGGTGTACATCCATAGCTCATGATATATCTGAGCTATCAGGGAATCGGTGAAGGCAAAAACACATGCATGTGCGAGGATGTCACAAACACGATCTAACAAAGACAATGGGAATCTCCCACCTCCCGAATACGCGAGCAAAGTAGGATATAGCCATCGAATCAGCGGTATCCGTCAGCTGCTCTCAGAGGGCTATCTGCTGTCTTGTGAGGCTATCCTCACTACCCCGGACACTATCTCCGAGTCATCTGCCCTATCTCTGTATAACCGACCTAGGGCCCTCTGCTGCTGCTCCCGGGGTGTGATCTCAATCGGGTCCCCAGTGATCGGTAATCTCAGGATCCTGAATATATCCTCATGGGTGATAGTCATCTCACCCGTCCTGAACCAAAAAGTGCACGTGTGGCTGTCCCACCGTCGCACTAGTGCCCGCATGAGCTCCACATCTCGTGGCACTCGTCTATAATACCGGAAACCCCCGAGCCCGGCTAGCTCTAAATGCTGCCAGTCTGCATCTGTCACATCAGGGAGAATAGTCTCCAATAACTCAGGAATGGCATCCCTCATATGAAGAGCCTCTCGTGCCTGCATCCACGACATCAAAAACATAATTAGTCTCTTATTTCCCCAAATCACATCCTCCAAAACAATAACAAAAAAAAATGAACATATATCAATCGGCGTCGATTTGGTAAAATCGACGTCGTTCATTTAAGTCGGCGCCGATTAATACAAATCGACGCCGATCTAACAGCAATCGACGCCGATTACAACAATCGGCGCCGACTGCCTGTCCGGACATAAACCGGACCCTGGCCTCCCATGCAAAGAAAATCAAAAAAAAAAAAAAATCAATTAAGAACAATGGGTTCAAGAATGACCACTTACCCCAGGTCGTGTCCTCCTGCGCTTCTGACCGCTCCCAGAGGCTTCCATGATGCTCAAATAAAAAATCTGGCTTTCTCTGAATCAATCGTCACGTTGAAAATAAATCGTTTACGTTTTCCGTTCGCATATTTATATGTGTCTGGATTGGTCGGCGCCGATTTTTTGGGTCGACGCCGTTTGTTTTAGTCGTCGCCGATTAATTTGGTCGCCGATTTTCCATATCTGTTTGCCATAGTGTTGATGCTTGGCTTACTTATCTATCTGATCATTGTTGTGTGCTGAATTTTGCCTTTTGGCACATTTTTTTTTTTTTAGATATCACCATCTCTTTCGGGTTTGTTCCCTTTGCGTGGGACATTCGTGCTTTTCAGCCGCTTAGGGTTCACGGGTCTGTAGGCACTAACGTCGTCTGCTTTGCAGACCGTCTAGTTGTCCCTACCAATGTGTCTCTCTTTAGATGTTGACTATTTTGCAGTTCTCCTTACACTCATGGGTCTGTAGGCACTAACGTCGTCTCATGAGGAGACCGGCTAGTTTGCCCTACCAATGTGCGTTCCTTAGGTTGCTGCCTTTTTATTTATTTTTATGCGTCATCAATGATCAGATCTACTCCAGACATCCGACTGGGGCATCCTGCATTTTTCATCTACCTTTTTCAAACTTGGGATCGTCTGTTCTATCATCCATCCCATCCCAAGTTTGAGGGGGATCACATCATCACAAATTCTTCCCTTCTTCCATCCCTTTGTTTTTGTCTCATAACCTTGCTTATCGCAAGTTACTTGACAAAAAGGGGCAAAATGTAGACACTTAAAATTGGTTACTCAATTTAGTGTCCCTCTCATCCATTTACTTGCTTAGGTAACCTGGGGCACGTTTTACGTCACCAACTATCCCCTTGGGATATTATCCAATTTGTGATTTAATCACTTACTCTAAATTTAATTCACCCCATCATATCTTACCCATGAGTGATTAAATATTAAATATTTAATTACGCTTCTTCCCATGCATCTTAATCACTTATCTACCCCAAATTTATTCTATCTATGTATCACATCTATTTTTCCTCTTCCCTAAGCGGGATATTTCCCGTATTCGGGGTAATTCTCATCTTTCTTGAAATCGCTCATTTTGGCCATCTCGGGAGTCTATTCCGCGATCGGCGCCGACCCATATGGTCGGCGCCGATTTTCTAGGAGCGGCGCCGATTATAAAAGCAAGTCCAGAACTCAGTTCTAGGGACCGAAAAAGAGACCACGAACGAGCGAAAAAGCGAACAGACGAAAAAAGGAAGCACTTACGCACGAACAGAGAGCGAGAGAGATACAGGTTGTGAGAAAGAGAGATCTTCTTAGCATCAATTGTATCAAATTAGGGCAGATCCTGTCCGAATCAATCCCTGAGAGGAGCACCGTTACTCTGTCCCTGTCACATCAGCATCGCACACCACCATCTATCATCTGGTGACTCTGTTCCAGTGTCTCGCCAACTTCGGCACATCCAGCAGACCACATTCACCTTCCAATTCCCGAATCTTATCACACAGTCCCTGATTGATCGATCGCCTCCAGTCAACGCCGATCTTACCCAGTCAACGCCGATCCGTCTCAATCGACGCCGATTCTACCCAGTCAACGCCGATTTCCTGCAGAGATAGGTAAAGGATACGAGAACACAAATCCGGCATTATTTCATAGTTCCTGTTTTACGTACTTTCGTCTGCTGTTTAGATTACATCTTATTACTTTGCATCAAAAATCTAGCTTTTTACTTACATCTTTTATCATGTATGCTTCTTTTCTTAATTGAAAACGTGGTGACATCCGCCGAGGAAGCTTATCGCCTCCGGACCCGCTCTAGGCGAGTCCACCTAAATATCTTTTAACGTGGTCTTTTTCTGTCAAGCATCGGTGTTTTGCAGGTTACTCGGATCTATTGTGCGAATTGCTCGTGTGCGCCCGTCTTATCTACATCGGCTTCCTCATCCATCTACATCTTCATCAGGTATCAATTTCATTGGAGTTTTTCAGGGTTTTTGTGTTTAGTTTGGTGCATTAACTTGGACAGGTAACAAGCGCGAAATTCTTGATCTACACATATTCAAGAACATCTTCATATTAACATTATTCTACTTCTTCTATGTCTTTCCCAAACCCTTCTTATAATATGTTTTGTGATCTTGGAGCAATATGTATTATAAAATCCTACCAGATATCTCAAAATCAAGATAGAATAAAACATGTGGCATATAAAATAATGGGAAAGTGTTAGACATCGAACTATAATTTTTGGGCATGATAAATTTTAAAAATATGCCTAATCATGATGTTGCAAGAGCACAAAAGGATAATTACATTCCAATTTTTTTCTCAATTATAATACATAAAGACCACTAAATATATTGGGCTTAATATATCTCATCTTGATGGATAAGTACCATTGCATCTCAAAATTTTGATTTGAAAAAGTCTCAAGTCCATATTTATTATTTCTTGAATCTTTCTCGGCATAGTCCAACCACCCTTGAACTAAATATTTGTCACTCGTACTTATTTGACTTGCTTGATCAAATGTAACTATTATACCATAGTTGAAATTTTCTGTTTTGTTATCAATTTTCTTGATTAAAAAATACTTACTATCCAACCACATTGCATTATGAATTATCACCTACAATATATATCATAACATTTGTAACTTGTACTGCCCACTTCTCTTGGGTTCTGTTTAGCTAGTTTTTCCTTATGTTACTAAGCTTATTAGATCACTCTTTGTGTACATTGCATTAGAATAGGATGCCTAGTATTTCAAACTAGTTCCGAGATTATGGTTTACATTAGTATTGTGTCAGCATGAGGTACCTACAATATGCTTGACTTATTTTGACATTGTGCGATGTTATGGTATTGAGGTATGTTTCAGACGGTGATATTATATAGATGTTTTCATGATGATGATGATTAATATGTTTTGTATATGATGATGAAATATGGATGAATTATTACCATGTTTAAAATTATTTGGATATTTAGTATAGATGATGGATGTTATCTTTTAATTTTGCATTATGTAGAATTGTCATTATTATTTCAATCATATATGATGTGTGCGTTGAGTGTTTATATGAGGAATAGGTGCTTAAGAGACATATGGAGAGAAATAAAACATAAACACAACAAAGAGGATGAGGGGGGGATAACTCCCATGAAGCTCCCCACCAACATAGGTCACCTGACTTTGAAAATAATTAGGTTTTGGGAATATATGAAGAGACTCATGAAATTTGAATGTTGCATTTTCCTTCCTTGTTTGTAAATATTTTATTCATTTTAGACCTTTGAATTGACAAATTGAACTTAAATTAAATTTTTATTTAGGTTAAGGGTTAATTATAATACCATTTTTGGGTGGTTTTGACTTGCTTTTGTTGGATAAAAACTTTTTATTTAAGAAAAATTTGGATTTAGGATCTAGGAACACTCTTGGGTGGTGTTCCCAAAATAATTCCATACACCTACCCATGGGCTATTTGTACCTTTTTTTATACCCTTTGTCTATTTGGGAACTAAAAAATAACCCATAATGAGCCTTGGAATTGTCTCAACCACCTTTGATTTTAACTTTGTGTAAGGCAATTACTATTTTTGCAAGTTCATTTGATTAAGTTTCTTGTGATGTGAGTTAAATTATAATTTTAAATTCATGATTTTAATCTCTTGAATTTTCCTTGTCTATTTCATGTAAGTGAAATTTATGGTTAGTAGCTGGTTTTTTGGGGATTTGGATTTTTCCCATGTGGGAATATAAGGAAAATAAACGTTCTTGTTGGGGGATGGGCTATCTTGGGATTTTGGGACTTTCCACTTGGAAAACGCTTATTAAATGCTCCATTTGGGATCTTTCCTAATTAAATAAGCATGGTTCCTTGTTTTGGGGAATCATTTTATCTTGGGGAAGTGTTGTTGGTTTTGGAGTGCATTGGATGTGCATGTGGAGTGATTTTTGAATGAGAATTTGGTGGGATAAGATGAGGAAGAGGTGATTATATTCCTCTTGGTTTTTCTTTGCGAAAATGGTTGTTTACTTCTCTCTCTCTCTCTTAATGGAATGTTATGGTTTAATTTCTCAATTTAACATTTTATATGATTTTAATTATGTTGTGTTACTAAGAAAACAATGTGGGGCTAGTAAACATGGATAATTGTGGGGCTAATAAACATGAATAATGTTAATATGAAGATGTTCTCGAATATGTTCCCAAGTATGTTGTGAATGATGAGTGATTTGAATAAGTGTTCTTACAAATAAATTTTGATGAGTAAACATGTATTTCCATCACCTTCATCTCCTCTTTTGTATGACTTGGTGGATATGAAATGGAAGGAAGAAGCATTGTGTTATAATTTGGAATCTTGTTACCTTTTTTGAAAGATCGTGTTATTGTAATCCTACTTGTGGAAATCCACCTTGTTATTGTGGCAAGTTTGTAAAATGTATAAGTTATTGATTAGAGAAAGTGTGATATTTTTTTGGGGTATAATTTTTTTGAATTGTTGTATGAAAAAATCCATATTGTTAACTTTCTTTCATCATTGGAATGAAATGAGAAGTTAATAGTTGTATGAATGTTAACTCAAGTCTCTTTCACTCTTTATTCTTACTCTACTTTACTTCATTTGGAAGGGGATGGAAATACATCTTATCGTAATGATTATTAATAGTTATTTAAGTTTATTCACTTTATTTGTGTATTGGAAAAAGGATATGGAAGTGAAGGCATGTGATTAAAATGGTGCAAGTTGCTTATGAAATGGGTCTATGTTGTATATATTTCTTATTGTAAGTTAATGTACAAAACTCTATCTTCTTTTTCTTTTAAGTTCTTTTACCTTTACCATTGAAAACTTACATTTTAAATGAAATGAGAATGGAATTTTAGTTAAGAAATGTGTAACCATAACCTAACTCTTAGTATTAATCCATTTGGAGAAATTTTAACAAATATTATTTTTATTATTGGGATCCATTTGATCTTATTTTTCAATCTTGTGTGAAGAGTGTGGGTGTAAAACTTCAATTGGATTGTAATTATGTAAAATACATTTATTAAAGTGTGATTTCAAATAAAAATTTATTAGATCATGGCTAAATTTTGTTGCAAAAGGGTTATTGTAGTTTCATTAATCTTAGTCATAAATTCATTATTAGTGAGAAACTTAAGACCCATTTATACAAATACCTTAGAATTAAATTATATCCCCAATAAAATTTATATAAAGAAACTACCAAGTATAAATCGTATTATTTTCATTTAGTCCAAAACAATAACAAAGAAGTAAAAATATGAGCTCTCTATATATATTTTAAGCTTTTTAGTATCTCCCATTTTAATAGAATTAGGATGGTGTGTGTGTGTGTGTGTGTGTGTGTGTGTGTGTGTGTGTGTGTGTGTGTGTGTGTGTAATACCTATAAAATAACATATAAAAGAAATAAAATTTAAACTAATCACAAAACCCTAAGAAAACTTGTCGTTACCTTCCTCTGTAACCACCGGAAAAGCTAAACTCATAAACACCTAAACCATAATAGCATGTGGCTGCATCTAAACTCCACCCACAAACTTTATAGCCTCCACTACTTGCAGCCTATGTAGAAACACATTCCAAAAAGGCCCTAAGGGCCTTGATAACCCTCTGTTGCACTAAATATGGATGGCTAAGCCACCATTGACATGGTCCTCTCCAAAACATCCTCAACCTTTTTAAAACATATGCCACAACCTTTCTCTTACATAGATCCTCCATGGTAATATATTCATAGAATATTAACTAACATATACATATGTACACACACACACACACACACACACACACACACACACACACACACACACAAAATTCTTTGAAAACTATCATTGAGGTAAGCAAATGAATAAAATAATTATCCTTTCATTTTACATGGAACCTCTATTGATGAAGTAATTTAAACCTGCACAAAACAATGAAAGAAATGGAGAGAAAATCTAAGCAATTGGAGAAAGAAAAGATAAAATAATAAAACAAACAATAAAGCCACAAATAAGTTATAAGGTAATTTAGGGATTTTATAAAGTGAAAAATCTTATGGTGGTGGATGGTTTAATCCTATGGCCACTAATAAACCCTACAATTCTATTTAGATCTTGTACTTTTATAAATAGGGAATTAACTCATTAAGTAGTTTTTGTAAAATAAGAGTCGCTTTATTTTTAAACTTTTGGATGGGGTTTTGCACTTATTAGAGGATTATTATTTTGTAAATAGGGTCAATATGTGAACCCTATAAACCTATCTCCTCTTCATTTTGAGTCAACTAACTTAAAAAATAGAAACCACACATTTTCCATTACACAATTTTAAACCATTCCTCATATTTTAATTCAATTTCTAACTTGATCCTTTGGTTAGTTTTATTGGTTCCCAATTAAAGCCATCGATTGCCTCATTGACCTTTTAAATGAAATTGAGTTCACAAGAGCGTAAGCCTAGGGATGCAATGTGGCAATGAGGTGAAAGCATATTTTAATAACATAAATCAAGTTAGAATTCTCATTATTAATTTAAAAATTCCATAATTTCTACTTTGTTGACTTTTGTTTTATATTGGTGTTTTAATTTGGGATGTTATATAACTAGAATTGAATAATATATATTGTGTTTACATGTAACTCTTGTTTTATATAAGATTAGATATTCTTACTCAAGGTTCATATCCTCCCAAAATGTTTAAATAATCTAAAGACATACTTTTATTACTTGTTTCATTGAGATATTCTAAAATTCATGCATCCACCTTTGATTATAAGACTCTAGCCATTCACTACATAAGTTTTGAGTAAAATATTCTCGAGGATTTCTTTTCTAAGAACATATATCTATGTTGTGTTCCTCTCTTTTTGTTTGTAAGCATCATGCCACTTGTTCATTTCCTCATTGTTTAATAGTATGAACTCAATGATAGGATATTACTCCACTTCACCTGCATGAAGGCATTAATAAAGCTTACAAATTTATAATTCCTAGATATAAAATTTACATGCATGATTAAAGATAGAAAGATTAATATAATGTACTCAGTCACTATTTTTGCTTGTATTTTCCTTGCAATTTATCTTCTAACTAGCTTGAATCGGGGTTAGTATCTCATATATGAGGTATATCAACATTCATTTTCTAGATATTTAGTTACATAGAAGAATATGTGTTGAATAGTATACCATCTACAATAGAATCCTTTGGAAAGGTTAATTTCTTGACAAGCCCCTTTAGTTTCTTTGTGTACCTCAAAGGCCAAAATATCTACTAATTGTTGATAACACTTGCATATCAATATCATCAATTAAGTGGAATATAAGATCAACCTGAGAGTCAAAAAATGAATTTGACAGTTATTTTTAAAAAATAGAAATTATCTTTGTAGTTTCATTTTTCATATCTTCTATCTTAGAGGTGTAGATATCCTTTAAAGCCAAACATATTAATAATTTAAATAAATTAGGAATGCCTATCTTAGATCATGTGCATAATATCCTCTCCCATTAAACCAAGAGGAAAAATATTTTACTACATAAAATAAATATTTATTATGAAAATACAAATAATAAAAATTATTTTACATAAATTAGAAAGATTCTCAATATACCTTTAATTTTTTTCTAGTCATGTTTCCATCCCTAAATATGTCCATCATTATTGAAATATATCCTAAGGGATGACCTATAGAATTGAGGTGGGCATATGTTTTGCATGAAGTTTGTGACTTATGTAACATCATGTTTGATTAGAATCCATGGATCCATTTCATATGTTATATTACTCTTTGGCCATAAATTTTTCCTTATTTTTGAAAGCGTGGGGTCTTTTTGTGATTATAATATATTCTTATCTTTTTTCTTTTCAATATTGACCCATATTAATACAATTACATTTTTTAAAATTTGCATCAAGTCAAGTTGGAGGCCCACCAAAAAATATTTCTAGTGTGGAAGGCTATATAATATAAAAAGTCTTTTCATTTCCTATGAATTACATCTAGGTTTTTCTAGCCTACAAATTAATTTTCCCACTCTAATATTCACCAAATTTCTAGAAACAAAAAATTCTTACATCATAAGCACCCTTATAATGTTGCAAACAATCACCAAGAGACATTGATTTTGGTGATTCTCTCATCTCTATCTCGACCATCAATTTTTTTTTTGAACTACGATATTTTTGATCCACCCTTAAAAATGTATATGTCCTTCATATACATGTTTTTAAGAGATTAGGAGTACCTTTAATATAACAGTCACCACACCTTAGGCACATATTCCCTCATTTTATAGTCAAATCCAAATAAAAAGATAATCATGAATTGTCCAATAATGAATTCCATAACATTTTAAAACTCTATTTTCAAGTGGTCTCAAAATATCATTCATATTCACCATATTCCACTCCTCTATAAGAGGTTCAGGTAAACATTTATGTTTTTCACCTTATTCTTTCTATGGACTATAAGAGACAAAAATAAACATTTTTTTAATATCATAAACCACATAGGAATGTTATAATTTACCAAAACAAAAGGCCAAACTGAATATGTTGTTGACATGTTGGAATATGGATTAGCCACATCCATTTCCATACCGAGCCTCATACTCCTTGCATTGTGCTTCATTCATCAAGAAAATTATTCTCAATTTGTTTCATATTTTAGAAATCACTTGGTTCATACATTACATTATCACTTGCTTATAGTGAAAGTTTTAAGGAACCCATAGGGTGGAAAATCTTGTTGAAGTAAGATTCACCGAGACATTAAATTTTACAAAAATGGCTATCGTGACTAGGGTGAAAATGGTTCCAAATGTAAAGGTGAATCTTACCTAATTTTCTAATTTAAAAATGTTTTGGTGAATTTCAATTATCCTCTTCGGGTTAGATTTCATTTGTCAAATGCATTTATGGTATGAAGTTCATTATATACATTCCTTACTTAACCAACAAAAATTATCGAGTTATGAAAATTGGACCCATTTTCCCTAATCCTTCCTAGGACTAAATCTAGACCATTGAACCATTGGCCATGTGTCATCATTTCATGCAATTTTTGGAAAATCCATGATCTCTAAATCCTTCCTTGAAAATCCTATCATAATTATATCACATATGTTGATATCTTGCAAAGTGTAAGCATCCTATGCTCTTTTGTCTTGGGAGTCTCATGTCTTAGTCTTTCTTTATTTTGAAACTTTTTAACACTTTTCTATAAGGTGTCCTATGAATACTTTCCTCTAATATACTAAGAGATTATATATATATATCTATATATATATATATATATATATATAGAGAGAGAGAGAGAGAGAGAGAGAGAGAGAGAGAGAGAGAGAGATTTTCACTCCTTGGGAAATGTAGGATAATTCCCAAAGGAAAAATTAAAAAGGCCTCCATTGTAAATGCTCCAAATGAAATTTATTTGAACCAATTCAAACCAAGATGCAAACAATACATTTTTATGGTTTAAATGGTCCCAGGAATTCCTTAATTAAATCATATCACATAGAATAAAATCTATAATATAATTTTAAGCTTAGATAATCCTTTAATTAAATAGAAAGTTACTTGAATTGGCGCCTTTAATATATTTAATCATATCAACACACACAAACATACATACATACATACATAAATACATACATAAATACATAAGTGGTGAATCTAATCAAAATTTAAATTTTCCCTCTAAAATATTAGCTATTGTGATCTAAGGTCCCATGGAATTCATGGAGATCCAACCATGTTTTAGAATCCGGTCTCGTTGATTCAAAGGCGGTCCATTAAAAACATATAATATTTGAATTCATTTGGCTATGCAAGTGGGAAATAGTAACATTTTTAAATTATTTTTGTGAATCTTGGCATGAATAATGTGTCAAATATCCAAATTATGAATATTATCCACTAACATTTTTCCCGACTACTTTATTATTTAAATTCCATGGCATTAACTCTATTAAGTGACTTATAGTGATAAAGACATTGTAGTGTTCTAATCAATGAGAAATGCCATAAAATATTCCTTTGAATTTGATAGTAACACCATAATTAAAACAAATTTCCTTGCACTTAGGATTGGGACAAAGTGTAACATCATACTCTAACTTTGAATAATATGCAATAATTGATGCATGCATCATATTTGTTATAAAAACTTCACAAGGAAGATGATATTTGTTTCTCCAATATGATGTTAGAATTATATTTTACTATGGTCAAATAATGTTTTCTAACAACCTCCAAATGTAAAAGAATAATTTTAGCAACCTTCACATATTTTAGAATTAATGTATCAATTATGATGATAATTTATAAGCTATAATCATGATTTTATGGTTATAATTTTTACGTATTATAATAGTGATGTGACACTAACATTTGAATATACAAATATGAACTTCAATTCCATCAATTCTAAAGTGGAATTCAACATTGTTGATCTAGACACTTAGGTACATTTATAGGTCCTAAACACATACTGGAATTTATATGATACATAAGAATTAAAACTAGTGGTTGTGACTATCTTTAGCCTCTTTGCTTTGTTTCTTGTTTCCTTTTTGGTCTTACACACCTTACAACCCTGTCAATTCTTTAGTTCTTTATCTTTTATGGCCTCATAATGTAAACTAGGAAAAATACACTACTAACAAGGAATTAAAATACCAATAATCATACCTCCTCCTTCGTGTTCCATATGAGCCTCGAATGGGATATAAACTTGGATTGAGCCCTGATTGTGTGATATGTAGGTGCTTTTCTTCAAGACGGAGCAAAACCTTCTTGCAACAATGATCCTCTTACTTTACACTAGATGGGAAAAATGATTATGAGGCTATTTGGGCATTAGGACGAGGAAAAAGGATGTTCTTTGCTCAAAGGATGCAAGAACTTAGATATGACATTCAAGCTTATTCTTCGTGTCTTTATCTTTAATTCAAATGTAGACACCCTAATTTCACATCTGTCATAAATCAATTAATTCCCCTTCCTCATTTCCAAAAAAAATACACTTCAAATTAATCAAATATAATTTGATTAATTATCCATTTCAAAATCCAAAAAATAACCCAATCCTCACCACATGTCATTATTCTCCATGTTTTTCTACCATTGAATTAAAAATTTAAATTCAAATCCTCACCCATTCTTCGAGGTCCCCACTCACCTAAAATTCTCCATTTATGAATTAAAAATATAATTCAAATCCTCACCCATTCTTCGTGGCCCCTACTCATTTAATCTTGCCCACATTTTCAAACCATTCACCTAATTTTGCCCACATTTTCAAACCACTCACTTAATCTTGCCCACATTTTCAAATCATGATTACTTAAATTACTCTAAATTAATCACTCCCCCAGGCTATAAATACAACCTTACCCCTCCCCTCTAAGGACATGGAGAATAATCTTGAATGCCATATCTAATTTCTTGCATCCTTTGAGCAAAGAACATCCTTTTGCCTCGTCCTAATGCCCAAATAGCCTCATAATCCTTTTTCCCATCACGGTGCAAAGTAAGAGGATCATTTTTGTAGGAAGGCCTTTCTCTGTATTGAAGAAAATAACCTAAATATCACACAATCAGGGCTCAATCCATGTTTCCTAGCCCATTCTAAAGGGTTTGTTGTGGAACGCGAAAGAGGAGGTAATATTGTTGGTATTTTACTTCCTTGTTAGTAGTGTATTTTTCCTAGCTTACATTCTGGCACACTGGTTACTTTCAATTTGTTACCATTAATTTCCCAATTAGTGGTTTTATCTGTTCTTTGTTTATTATTGTTTGTTATTATTTCCTTTTCTATTCCTTATGGCCTTCTTTGGTTAACCTTCACACTTTGGGTAGTGTTTTTGTTGTGCGGTGTCTTGTGGTGTATCTGCAGGTTATAACAACAATGAAACTATGATGCTCATCATGTCTTTGATCTCCTCGGTGCTTGGTGTTTAGTTCCTAGTTCTGATTTTGCTATTCACTCATAATCTGTAGAAACACATGAACTAGTCATTAGTTTATCATCTTACTGTCATGGGACAACCAATCCAGAAAATGCATTTATTTATTTACTTTTGCTAAAATAACTGCTTTGTAGGAAGTTTATTATTATTATTATTATTATTTTCATTTTAGTTAATCATTTTGTGATCTAACTCTTTATTTCTATTTATTGTTCTTTTTTAACCTTGTTGTCAAAATTTTAGCTTCTCAGGTGAAGTACAGAAGTCAGAAAATAAAAAAACTAGCTCCTGGGACGTTTTTCTCATGTTCAAAATTTTCATTCAGAGTGCTACCATAGCCCATCTTCCGGAAGCCATAAATTTTGCTCCCAAACTTGGAATGACTTCATTTTTTTAACGAAAAGGTATCAAAAAGATCTATGCAATGGAAAAATAATTTTTTGATTTAGACTTATAGAAAATTTTTGGTTTCATTTCTTCTAACACCTGTCTTTTTAACAAAAACAACAAAATTATATATATTTTTTTAAAAATTACTTTTATTTTATTTAACGTAACAACCTTACGCGTATGCTCTTTCCTCACAATTCAAAAGTGATCTTGGAAATCATAAACGTGAGGCCACCCGAAACTTCTGAAAACAATTTTTTTAATTTTTTTGCCTTACATTTCAATTTTCCATGACAACACTTATAAGTAATGTTTTCATACTCTTCTTTTGTCATTTTTATTTTTTGTGAAAACAATCATTATCACTATTTCGTAATCATGATTAATTGCAATAATTATTAACATTTTAAAAAAATAAAAAAATAAAATTTATTCCAATTGTATTCGCGTATGCTCTTTTCTTACGCCTTCGAGTGATCTGGAAAATCAGAAATGGTCACATTTTTTTAGTTTCTTGTTCTAACATTGTAGGATCCTCTAGCTTTGTTTTCCAACTGTCATTTCAATCATTATTTTCCTTTTGTCATATTATTAATATTTGTTTGGTCGTTGGTTGTGTATGCTCTTTTCCTGCACCTTTGAGCGATCTGGAAAATCAAAAACAGCCACGATCACTTTTCTAACATTTCGTTTATAGGATAACTACTAATTTGTTTTTTATAGGACCGTGTCACTGAATATTGTCAAAAACAAAAACACAAAAACAACAAAAATCCAGCAAAATACCACCATTCAAAGAAAATTACTGGAACAAAAAAAAGTACACTCAGATACGTAATTATTTTCTGCTAGTGATTTATTTCAAGTTGGAAAGAACCCTGCATTTAATCACTTTATCATTTTGTTTTTACACGTAGACGAGTGGATTTCATCACCACCAAAGCTACACTGGTGACGTGGACTTGAATTCCACACACCAACAACATTTGCATCTGCATTACACTTTGAGACCTAGTCTCATCACAGCGTTCGGTATTTACCTCACCCTTGCTCTTCACTTACGGTAATCTTGTCGTGCGGCACATGCGAGTCTCGTCTAAATAGTTGTAACAATGAATCTGGGCCTCATCCCTGTAAATCTTCAGGAGTTATAAGGACACCATACACATTCATCCCTCCATCACCTTCCACCTTTTCACAAAACTTGTTCTAGATGTGGTGATTCACTCTGAAACAGGCAAGTAAGAATTGGTGAGTCTCCTCCAGTGCTCTAAGGGCTCCCCGTACCAATTCTATCCCCGTACAAATTAGGTATATCAGGACTAGGGTATATCGGAGGACACATTTTTTTGGAGTAATAAGAGCCTGCATCCATCAGTCCACAACATACTTGTATGATTACATGAAACAATGATCATTCCTGAAGAATTTACCTCATAAGCCAAAACAATTGGATCCACATGATTGCTTGCTTTGTTTGAAAACAAAATAGTTTAGCATTGTTTTATCATAAAACTTGGCTGATATCAATGTGTTCATTGTAAAAGTTCAAATCCTAGTTGTGTTCCACAAAAAAATCAGTTCTCGACCAATTCAATACCAAGCGAAAACATCCAAACAATCCAACAACACAGACCAAAACATCACACCAATTTCATTAGCTCGCTTCAGCCAACATTACATCTGCCATAACTTGTCCTTGGCTATATCTAACTGATATTGAGTGACTAGCATTCACTCCCCATATCGTCAATTGTCAAAACATCCTTCATAGCTTGTTTCCAGCTATATCAAACTAATATTGGGTGACTTGTTTGAGTTCACTCATTATTTTTTCCACCATCACGTTTATCCAAATCACAGCCAACACAAATCCTTTCATAACTCATTTTGAGTTATATCACAACCATATTGAGATTAACTTGTTCAGGTTACTTTCCCTGTCAACAATCCCGAGCTTGTTTAAGCCAAACCAATCAACATCTTCATCATAGCTTATTTGAGCTATATCCCATTTGTATCGAGTACCTTGTTTGAGTGTACTCCTTACATTGTCTTCTGATAAGCTTGTTTAAGCCAAATCAAACCATTTTCATTATAGATTGTTCGAGCTATCACATATTTCTCCCAAGTATCTTGTTTAAGCTTACTCCTTATAGCCTTACTTGTTAACTCGATTGAGCCAAAACAAAGATCACAATCAATAGGTTGAGTTCTTCATTACACCTTTCTTTGTTCTCCCTCTCTTTCAACCATGATGAATTCACAAAAAACATCACACAATGAGCTATTAAAACAAATTAATAAGATGACAACACAACTCTCTCATATGGCTACCCAAATCAGTGAATGATCACCCAAAAGGCCAATCATACAACCTCATGAAGACATTAGTTCACGTAAAGTCCAACATCAGTTTACCCCCTTGGAGAAAGTCTCTCTAGTGTTTTTCATCAACTAAAAGAGGCTAAACTGATAAGATATCCAATTACAAAACCCTTTGTCAAAGGGGAAGCTAAACCATGTTGGTACAAACCTAACACATACTATGAATTTCATCGCATTGATGGTCATCACACAGATAAATGTGTGCGATTTAATAATTATGTCCAAGACTTAATTGACGATGATGTCATCTTTGTAGAACTTGATGACAACGCTCTTGCAACCAACGACACATCCAATACCACAAATTTTCATGAAGAGATAACTACTGCCGAAACTCCTATACATACTAAAATTCCATGAGATCATGATGACAATAGTCAAGCCTCTCTAATTCCAAACCAATCCATATCTTCTTCAAATTTCCTTCCATTAGTTCAAACATACATTGAACTTGTTTTGGACAACAACATTCTTCCAACATCTACTGAGCACTTGAACTTATTTCAAGACTCTCTTTCAACCCAAAAATACATTGAACCTGTTTTGGACAACAACATTCTTCCAACATCTACTGAGCACTTGAACTTATTTCAAGTCTCTCTTTCAACCCAAACATACATTGAACCTGTTTTGGACAACAACATTCTTCCAACATCTACTAAGCACTTGAACTTATTTCAAGACTTTCTTTCAGCCCAAACATACATTGAACCTGTTTTGGACAACAACATTCTTCCAACATCTACTGAGCACTTGAACTTATTTCAAGACTCTCTTTTAACCCAAACATATATTGAACCTGTTTTGGGCGACAATATTCTTCCAACATCTAACGAGACCTTGACCTCATTTTAAGACTCCCTTTCAAACCTTGATATTACTGTAGACACTACAGAAGAGGTTCCATCAATAGGTACCATTAAGTTTGATTCTATTATTCCAATATTGGCTCTTATGCCTAACATCTCTAGCCTTGTTGTCGAAACACAACCACATCGAGTTTGGACACTTGCGATAATGCAACCTGTCATGTCCATCATGCTTTCAATGATCGATCTTGCAAGAATCTCATCACTAATTATTCTCACCTGTCAAGACTTCTACGTGCATACAATCTACGAGGTACTTATACCCAAGAATATCTTTACACAACCTTTTCCATCTTTAATCATGACTCTATCCTCAAAACAATCAATTAATGGATAAATAGAAGCAACAAACCAAATAACACAAACCATCATTGTCAACACACATGGAAGCTATTGGCTTAACCAAATATATCCCACTCTTTGGACTTATCACACACCTACTGGAGCCACTCCCTTCTCCTTTGTTTATGGATTTTATATGTCAAGGTTGAATTTCCATCCTTCATAATATCCTTCAAAGATGTAATCAATAAAGATTATTATCGACACTCACGCCTTAATGAACTCGAGCTTCTTGATGAAAAATGACTTAATGCCCTAGATCATCTTCAAGTATATCAAAATTAGCTACGGCATAACTACCATAAAAAATTCAAACCTAGAAAATTTAAGGTCAATGATTTCATTCTCAAAGAAAATTGAAAGAACACACCCAAAGAACAAGACAAACAAGAAAAATTTGAGCCCAACGAAATCATAGATAATTTTGGGTTTGGAGTTTATAAATTGGCTATTGACACAGGCCAAGTCCTTGAAAAACCCATGAATGCATTCCATTCAAATAAATTCTATTCTTGAAATCACTCTCTATTCTGAGAAACAACAACGTGTACATTGTTCCTTCTATCGTGCTTATCTCCAAATAAATTTATTCATTTCCATTGGAAACATTTTCATTATCAAAATCACATCTTCATATTTATCATCATGAGACAGGTGCTAATATAAATCCTATTAAGTTTGTGAGCATCATACTTCTTATCATATCTCCCATTTTCAGTCGCTTTCACCTATGGTCATACCTAGAAGCTTACTAATGGTAATATATTCCCTTCAAAGACATTCTCTCTTTCATAACAAATCTCTAAACTTCTTTACCCAGTTCATTTAGTCATCCATCTCAGTCTTCGGTGTTGAACCCTCGTGTCCTACTAGTCGTGTGGGCTGGGATTGGGGGTAGACGTTCCTTCCCAAATAAAAAGCACTATTGTAAAAATCCATCAATTCAATACCTTATGAATAATTCATCGTCACATCTTTCATCCTTCATTGTCTTTGGTGTTGAGTCCACACTTCTTCCTAGTAGTGCGAGATTGGGAATGGAGGAAGGTGCCCTTACTTGTCTACATCTTGTCTTCAGTGATAAACCCTTGCCTCTTACAAGTGGTATGGGGCAAAGCGTAGAGGTTCAGTCTCATAAAAGCATAAAAACATCACAAAATATTAAAAAAATTAAAAAAAAAAAAAAAAAAAGACAAAAAGGGAATTCATTCACCTATATTTTGCCTTCGATGATGAGCCCTTGCTTCTCACTAGTAGCATGGGGTAAGGCATAGGGAGTCATTTCAAAAATACAAAATCTTATAGTGCTTGCAAATTATAGATTCCCCAAACAAATAATTTAGATGCCTAAGTGAATAGAGAACTATCCCTTAACCTCATATCTTACCAATTAGCAGGCCACATAATTGTCTAATTCTAGCACATGACTCATAAAATGAAAGCCATTTTTGAAATTGGTTCAATACTACTATGAAGAATGGAGTCACAATTTCCTAAAGGGATTGTTGTTAACATTCGTCTCTATATTCATTATCTACCTCCTACGTCCTTCTTGATTCTTGGTGATGAGCCCACACATCTTACTAGTTGTGTGGAGTCAAGAATGGAGCTGGACTTCTTTTCATCATATCATCACCACCATATCTTACCAATGGAAAGAGAATTTGTGTTATTCTGAGCATAAGTTATCACATGGAACACGGTACATACGGATAATATCTTGGTTTATCACCTCTCAAAACTAAGTCTGCACTCTGGTCCATAAATTACCAATCACGTGTAAAAATCAACAAACAGCTTTGAAAATCGTTCTAAAAATTAGCAAGAATCATCAAAAATCTAAAAACATTTGAAAATCATCAAAAATCTAAAAAACATTATATATATATATATATATATATATACAATAAACAAAAATAAAAATATTGTAAACTCCACAAAATCACAAAACTCTAAAATAACCAACACAATTCAACCTTTGAATTATTATTCCCAATGAATGATCCAATCACCTTATGACTACCAAATTCAAACCACATCTCCTCGCATGAATCCTCACTTAGGGAAAATCTAGCTCTCATTATTTCCTTGTTTAATGACAATGACCCAATACTTTACTATGTCCTCATACCCATGCTTGGGGACACATCTAATCAATCCTCACTGTGGAACACGTTAGGGACATGTTTATTGGTTCTTATGTTGCATTATTAGTTATAAATTATTAATTTCTTTCTTGTATCTTGATATATTATAGGGGCATCTTGATTTTATGTATCCTGGTGTTCTCTCTAATATTCTTATGTTATCTGATTGCATGTCGTACTGCTTGGGGCATCATAATTTCTTGATGGCCTCTATCTATGCTCTCTTCCATTTGTATATCGTATTGGGAATAAAACCTTTTTGATGGCCCTTGTCTATGCTATCACACATATTATAGTCTAGTCATCTTGATCTTTTATATCACGATGCATCATGTTATGTGCTATATTAAAATTAAGATGATTTTCGTCACGTGAGTATCTTCCTACATGATCAGCCTATTACTTTACATCCCACCCATTCACCCATACTAATACATTCCCCAGTTTGGGAATCCTACTTGATCACCGTTACAGTTTGCGAATCCTACTTGATGATCTTTCTCAAGTAGCATTCACTATCTAGCAGCTCCTCCCCCCACCATGATCACCATGTATTTGATCCATTCATCCTTGCTCCTCATTTTTACTCCACCACTTATCCCCATATTACCCTTCTCACCATTCATGTCTCCTCTCACCCATTTATATTCTTTCATTTCCCCCTTTTGCTTCCCGATTGATAATCTTACTTAATAACCCCTTCTATATGGGGTCCTCGGTGGAGGTTTACTCTCTCCCTAATATCTTCCCACTTTGTAGAATCTTCTTCACCACCTCCCCTCTCATCATACAACAATCACCACCAAACACATCTTCCCATTCCACCTCTTATGCTTCTCATTCTTCCATCATTACTCTCACCACACGAGCATCCCAATTAAGGATTCCCCTCACACTCTTCGCCCTCCACTACATATATTCCTTCATCCATTCATGTTACCATCCTTTGTTTCCTTTCTTTCTTGTTATCACCTCATCTCATATCATATACCACTCAGGCATACCTCACTCACTCTTTTCTCATCCTTCCCCAAATCCATCTTATGCCTAGTCATCCTCCTTACACACTCTTGTAGTATGGAAAATTCACTTGAGGGTTCCCCTTTAGTCCATTTTGTCATACCCTATTCCCACCAACTCTATCATCATCCTTCTTCTTCACTTGGCGATCTTACTTAACCATTCCGGCCGCATGGCAATCTTACTTAAGACTTCCACTTAAGGTTGATCTGCCCTATGGCCTTCCCCCATCCCATCATATTTCCCCCATCTTATTTCTCCCACCTCTCATGTCACAATCATCATCTTCAACCTACCATTCCACCCATGTCCCCAATATCATTTTGTCTTTCTCCTTGCATATCATCCCTATCGGTTAGGTGATCTTACAAAACCTCTCCAGCAGCATGGCGATCTTACTTAAGATATTCTCTTAAGCATGACATGTCATCTTACACTCGCCCATCACTCTACAATCTCACCATCCATATTTCCTCTTCATTCCCCATCATCACATCTTTTTACCACCACTATCACCCTCCTCTGCTTGCAATCTTACTTAACCACTCACCCGGCATGGCGATCTCACTTAAGAGTCCCTCTTAAGGATGATCTATCTCCTTTCCTTTCCCCATCACTACACACCCTTCACCCTTCACTTTTTCTCGGCATTCCCCATTATCACATCCTTTCACCTCCTTTTCGATTCTTGCAAACACCACTTCTCACTTGACCACTTGTCATCTCTAGTTTCGCTCGCTTGGAAATCTTACTTAACCACTTCTGTCACATGAAAATCTTATGTCAGGGTCCTCCCTACACTTAACTTGTCATCATGAACTTCTCCCCCGCCTCATTCTTCATTTACTTTTTTGATCGCTTCTTCCACCTGGTATCTCCTACTACCCACTTTTTCCTCCTACTATTATCCTTTCTCTACATATCCTCTTACAACATACATCTAATCTCTTTTGCCTACAATCACATTCCTTTTCCCCATTTTCCCCTTCTCAATCCATCATCCTTCATACCATTTCTTCCCATTCTTTTTATGTCTTGGTTTTCATCCTCATCACCCACATCCTCTCCTCACTTTCACCTAGTCCCAACTCATCCCTCCCATTTTATTTACTCTTTCTACTTCATCTTCTCAAATCCCCCATATTTATACTCACACATGCATTCGCCATTATTGTTAACACTCCTATATCATTCTTTCGTCATCATCTTCTATTCCCATGCTAATAATTGTAAGTGGGATTTCCCTAAAAATCATCAATCCTCATTCCGCACAATCTCATTCACTCCCTTGGACCTTCTAGAGTTTCCCTTCATTCCTTCCCTCCTCTAAGCCCACCACTCATTGTAAGGGGATTTCCCTAACGTCCCTTTATTGGCGTTACCCTTTCCAATCCTCGTTAGCTTTCTCCTTTTCTTCATTTTTTCTCTTACCCTTCCCCACCACTCATTATAAGGGGGATTTCCCTAACGTCTCCTCATTGGCATTGCCTCTTCTATCCCCCATTCTATTTTCTCTCCTATTCGTTTCCCTCAATCCCACCCTTTCTTGTCACTTCTTACCCATCTCTCCATCTTCTCTTCGCCCTCTTCAATATCTTTATTGTCTTCATCATACATCCTTTTTCTATTTTCTCATCATCCTAGTATCCTCATTTCATGCATCTCCATATTTTCCTATCGATGTCATTCCTCCCCTCTTTCTTCTCTGAACATTCCTTATATTGTTCCCTTTCCACTTATTACCCCTTTTTGTATTTCCTTCTTTCTACATCATTTTCTTTGTTATCCTCTTCTCTCTCCCACCCCTCGTCTTATTTCCCTTCCCTGTATTGTCTTCTTCCCCTTTTTCCATCACATTTCCTCCTTACTTCCCCATCTATATCCTGGCTCTTCAGTGTTGTCCTGTCTTTTTTTATCGTACCACCCTCCACATGCATCTCCATATGGTCTTTCCATATTCTTTGCCTTGGTTTTCCTCAATGACACGATTCCTTCCATCTTCTCCTGTATTTGCTCTATCTTCCTTTCCTCTCCCCTAATTTTCATGTTTCTTCTGACTACTTCTCCTTTTCTCTACCAACCCTACCTTTTTGTTCATTATGTATCTATTTCTCTTCTTTTCTCTCCTCTTTTTCACACTTTTCTCGCCCCTCATAGTTTCTTTTTTTTCTCCGTTCTACTTCTTCTTTCGTCCTCTTTCCATTTTCATCTATTTCACCCCTACTCCCACCTCATTTTCTCTTTCTTATTTATCCTTTCCCATTTCCTACTTTTCTCAGCTCTATCATTTATTTCACTTTCACGTATCCCTCTTTACTATCTTTGTTGCTTCCTTCATTTTGCACATCTCTCTATTTCATCCCTTCACCCTCTCCTATGTCATTTTCCTGTTTTTGCCTTATTTTTCCTTCATCATTCCCTTTTTCCCCCTATCATCCTTCTCTCTTATTTCTACCTCTTTCATTCATTTTTTCCCCCTCCCCTATCTCCCTTACTCTTCTTGTAATCAACCCCCAATCCTATCCATTCCCTTTTCTCTTTCCCACACACCCTCACACCTAGCATTCAAGGCTGATTGAATCCTTTCTCCATTTGCGTTGTGTGGTCATTCCAGTCTCTTCCACTCCATTATCATCCTCTTCTCTATATAATTAATTTCTCTTCTTTTCAAGAGTTCTATCGTATATTCCATTCTCATCAGTCCTCTCGAGGGGGCATCATCACATCTATCCATAATCACATCTTCTCATGACATTTTTGTCTTGGAGGATACTATGACATCCATCACTCACCACTTTCTATTCTCCCCAACAAACATTCACTCTACCTTTTTCTTAAGAAAAGTAGATTGAATTCTTCCCCCATCCCGTCTACTTTCTTTGAAAGGACACTACTTTCATAGTACCCTTCCAAAGAGGGGAAAATGTAGACACCCTAATTTCACATATGTCCTAAATCAATTAATTCCCCTTCCTCATTTCCCACAAAAATACACTTCGAATTAATCAAATATAATTTGATTAATTATCCATTTCAAAATCCAAAAAATAACCCAATCCTCACCACATGTCATTATTCTCCATGTTTTTCTACTATTGAATTAAAAATTTAAATTCAAATCCTCACCCATTCTTCGTGGTCCCCACTCACCTAAAATCCTCCACTTATGAATTAAAAATATAATTCAAATCCTCACCCATTCTTCATGGTCCCCACTCATCTAATATTACCCACATTTTCAAACCACTCACCTAATCTTGTCCACATTTTCAAACCATTCACTTAATCTTGCCCACAGTTTCAAACCATGATTACTTAAATTACTCTAAGTTAATCACTCCCCCAGGGTATAAATACAACCTTACCCCTCCCCTCTAAGGACATAGAGAATAAGCTTGAATGCCATATCTAAGTTCTTACATCCTTTGAGAAAATATCATCCTTTTGCCTCATCCTAATGCCCAAATAGCCTCATAATCCTTTTTTCCATCTGGTGCAAAGTAAGAGGATCATTGTTGCAGGAAGGCCTTGTTCTGTCTTGAAGAAAAGCACCTACATATCACACAATCAGGGCTCAATTCAAGTTTCCTAGCCCATTCTAAGGTTTCTTACGGAACACGAAAGAGGAGGTAATATTGTTGGTATTTTACTTCCTTGTTAGTAGTGTATTTTTCCTAGCTTACGAGGTTTAAACATTGAATTTTATACTATTTTTTAATATAAAGAATGTCATCGTATTCTAGATTGACCACTTTAGTACCATTGATTGGGTCTTGGTTAATAATTTCACAATGTTCATTCATATTTTAGATGCCCTTATTGTCGATATTTGATGAATATTACCATCATAAATTTGACTAGAAGGATGAGAAAAAAAATCAAATATCATATCATCTAGACCCTTAAATTTATCGTGTCTCACTTTTGAGTTGTATATTTTACTACCTTCTACATGTGATTGTTTTCTCCATTTCAAATATGTTTTGGGAATAACATATATTTTCAAAAAAAAAAATCGAGCACTAATATGGTTAGGGTGCATGATATGATCAACATGGCATATGGGCCATGTATACATCTGGGAATCCCAACCTATTTAATGAATTTTCAAACGAGGGAGAAATCATCATATATTTACATTATTTGAATAAAAAAGTGAATATAAATAAATATTCTTAATATATTTACAATACATTCAAAATAAAATAAAAATGATTTAGTAAAAATCCATCATAGTAAAGAAAATCATTTATTTATAACACTTTTCAAACAAATTCATGTTAAATTTTTTTATATATTTGCACAAATAGATTAAAAATGTCTCAAAGTATGCATTTATGAGGCAAATGAGATCACCAAGATCTATTACAAATAAAAATATTCCTAATTTTATTTACATTAAAAACCATAACTAAACCAAAGGGATGATGAAATATCATCACTTTTAGGCCTTTTTCTTTCACAATCTCTTAACTTTTTGGGAGTGGGACGAATATGGTTATTATAAACAAAGAGATCCTCCCCAACTTTAATATCCACAATTACCTCAACTATTGTATAATGAGAATGTTTTGGCATCTCTGATGGGTCATTGTGATGTCCAATCATTTAACCATCCATTTTGAAGTTTATGTCATTTTTATCAATGATGTTTCTAAGGCAATGTGAAATTAAGATAACATATACGCAAATAGTGGTAGGGATTTTTATTTTAGGGGTTTTGTCTATTTGTTTGAGTCTTTTCTATTCACTATAATAATATTGCTGAAAATTAGTCAACTTCACGAGACTACTTTGAAAGTAAATAGCTTTAAACTACTCAAAATTAAACTAGAAGAAATTACATCTATTATAATGAACCCAATGTACGAAAGGAAGTGCTTTGTAGAATGAAATTGTTTTGAAATGAAACTTTATGAAATTGAAGACATACGAAATGAAATGCTTTACAAAATGAAATTATTCTAAAATGAAACATGTTGAAATTGAATACATACATAAAGGAAATGATTTAGAGAATGAAATTACTTTGAAATGAAAGGAATGCTGAAAAATTAATGTTGTTTTGATGGGAATAACACAATTTTTGAAAATGATTGTTTTAAGCACACTACATAATTCAAGAATGTGAGAAGAACATAAACGTAAATAAAACAATAACCAATTCCTTGATTGAGTTTTCCCTTTCTCTCCATTGAATTGGTTTGATGAAACATTTTTCTCATAGTAACATGCTTTTTTATTGATAAAAAGGAGTTTTCAACATAAATTGGAAATAAATGTAATTGCTACTTTTTTTTCATTATCATATTGCATTGTACACGCTCATACATACACACACATCTATTTAAATCAATCAAGACATGTATTATATATATAATGTTTCTAAACACACAACCATGAATCTAGGAAGCTAGATATGAGAATAGTTTAGGAGTCGATTCTGGCTCATAAAAAAATTAGGAACTGAGTTCCTTGTTTTCAGTCTTCATTAACTTCCCTTAAACTGATCTTCATGATGGAGTAGACCACATCCAATCTTGACTATAACACCTTGCATTGGTGGTTTTCATGAATTTATTAACCTGCACACATCACCATTCTTATTTTTGGACTTGATCAATCAAACCATCCAATGCATTAATTAATATTTTTACAAGAAAAAGTATCATTTATTAGTGATTTAATGGGTCAATTTATGGACTCGTCATATCCCCTACACCTTACCTTTTGCAAGTCCTCTTGAAAACTATTTTTGCATTAACCTTTACTCAAGTATCTGTGCCATATTGAATTCTTCATACCAATCTAAATATGTTTTAGAATTTGTACTCTTGAATCCCATGTGTTCAAAAACTGAATCTACCCATTCTTTAAATTGTTCCTCATGTTGTGGTGCAATATTTTTCCATGATGTCATAGGACTGAGAACCAAAGGTGGTCTAGTCCTCATTCCCATCCATTCATCATTTTATTCTTGTGCCAGATGTTGAATGATTTTCACAATTGTTTTTTCTCTCCTCATACTCCAAGCGAGATTTTGGGGAGACCTTATTTTCAATGCAATGTTTGATGTTTCCCATCTTGTGTTACATGCAACAATAACTTCCTCATTATGTTCTTGGTCATAAGAGTTGAAATTTTTAATGTATTCCTCCATAATCTGAGGTTGGATACATAGAAACTCAGGATGATAATAGTAGGCTCTAAAATTTCTCCTCATCTAGTCTGCATTTATATATCGAGGATTTATGAAGAACCCAATGGTAATCTCCCTATACATGAAATCATAAATGTTTATAGGCCATAAATTTTGATTATATAACAAGGATTTAAAACATTTTAAATTAAATTCTCCCACATTCAAATTGAGTAGAAAATATGGCGCATTACAAACAACCATGTTACATAAAAAAATTCATAGAGAAGATTTTGGTGTTCCTTGGCACATGTCTTGTAAGCATATATAAACCTCTTTATATCACCTACTTCATGAGGTAGGCCATAGAAAAATCTGGTGAGATTCCAAAAATAGAATTGTTCTTGAAGAAATAGACTATACATAGAGGTTAGCCTCCTGCAAGCTAGAATTTTTTGAGCTATTTCATATATAGTTCCAAGATTGGATTCTAATTTTTTTAACTCTTTGTTGGATTCATCCTATTCTCTTAACTTGTTATTTTCATCCAAGAGACTTGATTTCTTGAAAAATGTTTTCCCATTTTGTGCTTAGAACATCCCAAGCTTGGAGCCTGATATTTCTCTATTTTCTTAAACTAGACACTTCTAATTTCAACCAGAAATGATCTTATCTTTTTCTACATTTTTGATTTTTTTTTTTTTGAAACTCATTTTTCAAAGAAAAGTTAGCTTATTCCATACCTTGTAATTTCATCTTTAGAATTTATATCTCCTTGTGTTGTTCTTGGATTGTGGCTTCAACTCTTGCTATCATGATTTCTTGCTAACGTTCTCTTTGTTATTCTTCCCTCTCTTCTTCATGAGAAGAGGAGCTAGTCTCTTCTGCAAAAAAGTGGTTACTTAACTTTTGAGATGATAGGTATGGTTATAAAAGATGAAGGGGTTATTTCTTGTTCTTCTTGTAGTTATTCCCTAATTTATGAAGTTTTCTCTTCTATTTATGGTGCCCAATCTACCATTGTTGAAGCATGATATTCTATTTCGTAGCTTGTTATTCTATTTTTGGTTCCTACTATGCCATTTTTAGAGCCCGATATTCCATTTTTGTATCTTGTTATTCTATTTCTGGTGTCTTTTCTACCATTTTTGAAGCATGCTCTACCATTTCTTGAGCCAGGTATTCCATTTTTGTAGATTTATAACTTATCTCTAGAGATTCAGTGTAATTTTTAGTAGCTGCAGCTATTTCAACTTGAGCCAAATATTCTAAAGTTTATGCATCTCCTTCATCATTTAATACATGTCTTCTTATCTTCCCTACATGGGTTTGAGAAGATATTATTGTTTTGGTTCTTTTCTTTGAAGTCTTCGAACTAGGGTCCCATGTTTCTTCTCCTTCTAAATATTTTTTCATAATTAGCTCACAATGAGGTGCCTATTGTGCATGTTTAACAATTTTAGGTTTGAAAGCTCGGGATTGGTCTTGCGATGGGTAATAACAAATTTTGAAGTAGACCTAGGGATGACAGAAGTATGCAATAAGGCTCTTTTACTTTCTTTAGATTTTAAATTTTAGTAAAATGGTTTCTCATGACTTCTCCACTCTAGGTTTCTTTAGGAAATTATGCTTAAAGATAATATGAATTATTCCATGGTGTTTTCGTGAGTTTTTTCCCTCATATTTTGTTGACATGGTAATGCTAGTGTAAAATAAGAAACCAAGTTGGTTAACTCTAAGTTAAAGGTTTATCCTCCTCTGTTTCAAATGGATTTAAATCCTCATGAAATCCCCACCCAACATAGATTATTTCCCCTCATATGTAAAATATTTCATAACCCAAGAAGTTACAATCTTCCAAGGCTCAGGAAATATTTCCCTCTTTATACCTTTCTGAATTCCGTGGGGGTTGAGTATAATTTAAAAATAATTTCATCTTCTTTAGGAGAGAGTGGAATGAGGTATTTTCTTGAATATTGACTTGTAAATTTGATGTCAAATTCATGGATGCCACATATGGAACTTATGACAGTGATATCAACTTCAATTCTCATCTTGTTCACCTTTGTGTGAAATTTTTCAAGTTCATATATAAACTCTTCTATTGATTGACCATCAAACCCTTCAATTTTTTAATGAATTCTAACCAACCTACATCATGGAAAATTTTTACAACTGAAACATTTTGTAGGAGTGATGCCATCCGAATTAGGTTCTGATTTATTATTTTGACCCATTTTGTAGAAACATATAGAATAAGGTATTCTAAACAACAATTACAAATTTTTCAGGAGTAATCTCTTTAACAATCACTTCCTTTACTTAGGAAGGCACCCAACAATCTCAATTATAAAAATGATGATGTCCCACTGATAATTGATTATTGTAGTTATGTGACACATTTCGAGGTGTCAAAATAATGAATGTAACTCCATGTAATTTTGGCATGCATTACAATGATGTCATAGTATTCCTTCCTCGTGCCACACATCATGCATAAACTTAATGATACGATTCTTACTTTTTTTTTTTTACTCTTTAATTAAATCAAATGCATTGGATTGGCTAGAAAGAGAAGTATTAGGCAGGAGAAATAGATGCACCTTACCTTACCAAAGCATGTATTCCTATGATCATTGGTCATCCTTTCTTGAATTTGAAAAAGATCTATAATTAGTGTGCTTTCTATGAAATTCATTTGTTCCCACCATTTATTATCTACGCATCTTGTTACATTTTTAAATTTTGAATGCATAATATATATGTGTGTGTGTGTGTGTGTGTGTGTGTGTGTGTGTACATATATACATACACACACACATATACATACACACACACATGTGTGTGTGTGTGTGTGTGTGTGTGTGTGTGTGTGTGTGTGTGTGCATATATGTATATATATATATATACATATACATACATACATACATACATACATACATACATACACACACACACACACACACACACATATATATATATATATATATATATATATATATATTGTATTTTTAGAATAAGAGAGGAGAATATTGTCTTTTTGATTCCTATTTTATCCCTTTACTTTGAGTTTGAACTTCTTCATTTCATCATAATGTAAGAACATTCTTCCATGAAACCAAATTCATACATGACAATTTCCTTAGTGAACTCATATTTGTTCACCTTACCTTACCAAAGCATGTATTCCTATGATCATTGGTCATCCTTTCTTAAATTTGAAAAAGACCTATAATTAGTGTGCTTTCTATGAAATTCATTTGTTCCCACCATTTATTATTTGCATGTTGTTACGTTTTAAATTGTGAATGCATAATATGTGTGTGTGTGTGTGTGTGTGTGTGTGTGTGTATGTATATACATATACATACATACATACATGTGTGTGTGTGTGTCTGTGTGTGTGTATCTCGTGTGTGTGTGTATGTATGTATGTATATATATGTATACATATACATACATACATACATATATATATTTGGTATTTTTGGAATAAGAGAGGAGAATACTGTCTTTTTGATTCCTATTTTATCCCTTTACTGGAGTTTGAACTTCTTCATTTCATCATAATGTAAGAAAATTCTTCCATGAAACCAAATTCAATACATGAATGAATTTCCTTAGTGAACTCATATTTGTTTTGAGGCTACCGATATAGTCTCAATTTGTGTCAATTTATGAAAAAAAAAAAAATCTTATCTACATCAATAGGTAGTAACTTGACTAGTAAATTATCATAATTTTTCTCCACTTGATAGGTCCTCAACCATCTAGTTCTTAATTTTATTTCAAACTATTGATAATTTGAGTCAAACAAAAGGGCCTAGTATCCTTCTTTAAATCTCTTGATCTTAATATGAGATTCGTGGAAAATATTTCTTTAATGTTGGAGTATTTTAGAATGTTGTTGAGCCTCTACCCTCATATCATCTAACTCATTTAGCTAAAGAATCATGTCTTTCTAGGTTGTATCAATCTCAATTCCCACCTCTACCATTTTCCTTAAGGTTACCAACTCAAAATTGATAGGAAGTAGTGGGTTCTTCACATACACAAGTTCATAAGGAGATAATCAAGTCATGGTTTTCCATGTTTTATTATATTCCCATACTGCCTTAGGGATTTTTAATACCAAATCCTTCCCGGTTGGATCCATAACTGTTTCAAGATGTTTTATAATTCTCTTTTTATGACTTCAACTTGTCCATTGGACTAAGGATGATACGGTGATGACTTCCAATGCTTGATCTGGTAGAGTCCTATAAAGGCCTCAATCATGTTAGACATGAATTTAGGTCCTTGGTTAAAGACTATGGCTCTAGGTGCTCCATAACTCTACATGATCATGTAGTAGAAGAAATCAGCTACAACTTCTTCGTTAGCAAAAGGAAGGGCCTGAAATTTTTCCCATTTTGTGACATAATTAGTGCACACTATTTAGTAATATTTTTGATAAGATGGAAGCTATATTGGTCTAAAAAATTGATTCCCCACTTCTTAAAAGGTCATAAAACCAATTGAGGATGAAGGGGCATTTCAATGGACAAAGTAGGCTTCCCCATTATTTGACATGCATCACATTTCTAGATGTATTTTTGACATTTTTTTAGTGAAGGACAACGAGTACCTAGCTCCAAGGATTTTGTGGATTTTCCTCTTAACTAAATAATGTCCTCCCCTAGTTCATCATGGAAAGCTCTTATGATGTCATACACCTCATCCTCCCTAACACACCTATGAAGAACCATATCAGGACCACATTTAAATAAAATTCCATTACACCATGTATAAGTAGAATTGTTTGAACTAATATTTTCCTTTATTTTCTTGTAAAATAAATTGGAAACTTCCTTGTGGTTAGATAATTAGTAATATAAAAAAATTGTTGTGAGTGTGCTGAAATTTTGAAAAGATTTCATCTAGAAAGAGGTTTTCAACAAGTTCTCCTTTTCCTAAAGCAATCAATCTAGAAAAAATCAACAACATTGGTCCTTCCTATCTTATCAATGATTGTCAAATTAAATTCTTGTAAAAGGAGTAACCATCTAATAATCCTCCCCTACTACTGACTTATTTATCAAGTATCTTATTATTGAATGGTCTATGTATATAAATAATTTATACCTAGTACCATAATGTATGATTTTTTAAGGAGTAAACAACATTCAAAAACTCTTTTTCAGTTGTAGTGTAATTTTTCTCTATAGGGGTCAAGTTTTTGCTAGTAAAATAAATTGCATACATATGTTCTTCTTCATCCTTCTAGCCAATAAATGTGCCCATTACGTTTTGGATGCATCAGTGTGAATATGAAAAGGTTTTCCCTAATTGGGTCCTCTCAAAACTGGAGCAGTAGTCAATTTATCTTTTATAACTTCAAAGGATTTTTGGCATTGAGAGTTCCATTCAAAAACACAGTCCTTTGTAAGTAAAGAGAACATAGGTGTAATAATTTTTCTGAAATATTTGATAAACCTTCTGTAGTAACTTGTATGGCCTAGGAATCTCTTAAAATTAGATTTGTTTACTTGAATAGGTAGTTTAATAATGATTTCTATATGATCATCCTGAATACATTTAGCAAAGATATGATGACCCAAAACAATCCCTTGATCAACCATAATTAAACATTTCTCATTACTCAAGGAGAGTTTATGTTGTTCACATCTTGCTTGACACTTTTTTAAATTACTCAAATATTCTTGAAAAGTAGCCCCATGGATGGAAAAATAATCCATGTATACCTCAACACAGTCATTAGTGAGATCTATAAAAATAGCCAAGACTACCCTTTGAAAAGTAGTAGGTGCATTACATAAACCAAATGGTAAAACTATATATGCAAATTTTCCCCAAGGACATGTAAAAGTGGTTTTATCTTGATCTTCTGGAGCTATAGAAATATGATTATAGCCACTGAATCCATCTAGAAAGGAAAAATAATTCTTACCTAATAAATTATCCAAAACTTAGTCTATAAAAGGCAGAGGGAAATAATATTTCTTTATAGCCTTGTTAAGTTCCATGTAGTCTATACATATTCTCCATTTACCATTATTTTTAGGAACTATAACAAGTGGAGAGACCCATTGACTATCAAATATAGGATAGATAAATCCTACTCTTAGCAGTTTCTCAATTTCATCTTTAACAATATCTCTAAGTGTTGGGTTGATCATGTGTTGTGGTTGTTTGACTAGTTTAACATCTTCAATATAAATATGATGAGTACATATGTTGGGGTGTATTCCTCTCATATTAAGTATAATCCCATGCAAAATCTTTAGAATGATTTCTCAAAACATCAATGACCTGAGATTCTTGTTCATTATTTAAATTTATTCCAATGTTCAATTCCTTTCCTAGCTAAATGGATATTTTCTTAATCTCAGGTAGATTTTCTTTCTTGTTTTCATTCACTAGAGAATTCAAGGACATAAATGAGGTTATAACTTATGAAAGATTGTTATGTTTTCAAAAGACATGATTCTAGTCAAAGGAAAATGAAAATCATTTGATATTTGTTTCTCATGATAAGCACATGATTGAGAAGGAGCATAATCATACATTTGAACATGAAATTCTTTATAAGTTTCAGCCTCTAAAATCCTACTATCCCTTTCTAGAGCTAGATTGAAAAATTCCAGAGCAAGACTAGTTGTTTTTCAGAGGTAGAATGGTTCTTTCCGAAGCTATAACTAATCTTTTTTAAGACAAAATGGTTTTTATGGAGCCAGAATGGTTCTTTCTAGAGCCAAAATGGTTCTTTCCGGAGCCAAAATGGTTATTTTCGGAGCCAGAATAAGATTCTCATCTAGGTTCCTATATGTTTCCTCTATTTCATCTATATGTTTTTTATTGCAATCATGGCTAAATAAAAAGGGATCATATAGTTCTAATCTAGTCCATCAATCCACATATGTTCACAAGTTCCCAAACATGGTTAAGTAGGAGGATAAATATAAATTATTTTTGTTTTAGTGCCATTTGAAATGGTCATATTTATAGATCTGCAATCAATATATGTAACAACAATAACAATCAAGGCCTTCCCAAAATAATTGGATAGCCAATTTTTTGATTTTTGGGTTGTAAGATCATAAAATCTACTAGATATTCCCATGATTCTATTATAACCATTACATCTCCTATGACTCCATCTAGTACAAAAATGGACTAGTCTGTCATTTGAAGGATAATGTTAGTTGATTACAATCATGTTAAAGATAATAAATTCAATGTGTCTGTGGTCATTACATTAATAACAACTCTAAGATCTACCAAGACATTAGATATTGTTTTTCCATTTTTAGAAATAATGATGACTGGACTTTTTGGGTCTCCATACTTAGGTAAGAGTAACTTTCCTGACAATAGATCAAATAACTTTCCATCAACTTGCACTATTTTGGGTATTGTTTATTTCTACCTGGTGTCTTTATGCAAATGCCTCTAATAGTTTGGTTAAGTTCTGAATATCCCTGATTGCTCTCAAAAGTGGAATCTGAATATGTAATTTTCTCAGTTCCTGTACTGAGGAAAATTATTCCTTGGCAAGTGTTTCTTTTAGTCTCTTTGGAAACGGGGTTTTGTGAACACTTTTATCCTTTATTTTTGTATTTTCATCATTTTTTTATGGTAGGGTCATCTTCTACATTTTCCTTAGAAATTTCTATGATAACAATTGGTGGGTTGTTCACTATTTTTCCTGATTTCAACTATAGGTTATTGAAGATTTTAATTACATTGTCCCTTCCTGTCCAAATTCATTAACTAAAGTTTTTTTTTTGGATTTGGGATAGGTTAAACCGATAGTTGGGTATGAGTCACTTTTCCTTCTTATAAGTGTGATTGATGTGGTGGCATCTAATCTTGCTATGGAGGATTTTTTCTTGGATAATTGAAGTTTTTCTATTGAGATCATTGTTGATTTTACCATGGTTTTAGATTGACCGGTGGCATCTAGTTCTATTGATTAAATTAATGTATATATGGTTGTTGATTTGGAAAAAATCATCCATTTTTGTGTCCAATTAGGTTTTCCCCAAGTGGATGGAGGAGTCTGATTGGTCCATTACATTAACCAAGGATTTGGAGTTGGTCTTGAAAGAAATGTATAATGATATGTTTGTCTTTGGATGTAGTTTAATACTCTTATTGGTTGATAAAATTTGTTTAATTTTTATTTCAAAAAAGTAATAAAGGTGACACAATGATTAATATCATACTCATTGACATCACAAATCATGCACATGTTTGTGTGGTCTAAAGGTCAATCCTTTAAAGGATGCATTTTCCTACACCTGGGATAATATATATTCAGTGGTTCAATGGTGGCCTTACATATGGCTGTAACCCATCCAAAGTATAATTCAGTTGTGTTAAGATGGTTATTTTCATTTTGGAATGTTCTTCCATGAGTTGTGAAGTGTTAGAAATAATTTTATACTTCTATGTTTCCTAATACTTCTCCTTGTTCTAGAATAATTTTTGCACAACTTTACAATCTGATGGAGGGAAATCTTATTCACATATCCTCTTCCCATTAGGTTGAGAGATTCCCTAGCTTCTTCATCAATTCCTTTGAGAAAGACATATTTTCTTAATTCTTCATTTAACTAATATCCACTCCTTCTATGGAAAAAAAAGAAATATGTCTAAGTAATCTTCCAAGTTCTCATTTTCTTTTTGTCTTATTTGGAAGAATTCTTCTTTCCTATCCCTTCCTCTATAGTAATCTTGGTATTTGTCTAAAAACCAAGTTTCCATTTCTTCCCAAGAATTAATCGAGTTAGCCTCTAGCCCCATAAACCAACTCGTGGAAGAATATTTGAGAGTGGAAGGAAATATTTTAAGTTTTTGGTTGTCTGGTTTGTAGTCATATTTCTAGCATAAGACTTTGAACTCAAACCAAAACTAGTTTGGTTCTTCTACTGATATTTCTCTAAAGGTAGAAAGTACAGATGGATAAATGTTCTTCATAGGGGATTATTCCTCATTGTTTAGGAGAAAGGGGTGAGTAAAGGTTTGTCCCATGGTCATATTCCCTAGAAGAGTATATTCCACTTGTTCACCCATGTCTATGTAGTGATTGTGTAACTTAGGAATATTAGAGGATGTTGGCTCCTTAAGAGGAAATGTATATTTAGTTTCTGTTTTAATTCCTAAGTGTTGTTATTAAAATATTATGTGGTTTCTTTTCCTAATGTTATTGGTTGAGATTTTATAGGTATGTATCTACCCCGTGTCTCGCAAACTTGTACATCAATTTTATCTTTGGAAAAGGATTGGATCACTACTAGTTACATATTTTTACTTCAATTTAACACACTTTTCCCGAAAATGGAACCAAAAATGATGGTTCATTATGATGTCCTGTCATCACCAATCTGCACTATGATAATTCTTCACTGGGAACTCCTCGTGCTATGATTATTTACTAATGCATGACCTTTAGTTTGGTGGATGTAATCTGGAAACACAACAACAAACATAACACAAGAATACCATAGACTATGATAAAAGGAATGATGATAAATCTGAAATATCAGAGTAAATTATAATATTAGCATGAAATTGTTACAATCTCACCCATGAGGTACTTCAAGTGTTATTGACTTCACTTGCATTTCACCAATACTATGGGAGAAACTTCACAATTACACCTCTTAATGGCTTCTTCAACACACCTTTAAATTGATGGCTTCCTTTACACACTTCATACAATATTTCTCACTACTTCCTTCTATGCTAAATGAGGGGGGGTGGCCTCTTTATTTATAGACTTCTAGGCTTATCCATCTTATCTCTAAGATAGAATAAGAAATCCACTCGACGAATCACATTCCATACCTTAACTCTTATATGTACATGTAAGTTTATCTTTTAAGATAAGATAAACCTTATCATTTCACATGGGTTCCACATTTTTAGACTTTTTACAAATAAAATATACAAAATATTTATGACCTCACTCCTTGTCCTTATTACCAATATAATATTTATAATTCCTAATCACGTAGACCCTACTTCTCTTCTTACCCCAACTTTGACATTTTAACATTCTTTGGACCACTTACGACAACCATTTACTTTTTACCACAACATTCTATTGTACTTTTGACTATTTCCGTACTATACATTATTGGCGGTGTCGTCTTGCTGGCAACGCTGCTTATCTTCTATCAGATGCTACTACTAATTATACTTAACAACATCCTATTCCTAATACATACATTAATAAAATAGAAATTACGGAGGAAAATTTTAGTGTCGACATCTTCCCCCTTCCTAGCTTCTACTCCGTCCTTGGAGTAGACTATTCTGGTGCTTGGAAAATCTTCAACTTGTCATGGTTGACCCATTTTGTAATGGGAGTGCCATCCAATTCCTCCAGTCGGTATGTACCATTTTCATGCACAACTGCTATTTTGTAGGGCCCCATCCATTTTGGAAGAAATTTTCTCTGTCTTCTTTTTTTTTGTATCTGGAATCATATACTAGAACCAAGTCATTCACATGAAATGGAGACCACCGGATCTTTTGATCAAAGTATTCTTTCTGCTTCATTTTCTTCTTATAGCTTGTATCCTTAGCTATTTCCCTCATTTCCTCTAGCAAATGAAGATGTACCAACCTTTCTTTTACTGAATCACTTTCATCCATTCTTTCATTTTTCATTACTCTGACCGTGGGAATATCAAACTCAATAGGAAGAACTAGATCAATGCCATAAGCCAACTGAAATGGGGAGTATCCTATTGCTGACTTTGATGTTGCCCTATATGCCCACAATGCTGCATGAATCCTTTTATCCCATTTATGTACCTGCAAGGCTGCATCTTTTGCTAGAATTTGACACAACACAAAATTTATTCGTTCCACCTGTCCATTTGTGCTTGGCTTATATGTTGTTGCCTTCCTGTGCTTAATAGAAAACTTATTGACTAGGGCTTCTACCACCTCATTAATGAAGTGGCTTCCTTGATCTGCATACAATTTATAATGGACAACCAAATCGGTGACAATGCGTTCATATATGAACCTTGCCACTTCATCCATGGAAGCTATTTTCAATGGCCTAGCTTCAACCCACTTGGTTAAATAATCATGGCAACTACAATATACTTATTTTGGCATGAGGTAGTTGGAAGTGGACCTACAATGTCTATTTCTCACTTTTCAAAGGGACCAAGTGGAAGAATAGGGCATAATGGAGCTCATGAAGTCTTACGGTTACCATGTGTTTGACAAATATCACATGTCTTACAATAATTATAACAATCTTTAAAAAGAGTGGGCGGTGATAACTCGCATCCAAGATCCTTCTTGTATAAGTTGTCCAGAGAAGTGCCCTCCACATGTACCATTGTGGAATTCTTCTAGCAGTTCCTTCCTTGATCACGTCCAATCGCCCTCTTGTCTTGTCCATCGTGTCCTATTCGAAATAATACTCCATGCGAGAATAGAATATGGACAATCGGCTTGAGTAATCTTTCTCTTAGTCTTTGCATTGGCACCATCAGGAAACTTGAATTCATTCAGATAATTCCAAATATCTATGTATTCACTAGGGATTGTGTCAAGGGATAACAATGTTGCATCGGGAAATCATCATCATCACAAGATGATCCTAAACCATAATAGGCTCGAGAGAATGCATCTACATTAACATGCTTCTTTCCTGGCCTATCTATAATATCAAATTCAAATTCTTGTAGCAAAATTATCCATCTTGCTATCCTCCCTGATGGGTTAGGCTTATTGACAATATATTTTAGAGCCTGATGATCTGTTACAACTATAAATTTCTGCCCTAGCAAGTAATTTCTAAACTTCTTTATAGCAAAAATGATAGCTAGAGCCTCTTTTTTAGTTACAGTATAATTTACCTCAGCACTGCTCATTTGTCTGCTCCCAAAGTAAATTGGATGTTCATTCCCATTTTCATCCTTTTGGCTCAAAGTACTTCCTAGTGCTGCATCTGAGGCATCAGTGTACACAATGAATGGCTTGCTCCAATCTAGATTCTTTAAAATAGGTGAAGACACCAGGGCTTCCTTCAGTTGTCCAAAAGCTTCATGTGCCTTATTTCCTGGTTCATAAGTAACATCCTTCTTCAAGAACTGGGTTAGTGGCTATGCAATCTTTGAGAAATTCTTGATGAACCTTCTATAGTAACCCACATAGCCTAAAAATGATCTCAACTTACTTCTATTCATAGGAAATGGTAAATCTTTGATTTTGAAACTTTATCGGATCGGTGCAATACCATCTCTGGATATAACATGCCCTAACAAAACGCCTTTAGAACATCCAAAGACACACTTTGTAGGGTTTAGTGAGGCTTGTGCTTCATCTAACCTTTGAAATGTTGTCTCCATTTGGTGCAAGTGGTCCAACTTGCTCCCATAGATGCAAAAATCATCCAGAAATACTCTGATGAAGGTCCCAATGTAGGGTTCAAACACCCTATTCATCAAATGCTGGAATGTTGTTGGAGCATTACACAACCCAAAAGACATAACTCTATAAGAAAACGTTCCCCAAGGAGTGGTGAACGTGGTCTTCATTGATCTTTCTCTGCTATACGAACTTGGTTGTATCCACTATATCCATCAACAAAACTATAGCACTCCTGGCTAGCTACTTCATCCAAGATCTGATCTGAAAATGGAAGAGGGTAATGATCCTTCTTTGTTGCCTTATTGAGCTTCCTATAATCAACACAAATGCGTAGCTTCCCATTCTTTTTTATTGAGATCACAATGGGAGAAACCCATTCTAAATTCTCCATAGCAAATATGAATCCTGCATCAAGCAACTTATCTATTTCTTCTTTTACAGTCTTGGAAAAATTAGGATTCATTCTATATGGCATTTGCTTTATGGGCTTAGCACCATCTACCAAATCAATAGAATGTTCTACCCAACTTACTTGACAGAGTTCCTTGTAATCAAAAGTGAATATGTGTATGTACCTTTGAAAGAGCCGGAGATAGGATTCCTTCTCACTCTCCATCACAAAGATCACCAATCTTTATTTGTTGGAGACGATCATCAACTTCTTCTTCGAGATAATTTTATGGGATCATGAGTTGGTGTGGACTGGAAGGATATCCATGATCAAACATCAACCTCACTTTCTTCATCTTCGTGTCCACTTCACTAGTACTAGAGTAATCGAGGATGTCCAATCATCGGTTTCATCACTTGAATCCACATGTTCTACCTCATGATGTTGAGGGATCACGTTGATTTTACCCTCTCTCTACCACGTCCAAGTGTCATGAAACCTTCATTCCAGTAGTTTCTTGCATGAACTCTCCTTAGCCATGGTCTTCCCAACAAAGATTGGGTACGCAACAGATTACCATTTTTTATCACCCGAAAGTCTACCACACATACAACACCCATAACAGAGATATTGCCACATTTGAAACTACACCTTCTCGTTTAGTTTTCCTTTATTTAATGACCTTAAACATAAGTGTTAAAGGGAGATCAATTTTAAACCCAACATATTCATTACAGAGACTCGGTCATTAAATTAATCGCAGCACCTCCATCAACTAAGACATCATGAATTGAAATACCATTACATAATACCTCGGCTTGTGGAGCATAGGGATCTTCCTCTGCCTCTAAAAAAGGGAGCTCAACCTCCTTCCTTCATCGAGCATTGAGTCCACTTCGCAACTTCCACCTCTTCTCGAAGACATAGCCAAGAGTTGACCATATGTAATATTTGTAGGCCTTTTGGACGATCTTCCAAGATGGAGTATGGTCCTTGCCCTGTGAAATCGAAAAATCCTGCACACCTAACTTTCTTCTCCTATGTTTCTTACTAGTTTCTCCTTTCATCTTCTTAGGGTCATTTCCATCTTGATTATCTTTTTTTTTTCTTTTTTTTTACAAACACATCTACTTCATTATTTCTGCTCTTATCTACTACATCAAAAGAATTCACAGTGATTTTCTTTTATCATTATCTCTTTTACCGGATGTAGAAGCTCTATCTAGACAATTATACTTATAATGACCCTTTTATAACAACCATAACAGATAACTTCAGAAATATTTCTTTTTAGACCTCTATCTCCTCCCTGAGAACTAAATTCTTTTCCTTGAAGAAGATTAATAGTTAACTAACCCATCTTTTTGAGCATATCTTCATACTCAGTAGATGTACTAGGAGAAATATTTGTGCTCACCGGAGTGGTTGTGGATTGTGGACCAAAGGTGTTGGTGCGCAGCTCTACTTTAGCAACAATTTCTTTGGGCTCCTCTTCCATGATTTCTTCTTGCCTTCTTGCAATCTCCTTTGCTTGTTCAATGGTAGTTGGGCGGTCATACTTCACTCATTGTCTGATCTCTGGCTTCATCCCAAGAATGAAGTGCTTACATAGGAGATTATCCACACCATTCATCAACCCATCCACTAATCCTTCCTTCCGATCTGGGCATCGAGCTTCCTCCTTAGCTCTAGAACACGAGCATGATAATCCCTTATCTTCTCCTTCTCTCCTTGGGATAGCTTTGTGATCTCGATCATGAGATCTCGCATATTTCTTGTTCACCAAATTCTTCAAGAAAACTTTTCGCTTAATAAATCCCATGAATTTTCACATTTTCACCTAGTGTTTCAAACCACCTAAGTCTTTGAACCATCCAAAAAGGTAGGAAAAATCCAGTCCATTATTCCCTTCTTATAAGGCCATTACAAATACAAGATCGTTTAAACTCTTGAATGAAAGAGGAAGCATCTTCATTAGATTGGGCTGAAAAAAAGAATCTTCCCCATTTTCAAAAGTAACCACCGTAAAATACCAACCCACAAATACAATCAACAAGACTTATGTGCACAAATAATTGGAATCATGTAATAGAAAGTGACTTTACACCTTTCTACAATAAAATAGAAATGACCACGGTAACTATGGTAAAACTTGACTTACAAATGGTAAAAACTGACTTTACTATGGTAAACACTATTCACAGTAAAAAGTGAAGTTACTGCGGTAAATACTATTCACGGTAAAAAGTGACTTTACTGTGATAAATACTATTCATAGCAAAAATGACTTTACCATGGTAACTACTATTCACGGTAAAAATGACTTTACCATGGTAACTACTATGCACAGTAAAAATAAGGTTACCCTCCAATTGATTTTTGACTAAGTGGGAATATCTCTCCAGAAAATCCACCAACGAGGAATGGTCCTGGCAACGGAACCAAAATGTCATCACCAATCCGACACTATGATAATTCTTCACCGGGAACTCCTCGTGCTATGATTATTTACTAATGCACAACCTTTAGTTTGGTGGATGTAATCTGGAAACACAACAACAAACATAACACAAGAATACCATAGACTATGATAAAAAGGAATGATGATAAATCTGAAATATCAGAGTAAATTATAATATTAGCATGAAATTGTTACAATCTCACCCATGAGGTACTTCAAGTGTTATTGACTTCACTTGCATTCCACCAATACTATGGGAGAAACTTCACAATTACACCTCTTAATGGCTTCTTCAACACACCTTTAAACTGATGGCTTCCTTTACACACTTCATACAATATTTCTCACTACTTCTATGCTAAATGAGGGGGTGGCCTCTTTATTTATAGACTTCTAGGCTTATCCATCTTATCTCTAAAATAGGATAAGAAATCCACTCGACGAATCATATTCCATACCTTAAATCTTATATCGTACATGTAAGCTTATCTTTTAAGATAAGATAAACCTTATCATTTCACATGGGTTCCACATTTTTAGACTTTTTACAAATAAAATATACAAAATATTTATGACCTCACTCCTTGTCCTTATTACCAATATAATATTTCTAATTTCTAATCACGTAGACCCTACTTCTCTTCTTACCCCAACTTTGACATTTTAACATTCTTGGACCACTTACAACAACCATTTACTTTTTACCACAACATTCCTATTGTAATTTTGACTATTTCCGTACTATACATTATTAGCGGCATCGTACTGGCAACGCCATTATATTCTATCGGACACTATTACTAATTATACTTAACAACATCCTATTCCTAATACATACATTAATGAAATAGATATTATGGAGGAAAATTTTAGTGTCGATACCCAATAATTTAATCAACCATTATGAATTTGATTTCATTTTGACCAAGGATGTGTCCAAGGAAGTATGCAATGAAGATAATAGATACATAACTAGTGGTATTGGTTCTAATCTTAGGGGTTTTTGTCTTTCTATTTGAGTCTTTTCTATCCAATAAACTAACTATTGATGATTAATCAAATTCTAATACTAATGAAAGAAGATAGATTTAAACTATTCAAAATTAAATAATAACAAATAAAATCTATTCTACTAAAGCTAATAGATAGAAAGGAAATAATTTACAAAATGAAATTACTTTGAAATGAAACTTGTTGAAATTGAAGACATACATTAAGGAAATGCTTTGCAAAATGATTTTTTTGAAATGAAACTTTTTGAAATTGAAGACATACAAAAATGAAATGATTTTCGAATGAAATTTATCTAAAATGAAAGGATTATTGAAACATTAATGCTATTTCAATTGGAATATCACAAGTTCTAAAAATAATTGTTTTAAGCACACTACAAAATTCAAGAATGTGAGAAGAACATAAATTTAAATTGCACAATAGATAATTCCTCGGTTGAGTGGGCCTTTTCTCTCCCTTAGATTGGTTTGATGACAATTTTTTTCAGAACAACATGATTTTTTATTGATCAGAAAGGATTTTTCAACATAAATTGGAAATAATTGTAATTTCTACTTGTGTTCCTCTATAATACTAAATTATACATGCTCACATATAAATACAAATATATTCATCTCAAAAGATTACAACTTTATAGTTAATGTTTCCCAAGACACACCTAAGAATCTAGGTAGCTAGATATTAGAATATTTTGGAAGTCAAATACAACTCATAAAAGAATTAGGAATAGAGTTCCTTGTTTTCAGTATTCATTAACTTCTCTTAAACAAAGTTTCATGATAGAGTACACCACATCCAATATTGAATGTGACACCTTTAATTGGATTTTTTCATGAATTTCTTAACCTGCACACATCACCATGCATATTTTCAAAGCAGTTAGTTGGAAAAAGACCTTAATCATTAGTCCACATAATTCAACAAGGATAAGATGCATTACTCCCCTATTTTTGGCTTGATCAATCAAACCATCCAACGCATTGATTAATATTTTCATGAGAAAAAGTATCATTTATTATTGTTTTAATGGGTCAATTTATGGACTCATCAATCTCTATCACTTAGTTGTCCCCACACTCCATGAATTGACAATCATATTTCTTCTTCTTGAATCCTTTTGAACTATTTATAAAATTAATAATATTATCATACACATACATGACATAAATCTAGATCATGATCATGCATTCTCTGTACATTCTCCCCTTCAAGAATTTATTCACCAATATTTTCATTAGAAAAAAACCCATATGTTGACATGTTAAACTTATACTCATCTAGATTTGAAAAAAATCCTAAAGGGATACTCAGATCTCAGAATGGTAATATATAAAACCATGATGTTAACATTTTCTTGATCCTAGATTGACATGGTTCAAAATAATGAGACCAAAACCTGCATCACATTAAATATAGGAATGGATCATATACTTCCCCCAAAAAAAAAAAAAAAAAAAATTAATAGAATCATATACTAGAGGAAGGGCCTTGTTCATTGGCCATACACCATACTATTTGAAGTTTTTGAATTCTACATTGTAGTATCTTCACTCTTAATAATTGATAATTGTATTTATCATACACCTTATTTTAAAAATTTAAATTCACTCTTAACTTCCCTTTTGAACTTCCTCTTTTTCATCCAAATTATTATAGTCACAAGGAGATGGAAAATTTTCTCGTGCATCAAATGAAGTATATATTAGAGATGAGGTTAGTGATGAGGCATCTAAAGAAGCAACCCTATTGGGCTTTACCTCAAATACTGAGCCTCTTTCACAAAAACTATAGTATGTTCCCATTCTTCCTCTCCCACATCTACCTCTTCTCCACCTTGGTCTATAAATTGGATCACTCTCAAGACACTAAAAATGATATTTATTTTTTATGAATAAGCATTTAAAAATTAAAAATTACATAGAATATAATATATCACCATATACTATATACTTTTTAACAAAAGAATATATGATAAGATGGAATTTTACAATTTTCATGAGTCGCGGGAGGGTTATGTATAAATGTATCGAGGGAGGATATGGAGGAGAGTTTGAGTATGAGTTATGTAGAGAACATATAGAATATAATCTATTATTGAAACCACTTTATATATTCATTTCAAACATATATTAATAGTTATCAATCTTCAAGAACCATAAATGCATAAAATTATTTATTTAATGGGTGCGAGACTTGTAAAAAACATACTAATTGATGAAGAATTAAAAAATCACATTGAAATGATGATCATGGTATGTAGGGGCATATATGTTGTCAAAAATAGGTCTACCAACTGATGTTGGATTAATTTTTTTAATGAATGAGAATTTTTGAGTCATAGAAGGAATTTCATGATGGTGTGACACATAAATCAAACTCGAGGTAGTAATATATGTTTGTAAGAGGAAATTGAATGATTTTTTTGGAATTATGAAGACTCATATGAGTGGAGGATAAAAGGTGGAGAAATTAAACATGTGACACTAAAAGAATAGCTTTGCAATAATAAAGAAAAAAGAGAGAGAGAGATATGATGAAGTGGAGGAAATAATGAGAGATAAGAGAAGATGCAAAGTCAATTTCATATGAAAGGTTATGACTCAAGTATGAAATAACATAATTTTATATCCCACTACAAGGAAATAAATATTCCACAAGAAGCATAATGTGATTATCACAATAAGGTTTAGAGGATAAGGTTTTTTAAAAATAACCTAATGTACACTCAACAATGGACTTGAGAGTCTTAGGACTAGTTTAATTATAGTGAGTAACTAATGGTTCAAGTAGTAGTAAGAGGATGTTGTGATGAATTGGGAAAAGTTCTAGTCACTTGGGTGACCTAAACTTGCTATAGGAACTGAAATGACACTACACAGATAGATTTTGGTGATTTTGTGGACATTAAGTGACCATTCTTGGTTGCACATGCGACCCATATTAAACATGATATACTTGCAACAATATATTTGATAATTTAAAATTAAGTTTTTTAAATTTTTGGGATTATATATTATTATTTAGTAGTTTTGAGAATATTTAAGAACAAGAAAATAAGAGAAATGGAGCCCCAACCCTAATAAAATGGGCGTGTGTTTGTTTGGATATCCCGCCTTAATACCAAAATTATTACAACTTGAGTACATGGGGGTTATCTTAGGGGATGTTATTTCCTAGAACTAAAAAATAGGACATGATAAGAATGATTATCTAATCTAGGGTAGGAAGGGATTTCTAAAAGGGATTCCTCTTTATACCTTTCAGTATGCAAGGCCCAAGTCCATTCTATAAGTGTAATGTTTAGGGTGTGGGTATTGGATGTTAAAACAACCCTCACTTCACTCCATGTAATTCATTGGATCTCCACCAAGAATGAAAATTCCATACTCTAATTTCTATAGCCCATTGGCACATGGGTTCTACTCTAATGGACCCTTGGCAATGAAATCCAAGTGCCTCCTAAAAGACTGAAATAATTAATGATTCCCAATATCACCTTATGGTGCGAGGGAAGAGCATACACGATATTAGTTAGGGTTAACAAAAAGTATTGTGATGCCAAATTAATAATAATTCTTTTAAATTTAAATTCTTTTAAAAAATTTATACTACAATTTACACAAATTTCAACAAACAAAAAGTACAACAATTGTTTTTAAAAAAATCTAAAACAAATATTTTTAGCAAATCAATCCTCTTTCTCACTATATTTTTGAAAAATTCCTTGTTTTTCTCTCACTACCTTTTTGTAAATAATATTTTTCTTTTCAAATGATGTCCTAGAATTTATATAGTGATTATAATTGAAAATTATTGGTTTTTAATAAAGATATATACAAAAAAAGATCGAAAGTCAAAAAAATGGAACTTAGATTTTCTCGATCATATTGGGTTGGGATTTCAAATGTCGATAAATGGTGAAAGAAAAAGTTCATCCCATAGTCAACAAGATAAAATCAACCTAACGTCACTTGTTAACATTATAGTCTTCTTAGCCTATAGTCGCCTTAACATCAAATTATTTTCATATGTCACTAATATAGTTGGGGCAACAACATTGTGTAACTAAATTTTTCTAATTTTTTTCTAGAATTGTTATATTTGAAAAAACTCCCTAACTATTGGGGAATTTGGGATCCATCACTATTCTCTCCAAATATTGTGTTGAGATATCAAAACATGAAAATCATAGTAATTTTATTCAAATGGTTTATACTAATTATGGGCCTCAAAATACCAATATAGATATACAAATCACCACATTTACTTTGTAAAACCTTAAAGCTCGCATTAGTTTCCTTAATCCCTAGGTAATTATAGGTGTGTAGGAGTTTTCCTACAAAAATAAGAGGAAAAGGCATTTCATATGTTAGATATATCGAATACGATTATTAGAGTGATGCAATTAAAAATCAAGATGAGGTAAACACACTTGTCAATTCAATTTTAGAACACGTTTTGAATATTTATTACGTTTATTGATAGTAATAAATTTATTTATGTTGCATTTTTGTGTTTAACACATTTATCCACATTACATTTTTATAAATCTAAAACATTGTACACCTCTCAAGGTTATATCTACCTCATGTTGTGATATAATTCTATTTCCCAATATTCTCTAAGGTGAACTAATATGCATGCTTCTAGAACTAAAATACCTAGATTCATTTTTATTTATTTTCTTAATCGTAATCCCTAGGTCATTTGGATTTATGAGAATTCTTCAAGCACTAATGTTCTTACCAATATCTTATAATTTCCTTATCTCTCTACGGTTTCATTATAATTCTTCAATTTTAATATTTTCTAAACCTTAGGCATTGATCACATGCGTTGTGTTCTTATCATGGCCCACCTTCTAGATGTGTGATCCAAGACCCAAGAGAGACCCAATGGATAAGAATTAATATGTGTAATTGCAGAAAACGTATTTTGAATGATAGAGGATGAAATATATATTAGAGTGTTTATAATAAGGAAATTGACATTAGATCTAGAACTATAATTATAAATTTATATTATGTAAATTATTTAAATACAATATCTAAGAGGTTGTATGTAGGATGCATATCTACTTCTTACATCTATGTTTATCACTTATTTTATCCCTAGAATACAAATTAGGAGGAAGATGAAATAGTGTATATCCCATTACAATGATTCTTAACAACCATTGTATAAATCAACATCAATATATTTAGTTAACATTACTATAGATTTTTTTGTTATGTGATTAATCTCATAGTGGAATTACTATATCTAAAAAATATAAAATAATTAAAATTCACCTCAAGTTATGCGTGAAAGAGTGAAAAGTCATATATGTACCCAAGAATGTGGGCATCTTAAATGCAATAAAGTAATTACATAAAAGTATTATGAGGTTTTAAGTACCTAATAAAGATGTGTAAATAATATTGTAGATTTAATAATGTAACTTAAAATACATGTGAAGGGATGTGTTAGTTACAATGATCCTTCATAATGTTATAAATAATGGAGAGGATCCTGTATGTATGACATGAAAGAAATATATGAAAAACATGACTCGGTGAAATACATATAGAAGATTTTATTAAAATAGAAAATAAAAACTTTCAAAGGTGTGAAGTAGGAGGAAAGTAGGCTCGATAATATGGGGTGCACAAGATGCATCCAAATGGAGGTACTTGGTGCACCCCAAACGTCCCTAACCAAGGTTGTGTCTTAAAATAGAAATTATTTTGATTCATCGGTGTGGAAGTGTTGGTCGTGCCTTTTTTTCCACTTGTGAGAGTTGGATTTCCATCAAGAAGTACCTCCCTCAAGATATGTATTCTAAAGTATTTTAAATTAATACAAAAAAATCATAAATGTCCATGGCTCATATATTATTTATTATACTCACATTTTAAAACATTGTATATTAAAATATGCATTTTGTTCATAACAAATAATTAAATTCAAAGAGACTAGGATTTCTCTTTATACAATAAATAATCATAAAACACCATAACATTTCTCTATAAATTAAATCATGGGAAATTCCCATTAAACTTGTGCAGAAAAATATTGAGGTTGTAGGAGTTGTGTGACATTATATAGGAGTTAGGATGATATGGATTGGAGAAACTGAGTGCAACAATATTCTTCCTACCAGAGAAGCCTCAACCTTGGTTAATTAGTTTGAACGAAAATAATATCAATTAAATTACAGGTTCCACATTAGATTTCATACTTTTTTTCATTTGTATTTACAAATAAGTCCTTTTAATAAGAATTACACATACTAATTTTTGAAAGAGTTGGCAAGAATTGTATCAAAAATGTGCACCACTATGAAGTTGCACTCCAAAGGAAATGTAATAGCTCTAGCGTAATCACAAGGAGGAATCGATCGATCAATGGAAGAACTTACATAACAAAACAAAGCTTGCACATAGAGAAAGACAACAAAGTGTCTTGGCATACTCATAAATGTCAAATGAAGGGATACATATAGGGTGTTAAGTAACCCTAGTGTATGACACACAAGAAAACCCTAAACCTAACCCTAAACCTAACCCATGTGAGATGACCCTCCATATGTGAGTGGAGGACACATAGGATACCACACACCAACACCCCCCTTCATCGAAGCTGGGGTAGCGGCTATGATGAGTCATACATAAAAAGAAGACACTCTTGAATAACTAAGAAAGATGTGTTAATGGGGCCCGACAACTAAAGGCCTGATAAGGTGCCCATACACAAATAACATCTTCCTAGAAGAAGAAGAAGAAGAAGAAGAAGAAGAAGAGAAGGACTATATAGCCCGAATAAGATGAGCAACTGCATAAGACCTCACCCCAAGAAGAGACTACAAGTGAAGAAACTTCACTTTAGTGAAGGGCTTGGTGAATATATCTACAATCTGATTAGCTATTTGAATGTACTGAATGTCGATGATACCATCATGAATAAGCTCTCATATGAAGTGCATATGGATCTCAATTTGCTTCATCAACTAATGCTAAACTGGATTAATACAAATTGAGATAGTGCTTGAGTTGTCACAATAGATAATGGTAGGCAACCAAAAGTGGATGCCAAAATCTATCAGAATACCCTGTAGCCAAACAACCTCTGTGGCAACATTAACTGCTCCTCTGTATTCTACCTCTGTAGAAGATATCGCAATTACATTATGCTTCTTGCTAGACTAACTTATAGGACCCAAACCAAGAGAGAAACTATAACCAGAGTTATATTTTTGATGATCTAAGTCACCGACCCAGTCAGAATCTGTGAACCTAATCAAGTCAATATCCACCCCTCAAAAATAGTGAATTCCATCAATATAGGTCCCATGAACATAATGAAGGATCCACTTAGCTACTTTCCAATGCAGCTCATGTGGTTCCTACATGAATCTGTACATGATCCCAACAACATAAGATAAATATGGTCGAGTGTGAGTCAAGTAAATCAAGCTCCCCACCAACTGTTGATAAAGGATACCATCAACCAAGGGAGTAGAGCAATCAAAACCAACTTAACCCCAGAAAGAAAAGGAGTAGGAGAAGACTTGCAATCGGACATCTGAAAATGAACAAGCTAGTCAAGAGCATACTTAGGTTGCAAAATCAAAATTACCAAGTCAAATTGTGAAATCTGGATCCCAAGAAAGTAATGAAGCAAACCTAATTTAGTCATGGAAAACCTATTGGCCAAGGTGATCTTCACAGAATCAATGATAGAGGAAGAGCTGCCCGTGATCAACAAGTCATCAACATAGAGAACAAGAATGAGTATGGAGTCATCTTGCCATAGAATATAAACATTTGGATCAGAGTGACACCTAGTAAACCCTGATGTAAGTAAAAAGGAGTCCATCTTGGAATACCAAGCCCGAGGAGCTTGTTTAAGGCCATACAGAGACTTATTTAACTTACAAATGAGGGAGGGATCATGGACATAACCCAGAGGTTGTTCCATGTAGATCTCTTCCTCTAGGTCACCATGAAGGAAGGAAATCTTAACATCCATTTGATGGAATTTCTATTTGTTTGCTACGGAAATGGCTAGGGTCAGTTGAATAGAAGTCATATTCACAACCAGAGCAAAGGTTTCAATATAATCAACCCCAGTTATCTTTGAGAAACCTTAGCTACTAATTGCAGTTTAAAATTTTTGACATCTCCATCTACTTTATACTTTGTTCTAACACCCACTTACACCGAATGATTTTTCCTTTCGTAAGAGGGGTGAGATCTCAAGTATTGTTCTTCATGAGAGAGGAATACTCCTCATCCATGGTAGAATCCCCCTCAGGAATACCAGAAGCCTCCCAAAAAGACTGTGGATCAGAGGTAAAGGTGAAGAAAGAGTGGGGTCCAATGAAATCTGAGCGAGTACGTCTCATATCCAAAGTATCTCCAACTAAATCTCCAGCACTTTGTAAAATTTTCTTATCCCAAAGAGGACTAGGAGGATCGGGATCTGAGACGGAAGATTCGTCACTCGAGTGAGAAGGGACATAGTCCTTGTCATCACTAGTGTCGAATAGGAAGACTCAAGGGTCTGATGGTCGGGAGGATCAGGAAGAGGAGCACGCTAAAAAACATCATCATCTGATGAGTTAGAATCTGAATCAACAAGCTAAAGAATCTCAATAGGTAGAGAAGTGGAATTTGAAGAAGACTAATCGAACTTAACACTTCTATCAATATAAAGCTCATGAGAATTAGGATTCAACAATCAATATCCCTTCACACCATCAGGATACCCTATAAAGATACAAGGTTTGGATTGTGGTTCCAATGCCTTGAGTTTCTTCTTGGGAATCCAAGCCATAGCCTTGGATTCGAAGACTCAAAAGTGCTCAACATCAGACTTGTGTCCAAACTAGGCTTCAAAGGGTGTCATCCCTCTTACTTCCTTGTGTGGAACATGGTTTTGAATGTAATTAGCACAATTCACTGCTTCATCCCAATACTGCGGAGGAAGATACTTCAAGTGAGAAGGAACATAGTCCTTGTCATCACTACTATCAAAATCAGAAGACTCAAGGGTTTGATAGTCAGGAGGATCAGGAAGAGGAGCATGCTCAACAACATCATCATCTAATGAGTTAGAATTTGAATCAACAAGCTAAAGAACCTCAATAGGTAGAGAAGTGGAAGTCGAAGAAGACTCATCGAACTTAACACTTCTATCAATATAAATCTCATGAGAAGTAGGATTCAACAATCGATATCCCTTCATGCCATCAGGATACCCTAAAAAGATACAAGGCTTGGATTGTGGTTCTAATGCCTTGCATTTCTTCTTGGGAATTTGAGCCATAGCCTTGGATCTGAAGACTCGAAAGTGCTCAACATCAGGCTTGTATCCAAACTAGGCTTTAAAGAGTGTCATCCCTCTTACTTCCTTGTGTGGAACATGGTTCCAAATGTAATTAGCACAATTTACTGCTTCAGCCCAATATTACAGAGGAAGATACTTCGAGTGAATCATACAAGTGGCCATCTCTTTAAGAGTACAGTTCTTTCTTTCTGCTACTCCATTCTACGAAGAGCTATAAGCAACTGTATGCTGCAAGGAGATCCCTTCAAAAGTACAGAAATCCATGAACCTATTGTTTACATATTCACCTCCATTTTTGGTACAAAAGAACCTTAATAGACCGTTCTACCTATTTCTCAGCAAGAGCCTTAAAGTCCTGAAAATTTTCAAATACTTCAAACTTAAGCTTAATAAAATATACCCAAGTATATAGCAAATAGTCATCAATGAAGGTCAGCACATAAAGAGCTCTAGTAAACGATGGAGACGGAAATGGACCAGAAATATCACTGTGAACAAGATCCAAAGGGTGAGTAGCTCTCCAGGCTTTTCCTTTGTCAAATTTATTTTTAGGATGCTTTCCAAGGGTATAACCCTCACAAAGACCCTTAGAGAACTTGACACGGGGTAACTCGTTGACCATTTCATTTTGGCTCAATTGTACAAGGTAGAGATAATTTAGATGTCCAAAATGCTCATGTCATAGCTTACTAACCTCATTTACATGAGTGAGTAAGACAATGGGTGTAGAATCAAAAGTAAAGTGGGAAAAGGTATACAACCGTGAATGGTGATCCACCTTTCCCTCAGCCACTATAGTGTCATCATTAAGCTCACGAATAATCACCGAGTTAGGACCAAATTCCACTTGCATTCATTCACCAAGGTGAGTAATTTTGTAAACCGATAGGAGATTGGTAGAGAGGTCATGAACACTCAACACTTGGTTGAATGTTCCCCTATCCATCTCTACCGATCCACTACCGAAACCAACATTGTCGTGTTATTACCCATCGTGATTTGGGACATACCACAAGGCTTGATGTTGGAGAACTCAACATGCAAAGAAGCCATGAGGTGTGAGGCATTGGAATCTATAATCCACATCGATGAAGGAGAAACTTTGGCTACGATTGTCTTTCCTTTCTTCTTATCAGACTTAGAACCCTTTGCAGTAGAAGACTCGGCCTTTGGAGCATTTTGTTTGATAGACTCAGGAACACCTATTTGATTTTTCTCAAGTAAATGAGTAAGGTGATTAATTTTTTTCTCATACATATGCTCTTTATGACTAGGCTTCTTGCAATAGGAACACAAATACTTGTCTTTCTGTGCTCTAGGCTTAGAATTCGAAGTGTTCATGTTAAATTTAGTTTTGGTCTTGGTTTCCTTCTTAGGTTGATCCTTTTTTCTTTCTTCTTTTTAGTATTATTTTCCTTACTAGTACTTGCTACAAGGGCATGTGACTTGGACTTAAGAGACCCCATTTGAATGAGTTTTTCATGTTCTTGAATGAGTTGGGATGAAAAATAGTCAAAGGAGGGCATATTCTAATCCTTTCCCAAGGCAGCTTTTGCAGCATAAAATTTTGACACAAAGACAAAATATTCAGGACCTAACTGAAAGAAAATCGACAAGATCAGTTGAGAATATTTCTTCTCTACTTGACATTCCTTTAACAAAAATCTAGTGTGGACAAACTTAGAGAAGAATGCTTGTAGGTTTTCTAGATCACTAGGATTTAACCCTAGTAGTTCATTTTCCAACTCATGCGCTCTCATGTCATCTTGTTTTCCAAACATTCCATCTAACATTTTCCACATAGAATTAGGCATTTTAGATGACTCAATGTGGAAGAGAAAGTCAGGAGAAATGCACATGCAAAGAATACCTAAGGCTTCATCACTACGGTTTAACCACTTAGATTTTTCAGGTTCGTCGTCTAGTTCATCCTTAGTTCCCATGGTGATGCGGAATAACCCTTTACCCTTAGTTTCATAATTATTTTTGATCTCCATTCAAAAAATTTAAACGGCGTAAGAAAAGGATTTGAAATTGCATCCATAGTGAAGAGAGAGAAAGATGTAGAAAAGAAACACAAGAATCACAACCATGCAGGACAATATAATAACCCCATGATTTCGACACTTTATAGTTTAGTGTGTTGAATACAATTGGGTCCAAGCATGCATCTTGAAACACTTGGTAACTCACCTTGCAATTAGCGTAATAACGTGCAAGAGAGGAGACCACAATCGTGTTTCGTGGAGCGCAGAAAGTGACACCGTATACAAGCATAAATTGTAAAAAACTAGGAAGGAGGTGAAATCAAATCCTGGTTGTGAGAAAATGCATCTCACGTTGCAAAGGATACCCCCTTGCTACAAACTGTGGTGGATGCGCTCACTAGTCGCAAGCAATAATAAGGGTAAAAGACAATGTTTTAAATGAACTCAAGATGAGTCCCAAAATCTTCAAAATGCCGGAAAAGTACTCGGAAGGAAAATAGGTGCTCAGAGTGTCACTGCACACTTGAGTGCACGATTAGGGAAAAAATGAAAAATAACACCTACATGAATTATCACTTTGAAACGTCTGATTTAGCTAATTTAAAACAATTAGGACTTTAAGGAAAATGATAAAAAAACATTAATTAAAAGACGATTTTAAATATTTTATCTAATCGTAAATGAAGTCAATTTGAAATTAATAAAACTAGATTTAATATAATTAAATCTAATTAATTTCAAATAATTAAGATCTAATTAAAAATTAAATCCTAATTAAATATTTAAATACTCCCTTTAAAAAAATCCCCAATTTTGAGAAAAAAATCACCTCATAAAGAAAACTCCCACTTTAAAGATTTCCACCAAAATTGTTTTAAAAACTTGCCTTAATTAATAGTAACGGTCCACTTTAAAAATCCCACCAAAAGATATTTTAATAAACGTACCATAAATAAATTGTAACAAACTTACCAAAAAGGCACTTAGCTCGGTGGAAATGGTTCAGGGAGGATCCTGAGTTGAGTGGCATGGCAGTTGAGGGAATCCTGAGGTGGGTGGATCCCGAGTTGGGAGAAAAGTGAGATCTGTGCTTACCTTTGCGGTTTGAAGCCGTTGGAGAGTGGGTGAGGTGGATGGGATCGGCAGAGGTGAGGTACGGGGTATGCGAGTTGAGCCCGCTGAGATCCGGCCAAAGCAGGGAGAAAACGCATAGCAGTGTTTGAAATCAAACTCACAGAAGAACTCAATAGAGGGAACAAATCAGGTCAAGAGGAAGCCAAGGGACGAGGGAAAAGGCTCAAGGAAAGATTCAACATGAGTAGAGAATGTAGGAAACAATGCAGCCAGGAGGAGAGTAGGCAGCCTGCAGGCTCATGAGGGTTTAGAAAGCTCAGGGCGAAGCCAAAACTAAACACAGGTGAAAAAGACTCACGATAAAGCAAAGAAAACGTGATCCAGAGAAGGAAACAACATTAAGAGTTTACGGTTTGAACATGAGCTCAGTGGAGAGCTCGGTTGAGAGTCGTGAAGAAGAGTGACCTCGTAGGTAGGTTGAAGAGGAGCTCGGTGGAGAGCACTGAACCAAAACCTGAACTTCAAATGATACATAGATTTTTAAACCTGTATCTCTGCAACAAAAGGAAAACACAGAAGACAAGCAAAACAGAGATCTAAAAATTTCTAGTTTAATTAATATTAAAAAACTAGAAAATAACCTCTATTTTAGCAGATCTACTAAATTTATCCACAACTAGCTAAATGTAGTGTAAAACCCCTAAAAACTCAAGGAGATGCCTGCACATGTACGAAAAATGCAAAAAATGACACAACTTCCAAGAACAGATTTTAAATACGTTAGAAAAAAATTCTAGAATATAATGATCGAAAAAACTTACATGAGGAGTAAAAAGCAAAACCAAGAGTAATTGCAACTTAGATGACAAATGCACATTTACCCAATCTCAGCTCTGATACCATGAAAGAGTTGGTGAGAATCGTATCAAAAATTGTGCACCACGATGAAGTTGCACTCCAAAGGAAATGTAATAGCTCCAGCGTAATCACAAGGAGGAATCGATCAATCAATGGAAGAACTTGCATAATAGAACAAATCTTGCACATAGAGAAAGACAACGAAGTGTCTTGGCATACTCATAAATGTCAAATGAAGGGATACATATAGGGTGTTGAGTAACCCTAGTGCATGACACACAAGAAAACCCTAAACCTATCCTAAACATAACCCATGTGAGATGACCCTCCATATGTGAGTGGAGGACACATAGGATCCCACACACCAACAATTTCAAGATTTAAAACTAGCTAATTATGAACTAAAAATAGTTATAAAATAAGAAGAATATCCACTTTTGTTGGATGCAACCAACATAGGATTCGTATAGATGATTTTATCCCCTCCCTAAATAGTAGGTTTTCTAACTTTAGATTAACAACTAACAAGCTCATAGCTAATTTATCCCTTTGTTAGAATATACCAATGTAATAACAGAGGACAAAATCCCCTAAATAATAGGGGAAATCCATGAAAATATTCACCTCATAAAATCTTAACCTAACCACCTACTAACAAACGCTTAAATATAATCGTACATGTTTTTACAAAAATGAAATATATGGACTTAAGAAACTCAACTAACATAATTTACCCTACGCATCCATATAAATCCTCATCATTCCTCCCGAAATATTGGTTTAGCCTCCAAATCATACTGTAATTTGAGAACCTAGAGAGAAACAATCAAGTAATGAAAACCAAAAAAAAAATCAGTGAAGAATCAACCTTTTCAAGAAGATAACTCTATCAACAACAAGAAAAATGTAATGAAATTTATGTTGCCAAAATAGTCATATAACCAAGACTATAACAAATCATAGTTATAAACAACTTTGTATGACAAGATAATCTCTTCAAATTTTAAGTTACAAATAATGGAGAATGAAGTGTGACAATATTGAAATTCCAAATTGTAAGTTACAAAATGTGGAGAATGAAGTGTGACAACATTAAAATGCCATTTTGTTTCGAAATTATTTTGAGAAAGTGTATGGAAAAAGTTACATCGAGCAATTTTGAGGATGTATTCATATAAATCCTTATTATAGGATATCAAGAGATGATCACAAAGTAACTCATGAAGTCATATTACGATGCAAAGAAAAATCATCATGTGTCATGAATCATTTCAAGTCTCATATCCTCCTAGATCAATCACCCCTCCTTAAATATAAATTGTCTCTAATGTGTGTAGTCACAAAATAGGATACATGTAATTCTTGAAAACTTGATATTTTATAACCATTTTCCTTGAGAAGGTATTTGACTAACTTTAATAATCTAAAAGAGAGGGATATCTTGTTAAATAGTCTATTTGACCATGATGGCAATGAATTAATATTTTCTATTAGTGTTATGATGGTTTTTATATTGATAAGGTGGTACAAATAAGGGAATTGGTGTAAAATTATCCCCCAAAGAATGAGATGATGTAAAAGTAATTCCAAAAAGAAACTGGTAATATTTTTTAATAAGTAAAAAAAAAAAAGGATCTTGGCCTCACTATTTAAATAATATATCCAAAAATACCTAGTAAACCAGTAAAAGTTTGTGTACATATAGCCACCTAAAGGTGGTGAAAACATACTATGATTATACTATAATTAAAAACATTAAAGAAGGCACACCCGATACTAATTATACTCCTCCTCTAAGGAGATGGAAACCATGATAGTGGGCATTTCAGTGTCCTATCTTATTCCTTGATCATCAGAGTAGCCATCGATTCATCAAGCTTGGAGTCCTCAAATTTATCGAATGGGATATTCAAGACATCAGCAGATTGTATCCAATTTATTTCCTTGTTAAATGATTTCTCGAGCCAGGGCCTTGGATAGTTTCCAAATCTGATCCATGCAGAGTCCAATATCAAACCCCAACTATTCCATGTCCTCATGAATTACAAAAGAGTTACTCGGCACAAAGAAGCACAATCTGTACGCCAATGATTTGGGCCACCTTCAACATGTATAGCCTAGCAAAGTGGATTGACTTGGTCATTCATTACTTTTAGAACTTCCTCCACAACTCCATATTCCCGAGCCTGGTTGATAATTTGGCCCTTAGGAAGTTTTTATCCATCCACCTAAGCAATTTGGGGTCTTTAACACTTACAATCAAAGTCTACTACCAAAAGTACATGGCTTCTTTAGTAGTAACCTGAGTTTATTTATCCAAGAGACAACCATCATTCAACAATTTCCTTATCTTGAGGTTGTTTACCAGCCCTAAAAAGAGTAGTGTACATCGTTAATAAAAACTTATGAACCAAGGTTTCCTACATCTTGTGCAAGTGTTACTCATCATCACTTTTCCTTTTCCAGCTATAAACAAAAAAGAGGTGTTAGTATCAAATGCAAACTAGGAAATAAACAAATTTAAATCCCAAACTAACACTTCTAATTACTACCTCAGATTGAGCTATGCGGAATGAGGGAAGATAAATATACATGTACTTACCTACAAGTTGAAGTCTTCCTTCCTTATTTCTTTAGATGTGCTCTTGATTGTTGATTGATTACTTCATATTCGTGTGGAGTCACTTGAGCAACACCTCCCCTTGATTGTTTGGCTTGTTTGATGAATGATGAAGGATGAATGATGATTGATGGATTGATTGGATGAATAAAAGAGAAGAGTTTTGATATGGATTCTTAATATTGGCTCTCATGGAGGAGGAGAGATTGATTTATAGCTTGTGGATGGAGGATTCAATGGCTAAGATTGAGCCAAGTTGGATTGAAATCAAGGGTGGAGGATGCATGAGAAGAATGGAGAATTCTAGAATGGAGATTTATAGAATTTGAGAGAGGTTTCCATTGAATTAAAAATTCAATGGAGGGAGAGGAGATATTTGAATTTTTAAATTAGAAAGAGGGAAATTTAGAGAGGCTTCTAGAAATAGAAGCCTCTAGATTTAGAGGTGTGAGGATGTGATTAGATTAGGATTAGATTAGGTTAATAAATATGATTAGGGATGTGATTTGATGGAAAGGCTAGGTGTAGGGATGTGTAGGGTAGGTGGTAGGTGAGATGTAGGAATATTAAATTCCTATAAAATGATAATGAAGGATTAAAATAAGATAATAGGATATAATACGGAATTAAAGTGATTAATGAGATAGATGATAAATGATGAAAGGGTAAATGTGATAAAAGGGATTTTTAATGGGATAAATGATAAAATGAAATATTTAGATAAATGATGAAATATTAGAATAAAGGGATTAATGATGAAATTAATAATAATTAACGATTAATTATTATATGGATTTAGATGATGTTGTGGGGACGATTAATTGTAATTATTCTTGTCGACATTTTAAATGTCTACACCGGGCATGGTGCACATAGTTGCTTCAACCAAATTCTTCCATTTCTCCATATTCCTACCGTAGAAGAGAAAAACATTTCATTTGAAAGAGGAGTGAGAAGGGGGTGGTGATAATAAAACCATTCGCACATGCTAAAAAAGTTTCCACATGATGTGAAAATAAATGGAAATAAATCCAATGCATACGTGGATGTGCCCTACAACTATTGCTAAGACATTTGTGACAGATCTCGCACCTATCACTTGTGATGATGTGATAGGCCCATCCTGTTTGATTAAATCACCAATTTCCTTAATTAGATCACTTAAATTTACTATGATTATTTTTCCAATTTTAAGATTGAGCTCACCCCTAAATTGGAAAGGATATCTTCGTATTTTATCACACTTTTGATTCTCATGAAGGATGTGCACTAAGTTGTTTAAGGTGATAAAATCCTCCAAAACGCGTATAAGTTCCAAATTTCCATTTTCTCTTGTTTACCTCGTTAATAATTATTTGAGAGTCACCTTTAATAGTGAGGTTATTCCATCACTTTTCGTTTACAATTTTGAGACCACGTCATAAATCCTTAGCCTCTGCAAGGTTATTTGAGTAATTTCCAACAACCTCAACGAATCCAAGGAGTGGTTTGACAAAGGAGTTACGAAAGATACCACATGCTCGCCCTTCTAGGATTCAGCTTTATTTGATCCATCAAAATTGAATTTGATAAAATTATTAGGGGTGGTTTCTAATTAGTTCGACTTTTAATTTACTTTTTTCCCAATCCCTTTATGGGAAACAAGGGGTAATATTTTGATTCCCATGATTGCGCATGTTTTGAATGTCTTTACTAAGTGAAATGCCTATGACTGGTGTACTATGGTCATTATTGATTTATGATTATTGAATATTCTCGACAACATCTAAAGTATTATGCAAAGGTGGAAAGTAGTGATATAATAGTTCTACATTAAAGACTAGATGCAACCTAAGTTAAGAAGAAATATTAAGATTGAAATTGTTATCTCATATTTTCTTAATGATGGTATAGGTCCTATATCAAACTGGATGAATCTTTTGGTAAGGCTATGTTGGTATTTTATTTTTTAGACAAATTCATGCCCAATTTCCAACCTACAAGGTGTGTGGTATTTTTCATGATGTTTCTTGTCATTTTTATTTTCATACACAAAATGGTGCATAGTTGTGATTGAATTTGGTGAATGTACTCAATGAACTTAACAATTGTGTCCAATTCCTTTAGAGACGAGGACATTACTACTATTGGTGGTTGTGTAGGATAAGCTACATGAACCGATTCCCGGAGGTTAGAAAACCAAAAATGTCTGAAAAGAGTTATGCATGATAAATTTGTAAAAATATATGTTATAGATATGATGAATGAAATAAATTATTTCATCCCACATGTTACTTCTTCAAATTGTACATTCTGAGATGTAAAATCTTTTTCTTTCCACTTATATCAGTCCATAAATTTGAGGATGTAATGTAATATAATTGTTCAACTTTGTGTCCACCATAAGCCGAAATGATTTCTAGAAATTTCCCCAAATTTATGTTCCTATAAAAGATGAAAGCTTCTAGTAATCCAACGTATACCAAAACATATTGATATTAAAATTTAGTTGTTTCCAAAATGAAAATAAGTTTATTACAAGGTGTGAGAATTTCCATCTTTGGGAATCTATCCACTAATGTATAAACACAACTGTTATCATATTTGGTAGTAAGGCAGGATATGAGATAGTATATTTAAACATGTTCCCACGATATCATTAGAACTAGAAGAGGTGTATACATACCTTTCTTTTTTATTTCCTTGGTAATTACACATCTAGTACAAGACCTTGTTTATCTAGCAACATATGTCGCAATGTGTGGCCAAAATAAATATTTTTAGAAAATTTCAAGGGCATTTTAAGCTCCAAAGTTTCCTACAACCCCACTAAATTACTATTCTTGTATTATTTTTTTCCCCTACTATTTATCCAATCACACAAGTGACAAGATGATGTAGCATTCCATTATGAAAGTATAAATTTGGGAATAACTTATCGTGAATGATTTGTGATATAATTTATGAATTATAAATAATATGGATACAATTATGACCAAGTCGTAAATTCGTGTCCAAATGCATCAAGCACAATCAATAGAGCTTGAATTGGAGTTTGGTTAAAAACACATCTACTTAATTGGCATCTCCTTCTAATGTTTGTTGTTGAGATAGAACAACTAAAGATAAGAACACCATTTCTAATTCCTTTTTATAAATTGTTATGAGCTTGCAAGAACCACATCAATTTACGATTTGTGTGGATAACAATCTCTTTTCCCAAGATATAATACTTCCAATGTTTACATTCACAGACAATGAAATAAAGATAGAAATTTTATATTGATAGATCTTTATTAGTACATTGAAGGTTTCATTGTATCAAGAAAATGGATAACCATGTTGAGTTAGGAATATTCAAGGTACATGAATATTCACATCAATCTCTATCTCAAAATGATTATTATAGATTAGATGATGCAAATATTATCACATAATAGAGTATATATTTTAAGTCTTAGAATGTATTAAATTGTGTTAATGACCACTAAAGGTTGCTTTGAATCCACATTTGGTAACCTAATTTTATGACCAAGTGATGTGCATTTTGGGTAGAAATGATCTATATCAACATTTAGAGAAGGTTTTTGAAATTCTATTTTAAAAATTCTAAAATATACTTACAACACTTTTTGATAGCTTTTTGTATTTCACATTTTTGAGGGTCTTCATAAAATTTCTAGGGTCCATTTAGTAAAAAGAGTGAAAAACACTATGTTATAGATGATTTATTCTAGTTTACTTTTTCATCTTTTTAATGTATCCTCCAGTTCACAAATTGGATCAATGGGCTAGGGGATATGACCTCGAATGGGGGCACTAAAAATAAATAGTATAATAATATACAAAGTTTCATATTTTGACCACTTTTTTCCAATAAACCCAACCTTAAATTTGGATACATTTCATCTCCATGTAGGATGACATTTTAGTTCCCATTAGTAACCATTGATAATCTTTTCTTAGTAACTTTACACCTTCTATATTGTATTGCTATAAAGAGGATGGGTTGGAAGGAAGACACAACATTTGGTATTATATTTTTAGAGACATACATATACCCTAAAAAATTATGAATTATATGTCAAATTTGTAGGCATACATCTCTCCTATACAACTCCCCCTTTACATAGATTTTCAATTGCAAGGATGTGCATGCATACATATTTCCTATAGATTTTTCCAATTTCTATACATATTCAATAAAGTTATTTATTTCCACAATTATAATTTTTTTCTGTAATACAATTATTTTATTTATGTAATTTCAATTCTTTCATTATGAATATAATTTTATACCATAATATGTTCCATCATTAGTGTGTTGTCCACTAAATTATTCCAATGATTTGGATCAAGTGATGTGAGAAAAAATAAGTACAAACCTCATGTAGAAATTTATTCTAATCGTAACAAGCTATGAAGCTCTATCATATTATTTAGTGCAGTTCATTCCTAGATGACATAGATTTTGGTTAGGTCCATATGAACTCCTTATGTGTTTTTTACTTTATATATCAGATATTATATCTCATATGTGGAATTTAACATTTATCTATGTTAGTACATAGCTTTTATCACTAGAAATTTTGGAGCACTTTTGGTATGGTGAAAGTGTTAACTAACCACTCAAAAAAACCTTCCTTGTATTTGAATATTTTCTTTGATATCTTGTAGGTTCAATAATAATAAATTATATACTAACCTAATATTGATTTTGATGCATAATTTTTCCATGGATTTATTAAAAAGGTTCTTTATTCTTGGAAGATGATATAAATTCTTCATTTTGATCTTGTTGAGAAATCTATATTCAACACAAAACATCGATATACTATCTTTCTTTAGCACAATAATAGCCAAGTTTCCATATGGAAATGAATTAGGCTTGTTGTGTTATCTTTCCATGGGTTCATGGATATGTCATTTGATCTCGTTGTTCTCCAAAACTTCAATATGTAATATAAATATGTACAAGTACAAGGATCAAATCAATAACATGTTCTATTGCACATGATTACACACTATCTAAATAAATGAAGGTTGGGTATTCTTATTTATTTAAAAGGGTAAGGGTATTATGGGTTGTATATTCTAATTAATTAATTAACATTAAAATATAAATTAGAATATAGCCTCCAAAGCAATGTGCAAAATATAAATTGAAGGAGATGATTTCTCAAAACACAAGAGAATAAGTGAACTTATATTAATACAAACATATAAAGATGATTTGGATGTGCAAAGTGACTATACATACTAAAAATTACCTAGAGGTACTTCATCTCTAGAACTATGACTGCAAGTTGGGTTAGTATGGAACCATAAATTATGTCTTAGAGTGTGGTATGACCTAGTCCTAACTTGTATAGTTTTGGACTAGTCGATGCTAGAATTTTGTAACTTTTGTTGATCATCAATAGCCTGCTAATGTGTTTTGTTGTATGATGTCGGGGTTTAAAAATGTACAACACCACTTGTAGTTACCTAGAATAGATAAAACCCTAAATAATACACTAGCACTTCCTAAACAAGATTAGAAGACAAAATAGTATCAATATGTGTGTCGTAGAGTTGTAATGGCCTTGGTGGTAAACACTTATTAATCCAATCCAAGTGTTTCTCTACATCCCCTCAAAGGAAGAATCAAACTCCATGTAGTTATCATAATGTAAGGAAATTATGTATGAAAATCTAATCTAACCCCTATCTTTCCCCTATGTCTCTTGACATAAAGAAAATGGGCATAACCATAGTTGAATTAGAATGTACCCTTCACACTTGTGATATATTGTGTTGTTCTTGAAAATTTTAGATTGATTCCCTTGACTTTAGAAACTTTGGGTATATTTCGTATTGAATTTACATTGATTGACATGGCTTGGATTGACTTGACATGTATATATAATGAGAATCATGACTCTTGATCCTAGTTTGGCTATATTAAAACATGTGTGTGTGTGTGTGTTAAAACATGTGTGTGTGTGTGTGTGTGTGTGTGTGTGTTGTGTGTGTGTGTTTATCATAGGTTGTGCACATGTTTAATAGTAATTCAAGAGACCATAAATTTATTTAGGAATGCATTTTATAATGAATTATCTTGAAAGCTCTAGGTTACATAACAATAATTTCTTATATAGGAAATTGTAGGTTATATGTCGCCTTAAGGCTGACACATAGGATGTCAAATGGACCATAAAAAATATATCAAACTAGAAAAAAATATTTGTTGGGTGGTGAGAAACATGGCCATATGGGTCTCAACCAAAATGTAGTATGATTGGGTTGTAGGAATGCATTTTAAGGGACTATGCATGATTCTGGGTGAGATTCATGGGCATAGTATACTATTATGGAGTGATATTACTAATTTTTTGAGTTTATGAGAAGTGTGGATATTTATGCAAGTCATCGAAGTAAAATAAGGACAAGTCACCTAGGTTTGGAACATGTGTGTAAGTAATGCTTAAGGTGTAAAGCTAGAGTTTTTGTTTCTAAATGATAAATCAACAAATTTATGTGTCTACATTTCCCCCCTTTTAAGTATGAAATGAAAATTACATGATTAATGGAAAATATACTTGAGTGTGTGCAAACACTTTGTCTTCACTCAGAGTTGATGATTTTTTTATTGTTGGTGCACTCCATAACGAAACTTACAACACATAGTGTACTCAATGTATATAAAATAAATTGAATTATAACTAAACTTTACAAATATATTTAACTCTAAAAATTAAAATTTTAAGTAGTAAAGTAAAGTGGAAAAATCATGGATGGGATACACTAGTTGAATGTACAAAGGGAGAAGCTACAACATTTCATTGCACTTGAAGATTTAGATTTGAGTTGAGTTGTTAAAGGGTGGGGTAATCAATCTCTAATTTTATTGAAGGATATGTTGGATTCATTGAGGAATTGAGTTTCATTTGACCCAAAAATGAAAGGTTTCATTTGAAATTTTTCCCAAGAACCTTAAAAAATAAGGAAGAATACCATTGGAATTTTTTATTTAGCCCGATATCTTAAAAAAATGAGATTAAGATTTCCACAAGGTTTTTTATTCACCTTGATATCTTCAAATCCTAGGAATTACACCAATACTTGAAAAATATAATCAAAATGTAAATTACCAAAAATTAAAAGGGAATGGGTGGTCTCATTCCCCACCATGAGATGTAACTTCGAGTCTTAGATACATAATGTTGAATATAGAAATATGAGAAGGCACATACCCTCATACCTGATATTGAAATTATGCATGAATCATGTAGTAATGAAAAGGAAATAAGTACTCAATCCCCACATTATGTACAAAAATGTTGTAGACCCCACCCTAAATTGTGTAATATGAATGTGATTGTGTACTTAAAACCTATAACTATTTGGGAAATCTATTAAATTTGTAATCTACTAGAAATCTACCCCCGGGGTGAAAACAACCATTCTAGACCATAACATATGACAGCTTCATCCATATTGTATAGTTTTGTACCTCTGCATAAATTTTTATGTTCCATTTTTTTTTTTATTCCTGATTATTTTTACCTTTTTTCATTTTTTTCCTATGTTCTAAATAATGTTTTTGTGTAGGATGTACATGTGAACAGTGAAAAATTACCAAATAGTGAAAGATAAAACAAAACAAAGTAATATACCTTTCAAGTGAGTTCTCAATGCAAACCTCGATGTAAGGTTTAATGAAGCTTAGCTTGTGTAACCTTGTAAAATATTGATTGTGGGTACTCTTGAATGACCTCCAAATGGGAAATAGACTAATGTTACGAGAATAATTTGGCTTCGATTATTGCTTCTAAACTAGTAAAAGTTGGAGCAAATTTTACAGAGTTATTATACGGGAAATCCAACATGATTTGTAAGAGGGTAAGTATGTGTTTTATAGAGGCTAAGTATTGGTTTGAATTTGGTCGAAACTAATTTTTTTATTAGATAAGGTAAAAATAGGGATCAGCTCTCGGGGCCATTACAAAAGGAGGAATAGAAACCAATGAGCATGAAAGAAACAGAAAAGTCCAAGAAAGGAGTTAAACATGCTTAACTCTTACAATGAAGATCAGGACTTTGAACCAAAGAGAGAAAACCAGAGAGAAAGAAAACCAGCTCCAAAACTTCAAAATTGCAGAAGTTCACCAAAAGTCTACCAACAATCCAGAAAACTTAGCTAATTTTTAGGAGATCCTTCACTGCTACCATCATGACTACCTTTGATCTCAACACCCTCAACGCCCTTGACATTTATATCTTCCTCTAGCTCGTCCTCGAGCTACTGATGCACAAGTTAAAATTCCTTCTTTTAGTTCCTTCCTCCATCCCTTCTAACTTGTCACTCAACTTTTTGACTTGGTACTCCAGCTCTAGAAAATTATGATTGGACTTCACCTGAATAGAGATAATTTTCTTAGAAGTGTTAATGACATCTAACATAGTTTCCCTTTGACCAACATTGGTTTCCTCCATCTCCTGAAGCACACCCTCTAAGTACTAAACCTTTCTACTCAAATCCTCGAAACCCTTAAAGTTACCATCCCAATTCCTTTTTCTCGAGGTGCTCAAATTTTGGATGGTAAACACTTTTATTATACCAAAGCTATGAACTGGAGTGATGGAGGATAACTTTCTCTAAGTGGGACATGGGGGTGGGCTTGGGTCCTTAATATCCACTGAGTGATCCACATTCGGAGTGCCCCACTATGTTCCACTTGGTCCATATGGAGAAGTTCAACCCCTACCTCAAGGTTTCCCCATGGCCACTTATTGAAAGCATCCAATGAACTCAATGGGAATGGAACTTGGGTTGATGATTACAAACCACTTGTAACTCACCAATAGTGCAAGACCTTGAGTTCATGGTCGAAACTAATTGATTACACATGCTAAAATTAACATTTGAGGGGATTGAACATTTATCGGAAGAATAACTTCCATTGAGGGGAAATAATGGAATTAATTGACATAAGTTGCATCCGGAAAGGTGGTTGTGCATGAAATTTAATTGCCCCCGCCTTTCTAGCATTCTAGAACCTGAGTTGACTAGACTGGTAAAGTGGAGTCCAAGTGGAAGTTGAATAGGAAAATATATATACTTCTCATTTAAATAACTAATTTAATTAGCTATAATGTGCACACTAATTAATTAATCATTTATTTAATAAATGATAATTAAGCTAGCTAAAGGTGTACTAAGGATTAATTTAATTAATCCAAAGGGGTATAATGTGCATGATTTAATCGATTTAATCAATCAATCATAAATGGGTGAATAACAAGATATATTGGGACAATACTAAGAATAGGTATGTGAATTTAGGGTGTCTACATTTTCCTCTCTTTCAAGTGTTATTGCAAATTAATAGTGCTTTAAAGATTATATGCATGTAGATTAGAAGACAATGAAGAATTTGGATGCCCTAGTAAGAAGGATGGTAGGCACGTGATATATTAGACGATAGAGCCAAAGATGTGAGAACAAGTTATCAACCCAAGTTCGAGTCTAACCGGGCATGCCAAAATGTGAATACTGAAAACTTACCAGATAGTGAAAGATAAAACAAAATAATGCAATATGCCTTTCAAGTGAATTCTCAATATAAGGTTGTATGAAGCTTATCTTGTGTAACCTTGTAAAAGATTGATTATAGGCACTCTTAAATGACCTCTAAATGGTAAATAGATCAATTCTACAAGCAAATGTTGGCTTGGATTATAGCTTCCAAAATAGCATAAGTTGGAGAAAATTTGACAGAGTTATTATACGGGAAATCCATGAGGATTTATAAGAGGGTAAGCATGTGTTTATAGAGGCTAAGTGTTGGTTTGAAGTTTTTCGAAACTAATTTATTGCATATGAAAAAATCAACATTTGAGGGGACCGAACAGTTGTGGGAAGAATAAATTCCATTGAGGGGCAATAATGGAATTAATTGGTAGAAGTTACATCCGAAAAGGTGGTTGTGCATGCATTTTAATTGCCCCCACCTTTCTAGCATTCTAGAACTTGAGTTGACTGGACTGGTGAAGTGGATTCCAAGTGGAATTTGAATAGGAAAATATATATACTTTCTCATTTAAATAAATAATTTAATTATCTATAATGTGCACAATAATTAATAAATTGTTTATCTAATAGATTATAATTAAGCTAGTTAAATGTGTACTAAGGATTAATCTAATTAATCCAAAGGGGTATAATGTCCATGATTTAATTGATTTAATCAATAAATCATAAATAGGTGAATAACAAAATATATTAAGACAATACTAGGAATAGGTATGTGAATTTAGGCTGTCTACATTTTCCCCTCTTTAAATTGCTATTGCAAATTAATAGTGCTTTAAAAATAGTAGACACATGCAGCTCGATAAAATGAAGCATTTAGATGCCCCTATAAGTAGGATGGTAGGCGTGTGTTGTATTTTACAAGAGATCCAAAGATGTGAGAACATGATGTCAACCCAATTTTGAGTCCCACCAGTGTGCCGAATGTGAACAATGAAAATTTACTAGATAGTGAAAGATAAAACAAAACAATGCAATATACTAGAAATTTACCCTCAAGGTGAAAACATCCATTCTAGACCATAACATATGATAGTTTCATCCCTATTGTATAGTTTTGTACCTCTGCATATTTTTTTATGTTCCATGTTTGATTTTATTCCTGGTTGTTTTAACCTTTTTTTCGTTTTTCCCCTATGTTCTAAATAATGTTTTTGTACAAGATGTACATGTGAACAAAGTGAAAATTACCGAGATAGTGAAAGATAAAACAAAACAATGCAATATACCTTTCAAGTGAATTCTCAATACAAACCTCGATGTAAGGTTGTATGAAGCTTAGCTTGTGTAACCTTGTAAAAGATTGATTGTGGGTGCTCTTGAATGACCTCCAAATGGGAAATAGACCAATGCTATGAGTAGATGTTGGCTTGGATTATTGCTTCCAAAATAGCAGAAGTTGGAGCAAATTTGATAGAGTTATTATATGGGAAATCCAAGAGGATTTATAAGAGGGTAAATATGTGTTTTATAGAGGCTAAGTAGTGGTTTGAAGCTAGTTGAAACTGATTGATTAGACATGCTAAAAATAGCATTTGAGGGGAAAAACACTTGCAAGAAGAATAACCGCCATTAAGGGCGAATGGAATTAATTGGAAGAAGTTGCATCCGCAAAGGTGGTCATGAGTGTAATTTAATTTCCCCCACCTTTTTAGGATTATAGAGCCTGAGTTGATTGGATTGGTCAAGTGGAGTCCAAGTGGCAGTTGACTAGGAAAATAGATATACCTTCTCATTTAAATAAATAATTTAATTAGTTATAATATGCACACTAATTAATTAATCATTTATTTAATAAATGATAATTAATCTAGCTAAAGGTGTACTAAGGATTAATTTAATTAATCCAAAGGGGTATAATGTGCATGATTTAATTGATTTAATCAATCAATTATAAAGGGGTGAATAACATGATATACTAGGACAATATTTGGAATAGGTATGTGAATTTAAGGTGTTTACAAGATACATAGATATCCATGTGATGGACCCTAATAAATTCCCCCTCTTTTAAGGTGAGTGATATGTATAAATAGTATGCTTGGATATAAATAAATGACGTGTATCCATGTTATATGTGTTTGATAATCTAGGTTGGATCACATGGAGGGATGTTGTAAGTGACCGCCATTGAGATCATAGTCTTGAAAAGGGTGTGCATAGTAGAAACCATGACACATAGAGATATAACAAATAAGAAAAAAATAAACTATTATATTTAAAAGACATATAGAAATAAGATCCAAACACGAGATACAAGTAATATAGCATACAAGTACATAAGTAATGCCACATTAAGAATAATGAGGAAATGAAAGTAACTATATTGAAACAAAATCACTTTAATAGTTTAGGATATACCCTCAAATTAGTAAATCCACAATGATAGAATTATATCAACACTTTTTATTTTTTATAATCCCATGTGTGTCTTGCATCAAGCTCAAAATACTTCATGAACACATGTGAGTGAAGAGTATATACAAAATATGATATCTATTAAACTATAACAACCAAACTATGTAGTAAAGAGCTAGAAAATTAAGTCATATGTAGGTCATTATATGTATTGTAAACATATTTTAATTTTTGTATTTATTAGATTATTTGAATTTTTTTACAAATATATGCAATCAAATAGAGGGAAATTAAAGAGTTACTCTATGATAGTTTCAATAGGAGTACGGGTGGATCCTTCCAACAAAAGAGGCTAAGCTCTCTAATAAGCCACATGTGTAATAAGGTTAAGATGGACCTCAGGAACCCGAGGTTTTATAACTTGCTTATGACCTACACACTTTGTGAAGTCGAAGGCCAAAAAAAGGCATACAAGGGATAAAACACTAAAAGTATCATGTTTAGGTTTGCCAAAATTAAGCATGATAACCATCAATTTTTAAGTAAGATGATGTGGAAAGGGGTCTCAAATGGGATATCCTTAACTATAACAACTTACATATTATAAATGTTCTCGACATATTGGGGAAAATATATTGTATGGCCTTAAAATTTTGAAGCCAATGGAAACCTAGACACATTTCGGATGAGCTAAGGGAAGATGTGACCAAAAACGGAATAACCATATTAGCATAGAAAAACGTAAGAGGTATAAAGATATGCCCAAGAGAGGTCATAACATAAAAATTCTTATTTTAATCATTATAACCGGAGAGGAAAGAAAATTGAATGTGCACATACTTCTAACACCTTTTTCATCCTTAAAATTATGGATGGGCCATAATCCAACAAAATATTAAACATGAAGTGTATCATAAATAAGATCATGAACAATATCAAAATTGTCATAGGTAATAACAAGCTTAGGAGGCAATATAGGAGTGATAGTACCAATTAGAGAATCTATTGGATGATTATATGAAGGAGGATTCTAAGCTCAAAAGTGTAGTGCACTTTTGGATTAGATTTAACAATATTGTGATTAGGAAGTGGGTCATTAAAAATATTAAGCTTAACATCGTCACTAGTAGGATTTGGTTGTTCAAGAGGTGATTAAATTCAATATAATTTGTATCAATAAGGTCTTAAATACACATTTTAGAGATTGATATATCACTTAGTATAATGGACAACACATCTATGATAATAACAATAGCCATTAGAGTCAAAAGACTTGAAATGAGGATTTTTTGTATCAAACTCTAGAGCCAGAGAAATTGATACAATTTTTCACTCAAAAAATTATTTAGAACCACTTGGGGTGAATAAGGAAATCATGTAAATTACCTCTAAGGAGTATCTTGTAGTTGAATCTTGGTAGGTTGAGATACAACAGTGATATTCAATTCACCACCAATCTTGTTATAATTAGATTTTTCCTTTGAAATTAGATTTTCCTTTAAATTTAACATTATAAAGATTAGATGTATTAGGAGCATTAAAAACATTTTTGAACTTGTTCATTACAAGAAGCTTAACGTCCCATTATTTAAATGTGTGACATGGTTGATCAAACAAATGAAACTTATCAAAGACAAAAGATTCTTGCAAAAGGGCAAGAAGGATTTGAGTGAATAAATCTTGAAGCTCAATTTCAGATATGATGTTTTTCATTTTAGGAAGCATATTATTGTAGCTCAAAACATAGTCACTAATGGGTTCCTTGTAGCCTTGTCACATCCTATAAATTTGATCATATGATACCTTCTCCCCAATATTTATGGAAATTTTTGCAAGGAATTGATTAGCCAAAGAAGTAAAGGTCCAAATTGAGTGAATAGGAAGGTCATACAATCATCAAAATACATAATTTTTTAGGCTTAAAGGAAATATCTTTGTAAGTATTACATTTTTGTAAGCACAATATAAGCATGCGACATGAAAAGTTTGAAGGTTTTATTTAGAATCAATTTTTGCATCATAAATAGGAATCTTAGGATATACAAAACCAATAAAAAGGGTAGGAAGACACTTCAGTGCAAGTGGGTTGTGTACTAATTGAGTAGATTTCATGGCATTAGAGGAAGTAGAGGCACCCTATTGTAATTATAATATTTTTGGATTTCAAAATGTGAAAAAGATAATCAAGAGCTTGTGCACTTTCCATGGTATATTAGATGTAGAAATAATAGTATGTATATGCATAGGAATTGTGATACTATGAAGGGGAACACGATTTTCCCCAAATATATATTTGAAGTAGATGTAGAAATACTAGATGTAGTCATAGTGGAATATGTAAAAATTGACTCAAGGCTATTCGATGTGTTTATATGATTTTTTCCATCTCTAGTGATGTATACAAATGTGTCAATGTGCTAAGGTTTTTGTTGTAAATAAATCATAAATGTTTTCTCATCATCATCAATGAAGGGTTTGGTAGGAGTATTAGAGTCATCATAGGAACCTTCCCCTTGATAATTCTCAACAAAGGTAGTAAATATGGTATTAAAAAATATAAAGGTTGTAGGGTATGTGTATGCATAAACATTATGAGTCATAAAAATGAGCTTTATATGTGTCATCAAATTCATATTGGTAAAATTCATCTAGTGCATCAATATTAACCTCGCACATTCCATTATTGGTGAGTGAAAAAGGTGGAATCATTAGTATATAAATAAGAGAAGGGTACTATAGAGTAGACCATATTGAAAACACAAGGGATAATAAATCCTAGAGCTAGTAAAAGGATAATACACCAAATAAGGAGGAAAAGCCCTAGGGCCACTAGTGTGTGATCAATGATTGGGTTCACCAAATGATTACACCCGGTCTAAATACGTGAGGTTTGTGTGTTATTATTTATTTAAATGTAGTAAGGGTAGTATATGTTGTATATTAAAATTAATTAATATTTACATTAACATAAAAATCATAGTATTGCTCCCAAAGGAATATGCAAGATATAATAATAGAAATCATTGCTCAAAACAAAAGATAAGAAGTGTACTTATTTGAATATAGTGGTGCAAAGATGATTTATGGAGTGAATGTGGAGACTAAAAATAACTTGGAGGTGCTTCATCTATGGAACTATATCTGGAGATCGAGTTGATATGGAATTTTATCGTATGTCTTGGAGGGTGGTATTCTATAGTCATAATATATACACTTTTGGACTAGTGGGTGTTATTGGTTTATAACTATTGGTGGTTTTCAATGGCCAATATAATTTTCTTCACCATCAAATTTTAAAATATGTGACACCATTTGTAGTGATTTGCAATAGGTGAAAACCCTAGATCCCTACACTAACACTTCATGAAGATGATTATATAACAAAAGAAGATAAATGTATGTGTAGTGGAGTTGGGCTGACCCTTGTGTTCAACTCCTACTAATGTAGTATAGGAGTTGTATTGCATCCCCTTTAATGTGGAAGTCAATACCATGCAGTTCTATTGTATGTGAAATTATGCATATAAATCTAATCCAACTAATCCAAAACAAGATTCCTGAAAAGCGATTTTTGGAATGTCCTAAAAAAATATTGTAAGTAGTTTTTGGAAGCTTTTAAAATTTTACATTTTTGGGGGTCTTCAGAGAATTTATGGGATTCAAATGTATGGATAGAAAAGGTTTTTTTTTTCAAGTTTGTCTTTTCATCTTTCCAATGGATCCTACGATTAGAAAATTGGGTCAACAAGATAGGAATTATGACCCCAACAAGGAACACTAAATAGAATAATAACATAGATTTTGGATTTTTTCCACATGTCTTTTTGAATCCATTTGTAAGGTGAATAAAAATGGTCTCCATATAGGGTGACCTTTTGGCTCCCATTTGAAACCATTCATATTCTATTTCTAGCAATTATTCATATTCTCCATTGTATAGCTATAAAGTAACATGTTTTTTTAATAAAGAGATAGATCTGTAGGGATACATCTCTCTTATCGGGTTTCCTAATTTTCATACATTTCAAATTGTACAATAAAATTAGTTTGTTTATATAGTTATTTCATTTTAAATCGATTTTTATAACATAATAAACATCATCGATAGTGAATTGTTAATCGAATTACATCTCAATCCAAATCACCAAACCCTATCTTTCCCTTGTATCTCTTGAATCAAGTATATTAGGCATAACTATAGATAAATAACATTGTACATTTCAAAATTGTGAAATAGTTTTTGTTCTTGCAAATGCTATAATGAGTCCTTTGATCCTTGAAAATTTTGGCAATGTTTTGTATTGACTTGACCTTGTTTGACTTGAGAGGTCCAGTAGAATGAGAGGTGTGGCTATTGGACATGGTTTGGATGGATTGATACCTATGCATGGGATACTTATAGGTTATGCATTTAATTTTTAGGAATTTGGGAGAGCACATAGTGATTTAGAATTTTATTTTGTAATGAGTTCTCTTGAAAGTTTTGGTTTACATAATAAGTGCATTAAAATTTATTATATACGATTTTGTAAGCTATATGTTGCATTAAGGAAAACCTATAGGATGTGAAACAAAATATATATAAAAATATAAAATAGAATAGGATAAATTATCAAATTTATGTTTCTACAACATATTATGTGATTGTTTCCTTAGGTAAATAAGAAGTATCCTTGTATTCATCTAGCCTAGTGTTTGTTGGCGTAGCAGCTGGTTAACATGATGAGATCCCTCTCCACCACAATTTTGAGCTTTTGGTGTGACAAAAATCATAACATGGTATCGATCGAGGTAATTAAATGTGCTCGACCTGCGTAGTACTAGGGATGGGTGACCTCCTGGAAAGTCCAAAGTTGTTGCCTCCTAATGTTGTTGTACCTAATTTGGTGAATACATGGTGGGATCAAGGCTCACGTGGTTGCATTTGGATCCATCGTGTGGGTGTGTGTTGGCGTAGTAGTTAGTTAACATAATGAGATCCCTCTCCACCACTAGTTCAAGCTTTTGTTGTGACAGAAAATCATAACATGGTATTAGAGCCAGGAAGTTAAGCGCGTCGACTGGAGTAGTACTGGGATGGGTGACCTCCCGGGAAGTCCTGGTGTTGTTGCCTCCTAATGTTGTTGGACCTAATTTGGTGAATACATGGTGGGCCCAAGGATCATATGTTTGCATTTGGCTCCATCGTGTGGGGGTGTGTTGGCGTAACAACTAGTTAACACAATGAGATTCCTCTCCACCACAACTTCGAGATTTTGGTGTGACGGAAAATCGTAACATGGTATCAAAGTCAAGCAGTTAAGCATGCCTAACCTAGAGTAGTACTAGGATGGGTGACCTCCCGGAAGTCCCGGTGTCATTGCCTCCTAATGTCATTGGGCCTAATTTGGTGAATACATGGTGGGCCCAAGGCTCACATGGTTTCATCTAGCTCCATCGTGTGGGGGTGTGTTGGCATAGCAGATTGATTAACATGATGAGATCCCTTTCCACTACTAGTTCGATCTTTTAGTGTGATGGAAAATTGTAACAATGTTTATCTGCTACATGTTTTTTAAAGGGACCAAAATATATGTTTGTGCCACAAGGATGTTTTTTTGTTCATATATAACCATTAGGAGTAAAAATATTGAAGTAATCACTATATGAAATAATGAAGATAACATGAATAAAAAAATCAAACTTGCAAATTACAATGTTAACCAACTTTACAACTCCTCACTGACTTCTTACCCCTTTATTCCTTCCACTAGGTTTATAATTATGCCCTCTCACTTTGGAATATTCCAAGAATATCAAATGAACATTTTCAAACAAAAGAAACATTTTCAACTTTTGTTTTCCATGTATCATATGGTGGTGAAACCACTAGCACATACAGAACCGTAGTTATGAAACTACATTAGTGGTTGTGTAACTAGAGTTAGGTTTTATATCTTTATGAAAAACACCTAAAATTTAAAAGATGAAAATTATTGACTTCATTACTTTGAATACAATTGAATCATCCACATACTAACTTTTCTAATTAAACTTATTTGAACTAGTATTTTAACATGAAGTCTCTTATAATAGTGTATTATAGGGATGAATTACATACAATTGGGAATAATGAAAATATCTAGCAACATATCTAGTACATTAGATCTATATTTTGGATATCACCTCCTAATTTTAGGATTTTAGCCCTCAAAATATTTAGGAACTCATAATGTGAGGAATATCTATCTTCGCTTTCTTATTATCTCTTGGAGGTGTATTTGTTGGATGAATTGCTTTAGTCTTGTGAACTCCAAATTTCACTTCATTACCCTTGCGAGGATCCTTTAATCCTTCTATAAGAGAAGGATAAATAGTAACAATAGATGGAAGTAAATATAATAGCATATTTTGATCTTGGTTAGTAGATATGGCATGAAATGTATTGCACTTATCTTTCAAAATGAAAAAATATAATCTATCACTAGAATTCAATAATGTTTTACCTTGACCTATACTTACTAATGAGATCTAAGATTTACCTTCACATGATTTGAAAATGTATCTATTTTCATCCTTGACCAATTGATATAAATTCACCCTTACCATGAATATTGCATCATGCACATATATAAGGACTTACAAATATTATGTCGTAAACATCAATAGGTATAACATCCTCTACAACATTGTCAATTTAATGTTTATTGATTATAAACTTGACTTTACATGCACAAATATATCTATCTATGTTTATGATTTCACCCATCTTAAAGTATTAGGATTAGTATGATGCACCATTTTCCTAACATAACTTCCTTTCAAGGGATGTAAAATTCATCATTTATTCTCCATCATGGTTGCAAATATCCTCTTTTTCCAAAACTAATGTCATATATTTATTCTTCCTCTTGTTCCTAGAGGGATGCAACTATTGATGTAACTTCCAACAAGTCCCATATGTATGACCATAAACATAGAAGTGCCCAAAATGCTTCATACAATCCTTAATAGAAATAAATGTAGCATACATCGCATTTTCCTTACCCTATTAATCGGGAGACAACCCTTGTATTTTTCCCTCTCAATATAATGAGCTTGAGAACAAGCCTAATCTATATCCTTGGGTTTGGCAAGTAATAATGGACTTTTCAAGTGACTATGAAATTCTTAAACATACTTTATTAGGACATCTCAATCAAAGGTGTCTTATCCCATTTGGACCATCATCTTCGAAAAAATTGTTAGTATAATCTTGCACACTTTGTCTTAAAAATTGTTAGGAAATAAGAGATAAAATATGTGGAATAATCCCTTATAGAATCGCAACAGTAGAAACTAATATGTAGAAAATATTACAGATCTCAAATAAAAGTGTAGAATAAATAACACAACATAAAGAGACAAGATTTAACGTGGTTCACCCAATTTGGGCTACGTCCACCAAGAATCACTTGCTCATATTTTATTACAAGCCTCCACTCTCTCAATACAATACCCAGATCCGTTTGGAGCTATGCTCAACAAACTCTACAAAATTCACACCCAAATTCAAAACACATTTGCAATACATTTGCTTGTCTATGTATCATATGCATAAGACCATATAAATAGACAATTGCTTAAGCAGTTTGATACAAAACCATGGGTATCAAAACCATGGGCAAAAAATGTGGGTATCAAAACCATGGGCAAAAAACCGTGGGTATCAAAACAATGGGTACTGAAAAACCATGGGCCCAAAAATAGCCCATAACGGTTACCCATTACCCATGGGTTAATAAACCACCCATGAAAATTTGCTTTGCGGGGCTTTACCCCGAACCCCCCTGACCCACTCATCGGCGAGCGGGACCACCGTAAAAATATCCGAGTGTAACACATAGAAGGTGTACCACACTCTAACATGAAAATAGGCTCCACAAACATAACACTTTTCAAGTGACTATGAAATTATTAAACATACTTTATTAGGATGTCTCAATCAAAGGTGTCTTATCCCATTTGGACCATCGTCTTCAAAAAAATTGTTAGTATAATCTTGCACACTTTGTCCTTGTTGTTGATAAGGTATTTCCAAACAATAGATATTTCATATTTATATACAATAGGATAAAATTGATTCTTAATCAAAACTTTAAACTCATCCCACTTTCCAATTGGTGATAGCTTATTCATAACATATTAGTTGGATGTGGGCATCAGAAATGTATTTTTTATTACCTTTCGGGTTGAATATGTACATATTTACACATGTATAATAACTAAGTTACAACTTGTTACATTTGTAAGAGAAATGGTTGTAAGACATGTCATCTTCCTTGGTTGAGTAAGGGTTGTGATCCAACATGTAGCATGTTAATGATATTATTCAACATTTTGTAGGCATGGAGCATGTAATAATGCGACTCATGGGACTAAGATATTGGGGAAAAAATGTAGATCGAAAGGTTCTACACATAACTATAGAGACATGTGACATGCTAAGAAGTATGAAACCAATGTGTTGAAGTTTTGTGAGGTCACGAAGAGATATAAAAACGACAAAGAAATGAACAATATTTTAAAAAGTGTTAATGTTGTGAGCTAGGTTTTACAAAGATTAAAGTATTTGTGTCATGATGTGTGCAATATTGTAGAAGCTTTTAATATTGTAAATCACTAATATGAAACCGTATAATCTACAATAATTATTAAGAAATAATGTGACATGTGTGAGACTATGAAAAATAATACACCGAGGTGTCACGGAATTCCAAGAATGTAGCATAGTGTTCTATTATTTGTGGAACATTGTGCATTTATGTGGTAGTTTTCAAGGATTTTCTCTAATGATGTAAGGTATTGTAAATTATTATACATTTTGTGTGATGTTTCAAGGATGAGAAAGAATACTTTTAAAAGATAATTTAAAGTTTCCCAAAGCTAAGTTGTGAGGATACATAAAGACCATCTTAAAGGTAGATTACGTCTATCAAAGAGTGGAGATCGAGTTCTCCATCATTTAGAGGGAAAATGTTTTTTTAAAATTAATTAGCCTTACCTTATTGTTATGCTTTTAAATTGGATATATAAGTGCACATTTTATTTTCTTATTGAATGAGTCAAGAAGGTGATGAGCTAGTGGAGGAGAGTGTCACTTAAGTGACCCCTAGGTGTTGTACTTTATGTTTTTAAATTCTTGTAATGTTTATATCATTACCCATTTTTACTTAAGTTATCACCTGGTTAAAGATGATCAAAACACGTGTAATCATGGGATCAAATATTAAACCCCTTGTATTTGGGATTTACCACTACATCCTCATATTCTTGGGGCCCTTTTACACCACGGTTAGAGTAGGTATTTATCTTAGCTCATGTTCACCTAGGTACATTATTTACCTTTATTGTATTTATCCTCACCCACTTATGTGTGTGAATATTTCTTTTTACTTATTTAGATATTAGGAGATATTATCTAATTGTTAGGTATAGTTCTTTTCTTGATCTATGGTATTGACTAGATCCTTGATGTCTAGTTCTCTCATAAATCTATGGACTTGACTAGTTCTTTGATGACTAGTTCTTTCCATGATTTATGGATTGATCTACGACCTTGACTGGTTCTTAGATTGTTATTCCTTGCCTATATAAGCAAGGCCCATTCTCATTGTATTTCATTTGAGTTCCATAATAATATATGATATTGCTACTCATTTGTTTGCAAAGGTTTTGTGTAAAGTTATTCTAGTGAATTGCTTTCATCTTATTGATCGTGGTGTTTGATTAGCATCTATGTTCTTGGCTTGGTACGATCTGGTTATCATTCCTTTTATGGTATCAGAGCAGGAGATTGCTATTGACATTCGTCTGTAAGTTTTATTTTGCAAATAATTTTTTTATATATTCATATATTTCGGGATTTTCTCATATTTTGTTGCTGCATGCATTTTTATGCAAAACAGAGGCTTCCATTGGATCTGGAATCCACTGATTGAAATCCTTAGCCCTTGGTCATATGGTATGGTCGTATGAGGGCTTAAGCTTGTGATTCCTACTAGTAGGTGCTTAACTCTAGCCCCCTTTCATTTTATTTGTGTGGTGAAAGCAAGAGCATTTTATTTTGTTTTAGTGGCAACTAAAATAAATAGTAGAGCATAATATTGAAAAGCTTGTAACTTTTGATCGGTAACTCGGTTTTGAGTGCCATTTTTTTGCAAAAGCACTTGTTTTTCCGTGCTCTTTCCATTGGAAATATTTATTTTGAGAATCACACTATAATTATAAAGTGCCATATTGTAACACGCACTCATTATAAAAACGCCAAAATTTGGGGGCTCTTGTTACATTGTTTGGGGCTCTTGTTGCATTGCTTGGTTTGCATTTATTTTGGTGATTTTTTGAGGATGGCATCTTTATCTACTTCTGCATTAGATCATGTTAAGCCATTAACAACACATAGTTACCCCACATGAAAACCAAGAATGGAAACAATAATTAAGCTAAAATGATTATGGGCTTTAACTTCTTCAAAGCAACTCGTGTTCACTAGAGAATATGAGAAATTTCAGTACTAGTGCAAATTTGATGAGTGTATGGGTTTGATAGGAACTTATGTAAGTGACAGTATTTTTTTCATTTGGAAAAGTGTGACTCTCATTTCAAAATATGGGAGAAATTGGAGGATTTATTTGGTAAGGTGGATCATATGAGAGCCATGCAACTTGAAATTGAGATCACCTCTCTTAATCCTGAATATTTTCCAACAATTATAGACTATCTTACCAAGTTCAAGCATTTGTTGACACAGTTGAAGGGAAGTGGAAGAGATAAGAAAGATGAAGAGTGTGTTTACTTGATTCTATCCAAGTTGAGAGGACCATTCCAAATTTTTGCTTCTACCTTTTTCTCTAGCATGGATGCCTTAGGTGACACCTTCAAAATTCCTAACTTAGAAACATTTTGTGAAAGACTTACTAGGGAAGAATCCAAATTATCTCACCTTGAGTCTTCCACCTCTCAAAAGGCATTAGTTGCATCTAATCCTAAGGGCAAGGGAAAACCAAACAGTAAAACGAAATCCACACCTTCTACATCTCAAAATACTCCTAAACCCAAAGAAAATAACTCAAAACCCAAGGAGTCTTCTAAATCCAAGAATAAGTCTAGCCGTTCATGCTCTTTTTGTGGGGGTAGTAATCATGAAGAAAATAGGTGTTATAAGTGAATACAAGCCTTAGAGGATGTAGTCAAGAAACAAAAATTTCTATCTCCACTCCACCTCCTTCTAATCAGCATGGAAAAGCACTTAATGTTGTTGGAATATCTCAGTCACCACTTGCAAACAATTGGGTTATAGATTCTGGTGCTTCTCATCACATGACTTCTTCCAATGAGTCTTTTGTTTCTCTAGGTTTGAGTTCTACTTCCAAAATTGAGGTTGGAGATTCTTCCTTTCTTTCTGTTGAGGGAAAAGGTGATATACAACTTGATGGTGGCAATATCCAAGATGCACTATATGTTCCTAACATCACTACAAATTTGCTTTTTGTATATCAAATTTGTCATTTTGGTCAAGGGAAAATAGTGACTTTTACACCACATGGGGCAGAAGTAAGAACTTTGTTAGAGCCTTATTCACTTTTTGCTCAGGGTATTGTTGATCATAGTTCTAAACTATATCACTTTGAGGGTTTTAATGACACTTCTTCTATAGGGACAAGATTGGTTTCTCGTTCGATTCGAGAGTAAGCTTTGGCATGAAAGATTTAGACATCTCAATTACAGATATTTGAAGGAGTTGAGTACTCATGGTATGGTAGATGGTCTTCCTAGAGTTTCTTGTCTTGAAGGAGTTTGTCATGGTTGTGCATTAGGGAAACAACACCAAGATCCTTTTCCTAATAATTTTTCTAAGAGAGCTTCTTCACCACTTGAGCTTGTGCATAGTGACTTGATGGTTTTTCCTACCCCATCTTTCAATGGAGCTAAGTATGCACTTACATTTATTGATAATTTCTCGAAGCGTACTTAGGTTTATTTTCTCAAGTAAAAAAGTGCAAAGTGTTTTCACACTTCAAATTCTCCAAGGCTTTGGTCAAGAAATAATCTTCTAGTAGCATAAAGAACCTTCGCACTGATAATGGGGGAGTACTTCAGCAATGAGTTTTCTGAATTTTTGGCAACTCAAGGCATTATTCACCAACATTTTGTTCCTCATACTCCACAACAAGAATGGATTAGCAGAAAGGAAGAATAGAACTTTGAAGGAAATGGCTAACTATATGATGCATTCTAGAGATATACCTCCTATCTATTGGGCAGAAGCAGTTAATTGTGCTAACTATATTCAGAATCACACACCACACAGAGCACTTGAGCATTTGACTCCATGAGGAAGCTTGGTCCAACACTAAGCTAGATGTCTCCTTTTTTTTTGAGTCTTTGGGAGCCATGCTTGGGCCTTTATGCCAAAGAAGAAAAGGAAATCTTTGGATAAAAAGAGTAAACCCTTGATATTTGTAGGGTAATGTGAGGACATGAGAGGTTATCATATTTTAGATCCCGATACACATGATGTTCTTTTTCAAACACATGTTCAGTTTGATGAGCATTTCACTCCTCATGACTCTTCATATTCTTCCATTCCTTCTTCTTCTTCATCTCATCTTGAGGAATATTTCTTTGAGGAGATTGATGAGGTGGTTATAGATGCCATTGAGGATCCTATTCCCACTGATGTTGTCACTATGCCTAAGTGAGCTCATACTACCATTTCTGAGGTAGCACCTTTCATAGAGGATCTTCCACCCACTAGGCATCATCATGCACATTCTACAGGTTTTGGAATTTTGTGTCAGGTAGTTTCTGAGGATCCACGGTCTTTTTCAAAGGCTTATGGGATACCAGAGTGGGATGATGCATGATGACAACTAAGTATTATTCTTTGATGAAGAATCATACTTGGGATTTGGTATCTCTTCCTAAAGGAAGAAATATGGTTAGGTGTAAGTGGGTATACCAAACCAAATATGTAGTTGATGGGTCCATTGACAAGTATAAGGCTCGTCTTGTTGCAAATGGTTTTTCACAAGTCGAAGGTATTAATTACTCTGAGACTTTTGCACCCATTTCCAAGATGGATTATGTACGCCTTGTACTTGCTATTGTTGCATCACAGGGGTGGCCCGTATACCAGATGGACGTGAAGAGTGCCTTCTTACATGGATATCTACAAGAGGAAATATATATGGAGTAGCTCCAGCTGGATTTGTTCATGATTCTTCTCTTGTTTGTAGGCTCGAAGGTCTCTCTACGGTCTCAAACAAGTCCCTCGGGCTTGGTATGAGAAGATGGATTATTTTCTTCTATCTATTGGTTTTGTTCATTTTCATTCCAATCATACAGTGTATCTCCAGCATGTTGGTGAGGATATTGTGATACTTGTCTTGTATGTTAATGATCTGTTACTTACTAGCAGCAGCTCTTCTTCCCACATTCAGAGTATTTAGAGGGCTCTTTCTACACAATTTGACATGACAGATCTTGGGCTATTGCATTATTTCCTTGGTTTGCAGATTTCTCAAACAGATTCAGGGATTCATTTAAGTCAACAAAAGTACACCCATGATCTTCTTAGGCACTTTGATATGGTTGATTACAAGCCAAGTCCATCTCCTTTTCAGTCTAGAGTTACTCTTACATCCACATGTACCACACCACTTTGTGATCCTACATTGTATAGGCAGTTGGTTGGGAGTCTCATGTACTTGACCCATACTCACCCTGATATTTCATTTGTAGTAGGGCTTGTATCTCGGTTTGCACATTCTCCTCATAGTAGTCACTGGCAAGTTGCTAAAAGGATTTTACACTATTTGCATGGCACTTCCCACTTTGGCCTACACTACACTAGGGGCTCTACTCAGTTGGTTGGGTATACAGATTTAGATTGGGTAGGTTCTATTGATGACAAATGTTCCACTTCTGGCTATCTTTTCTATCTTGGTTCTTCTCCAGTTGCTTGGGCGTACAAAAAAGCAACAAGTTATTACACTTTCATTTTCGTGAGGTAGAGTACAGGCAACAAGCATTACGGTGAGTCAACAAATTCTTTGGCTTTTCCAGTTATTGACAGAGTTCAGATTCCCATAGGATTCACCGACTATACTTTGGTGTGACAACCAAAGTGCAATTCACATTTCTCGTAACCCAGTTGAGCACCAGCGGACCAAGCATATTGAGATACACATCCACTTCATTCGGTAGCACATTCAGGATGAAGTTCTTTACTTGGAGTACCTTCCACTCAGCAACAGGTTGTAGACATCTTTACGAAGCCTTTTACATCACCTCGTTACCTTGAGTTGCGTGGAATGCTTGGGGTTTCGGAAGTTGTTCTTGGGGGTGTTCGTGAGAACATCTTCCTTCTTCTTCTTCTTTATCTTTCCTTATAGCAGATTCTTTCCTTCTTTTGGTTTGATATTTCTTCATGGATATATTGTACATGAGTACCTCATCAAGCCTAGTTTTCAGGACTCATATTGTGGACATGCCACTTCTATTTTGGCCCCTAGCTTCACTTGAGGGGGTGTGTTAGAGTAGGTATTTACCTTAGCTCATGTTCACCTAGGTACATTATTTACCTTTATTGTATTTATCCTCACCCACTTATGTGTGTGGATATTTCTTTTTATTTATTTAGATATTAGGAGATATTATCTAGTTGTTAGGTATAGTTCTTTCCTTGATCTATGGTATTGACTAGTTCTTTCCTAGATCTATGGTATTGACTAGATCCCTGATGTCTAGTTCTCTCATAAATCTATGAACTTGAATAGTTCTTTGATGACTAGTTCTTTCCATGATTTAAGGTTTGATCTACGACCTTGATTGGTTCTTAGATTGTTGTTCCTTTCATATATAAGCAAGGCCCATTCTCATTGTATTTCATTTGAGTTCCATAATAATATATGATATTGTTGCTCATTTGTTTGCAAAGGTTTTGTGTAAAGTTATTCTGGAAAATTTCTTTCATCTTATTGATCGTGGTGTTTGATTAGCATTTGTGTTCTTGGCTTGGTACGATCTGGTTATCGTTCCTTTTAACCACTTCTAATATTTCTACTAGTATACCGATGCAAAATTTAAATAAAAAATTCTCCTTTATGATTACGGATGTTATTTACTATCTTATCAACATGACCCCCAACCCACATTGACACCGTTAATGGCATTTTGCATTGAAAAATACAAGAGTGGTTGATTTTGGTCAATCCTTTATCTCGAGACTTGTGGCTTGTAAAATATTCCAAAAACATAATGCAAATGTAACAACAAATAAAACTATATGACAATAATAATGTTTAGTTTAGATAAATAATTAAAATAATACACAATTGAAATCTAAAAGGAAATAAAACCAAAAATACTTTAAAAATTAACAAGTGAATCCCGTTCTTTATTTTCTGGAACTAACACTTACAAAGTCACTTTCTCTCTCAAGATTCAAATGACATGCATTTTATATTAACCATTAACAAGAAATACTCCTAGTTTGATTTTCCAGCTTCTAAAATTAATTGATAGACTACAATTATTCTTCTATTTCTATGTGGACATCATTTAATTATAAAAATGTATATTTTTAGGATAACAAGCTCTTGAAAACTATCAATTTAAGCTCTGAAAACTCATAATCGTTGGGATTGACAATCGTACATTTAAAAAAATAAAACATAATTATTTACTTTTTTTTGGGGTGATACAAGATTGTGAGCACCAAGGATGCTCCTACATCGACACTCACTTTACATTTCAACTCTTATCTTTCTCTTTTTAGTGAGATCATGATCACCATGAACTAATGAGCACCATCAAATGGTTTCTCTTAACCATTTCTTCCTCTTCTTCACTTATGTGGGTTGGGTCCCACCTTCGTAGATTGACCTCCTCCTCCAAATGGTTCTTATTAACCATTCTTTTTTATTCATGGGCTGATACCCACCTTTATCTAACCTCCTCTACTAAAATCCTTTTTTATATTTGGTCCATACTCAGCTCTACACTATTCCATCCTTCATGAGGAATTTAAAACACATATGCACTCTTGTGTACAAGTCTTTATCCTCCTTTCAAAAACAACCTCTTCCTCTGCCAATTTCTTTTTTTTTCACAAGTAAACTTATGTCTTCTTTTGTAATTATAAGGGCTCCTCAAAAATATTCTTTATACATCATGAGCTATAATTACTCCATCTATCTTGTAATTATCAAGATATCTACAAATATTTTTTTATTTCTTCTTATATGCTTCTCTACAATTCTCTTTTCTATATGAGATCTTTAACGATATTCCCTTCTCTACATGCATATATCAAGTTTCGTAAATAACACTTTTACTACCCCTTCTTGTTTCATGGTTTCAAACAACTCGTTATCTTATTTTGTGCCCATAAGTCCTCCATGAGACTAGTTTATCCACCTTTGAAGGCTTCTTATAGAACATTATGTCTTCCTATTGTCACACCTACACATGCACAACTAAGAACACTCTCAAGATAAAAATATATATAGGACTCAATATTCCATTTGAGTGTTTCTCCCTTTAGTACCCCCTTCTTCTCCTTAAAATTTCACACAAACACAACTCGCAACAATTTTAGAATAATTGTTTTGAGGCATTGTAGCCCTTTAAGTGTTCTATTCAATGGAACCTCTACTTCATCTATTATGCTCTTTGTTTTTTTATTTTCTTTCTTCTTACGTGACACCTTTAAGGATACATTCCTTTTCTCTTATGCCTCTCACTGCCACATCTTCCAAAATGAGGATTTTTCCACCCGTCACCTCATTCTCAACACTTTTTCTTGAAAATTGTGTTATAGTGCACTTTTTCCATCTCTCTGTCATGGGCTTGACATGCTCTCTCTCTCTACTATTGTGACAATAGCTCATCTTCATCATATTTTTAGCTTCACATTTTTACCTAAGACTTTAAGCTCCTTTATTTCTTTAGTCTTGGTCTCTTCAAAACCTTCTCTTTATACATATTGTTTGTAGTAACCACTTTCTCTTCTTGGGACTACTCACAACTTTCACATGCAATACATGCTTCATTAGTTATCATCTAACCTTCCATAGGGAAACAATGTTATTCCTTTTCTTTTGCTTCATAGACATGTTCTTATTCAATACATTCTTCTTCTTATGACATGCTATCAAGCACATATTGAAAAATTTAAAGTTATTTTGTGAGCTTCTCAAACTCAATAAATGATATTTTATACCTTGTACTCTTTCCCATTTTCATTATACTCTTTTCTATAAAAATCTCTCCTTCATGGCTTCCATCATGGTAAATAAATCTTGAAATTGGGTCTCTTGCCCCCAATTAATTCTTCCTTTTCACATAGATTATCTCCAAAGAACACATCATCACTTCATCCTCATTCATTTGGTATACTCCCACGTTATCAACTTCTTCTACAACCTCCTCGAAAGGGCTCCTTCTATTATTCATTCATGAGGAGTTCATACTCTTCACTGCATTCTTCAAACATTCCATCTTCCATGCAATCTAATAGAATTCAAATCTTGAGCTCTTCCATCTATAACATGAGTGGATCACAACCATCCCTCTACTTTTATCTATTCTCCTCCTTCCGACACCCTTTAATTGTCACTTATTTTGTCTTTGTATTTCCCTTTAAATAAATTTTCATTCTCCTTTTGGAAAACTCATCCTTCACGCTTGTTTGCAGCTCATTACAATTATTATTCTCATCTTGACATCTCTTGGTTTCATTTAAGTTATTTTGCACACTTTGTCCTTTTAACACTTTTTCACACTCTCTTAGTCTATGCAAAATTATTTTTAAAAGTTTTATGGGACTCATTACATGATTATTTTCACACTTCTCTCTCACTTGTAGGGCTCTTGTTTCATAGCCTACAATAAACTCAAAATAGATTTTTTTCTATCACCTTCTTCACTCTTACAAAAATTATCTCAACACTTGTTTCAATTATTTGTAGGACTCCTACAACCCACAAAAACATATATGAGCCTCAATAAGCTCTTACAAACCTTCTTTGACTCCTCCATAACTTTTTAGTTAAATGTAATTATCCTCTCTCAATTCTTCACTCTTCCTTAGTCTCTGAAAGGTCTCTCTAACATGCAATTAATCTTAAATGAACTCTTTTAGACTTCTGCCCACACTTTCTCTATAGAAGACACTCAACTCACTCTCCTTCACTTGTGCACATATGTAAATTCTTATCGTCACTTATGTCCTTAATTTCTAGTTGTGCACTAGTTACCTCTCTTCAAAAACACTTGCACCTTCAAAAAAAAATATGCTTATCCTAAAGATATTTTATAGCTTTGATACCAATCCATGCAAATCAACCTTATATCCCAAACATGCAACCTATTGAATCTTTTAGCAAAAACTAATGCAAATGCAACAACAAATAAAAATATATGGAAAAGAATAATTTGTGGAAGAGAAATCATTAAACTTGTACAAAATTGAAATTTAAGAGGAAATAAAACTACATATACTCATAAATTTAGCAAAAATTCATTTATTCATTTTCTAGAACCAACACTTACAAGTCACTCCCAAGATTCAACTCACATGTGTTTTGCATTAACCATCAACAAGAAATACTCCTAGTTTGATTTTTGATGCAAGGGAATCACTCTATCTATCTAAATAAACCATGAAGACATCAATTAGAGGTTTGCTAGGTTTTTCATGAGTCCTAGGATTCATTAGGTGTTAGTTTGTGGCTAGTCTGGTTTTAGGCCTTTCAAATTTCAAATGGAGCATTTCCCTCCAATTTGTAATATTTGAATATTTGGCCATTTTGGATTGATTTTGAAGTTGTAATGTATTCTTGAACCTTGGAACTATGTAAGAGGGTGGAATGAGGCAAATGTGGTGAAATCAAGTCCTTTAGGGTCACATGTCAAGAAAAGAGCTAAGGTTATGCTAAAATTAAGGCATTGTTAGGTGAAAGTAACTCCTTGAGTGGAATCTCATGATGAATCATGGTTGTAACCGACCAAATGAGAAAGAAAATTGAGTAAGGGGTGAGAGGGAGAATATATGAGGCATAATGTAACTAAAAATATCAATTCTATCCAGATATGAATCAAAAGTTTGAATTTTCAAGGAATTGAATGAAAGAGAAAACTCAGGTTTTGATATTTCTTGTATGTTTTTAGTGCTTTTTAATGTTCATGTAATGAATTATTTATCGCATAGTAAATTTATTGATCTTAGAGTTGAATGTAAGATTATCTTAAGCTTAGTGTTGAGATTTTGAGTGCTAGTGCATTGATATTTTAGTGGTTCTTGTAGTTTACTATTTTTTGATTGTTTAAACATCTATGCCTAGTTTAGAGAGGAAGGTTTATGATCTGTGTTGAGCATGTTTTATTGAATCATGAGAAAAATTTATGGTCATGTCTTCCCAAAACCTTGAAAGTATTCATTTTTATGTAAGTATCCTTGCATGTTGAAACCATGAGTGGGTTGTCACTATATAGAGAAGTGAATGCTTATTTTAGTTAAATTGACCTATGGAAATGTGCAAAACACTCCTTATTATCCAAGTAAGTTTGAGGGTGTTGATAAAAAATAGAAGGAGTGGGAGACTTATACTTGTTATCTTTTCTTACATGATAGGGTTTCTTGGATCTACCTGAAATGAATTGTGTTTTGATTGTTGATCAAAGTGAAGTCCTATTTCTTAGAGCAGCAACAGATTAACAAAGGAAATATAAATTGATATTGTATTCAGCTCTGAATTACATACACAGGCTATTAAATAGCCATATACATAGGAAAACTGACTTCCTATAAAATAGGTAAGTCAACAAACCATTTACCCGTTTACAACTTTACGGGTACAACAAAACACTATAATAATATATTGTTAAAACAATATATTATAACAATTGTAATATTAACTCAACATAATTATAAACTAACTTTTATAATAATGTGAGCACTAATAATAATTTCTAACATTCCCCCCCTTAGTGTGAACATGGTAGAAAAACATCCACACATTCCTCTGCAGTATGCTCACCCCTGTGGCATGTCCAAATCATGACTCATGACCTTGATCCAAAAGAAAGGCTCTCTCCTTCCATGGTTTTAAACAGGCTTACCACAAACCTTGAAGTGACAGGAACCTCATCAACTGTCCACCTCGTGTGGTTTTCTAGATCCTCCCACAAACCCTTTCAAGATCCATGAACTGACTTACTCTGGTGCTACTATTCACCACTATGCTTATACATCAGGGAATAATGTAGGAAACACAACATGCATATCTCAAAACTGCACAATAGAAGATATAATGAAAAAATTTCACATTACTTCCTATAAGAATCGTAATGTTCTTAATTGTAGTCTCTATCTTTGATCGCTGCCACTCGATCTCGAACAAAGATAGAAAATCGCCACTTTACCACTTTGAAGCTTTCCTTGACTAAGTCGTTTTGGGTGCGAGAATGGGAATGGAACATTGGTATATATTCCCCCCCACAATGTGAAATTCCACTCATATAGATCTTGATAAGCAAATTGCATCGAAGAACATACTCCTGAATGGATCTTACTAGTTAGGTCTTACTGCACATGGTCACTAATGCTAGTGAATGTATTCTTCTAGCTGACCATCTTCCAATGAAGTACGGCAGTCAGAGGACCAAGTCAGTCAGAGGATCACTGACAGTCATCTGTGCTCCAACACAACTTTCTTTCCAACATCCATCAAATACCACACAAAACAGGAACACTGCAAACATAATCACTCTGAGAAAATGGAAACCACACTGAAAATCATATACTCACACTGCACACCTGTGCCACCAAATCATTCTGTGCGGCCCCGTCGTTGGTGACTGACGAGAGGTCGTTGTCTGACCTCCAGCCTCCTGTGCCTCCTTCCTCCATTAGTTTGCTACTTAGTTAGCAAATTTATCTTTGAGGCTCATATTACAATTCTCTTGGGTGTCGGTTTCAACCGATAATGCACCCCCTCACTATGGACGTCGCGTACAAGCGAAAGTGCATCCAGACAAAAGTGACACAATTTTATTTTTTTTTTTTAAAATACATATATATATATAATTTTTGAAATATTTTCCAAAAATAAAAAATTGGTCTAGCAGCAAAAAGCATATAATCAATGCAAAGATCTTTAAAAAACATACATTTTCAAAAAAAACATCACCTCAATCTGAGTTACGAGGTGAAAGATATAACACTTTTAAGTTCTAAGTCCAACTTCTTTCCGGACCCTTTCCAAAAATGGCAATTTTTTTATCCTTGTGATTTTTTTCGGTATGTCCAAAAACGGCAAAAAAATGAAAATGCCCAAAACAGCGATAAAGCTGATCACAATTACCAAAATGGCGACGCAACGCAATACGCAGGTCGGTCGATACAATGCGCCTGCAACAGGACGATGAAATACGCACAAGCAACTATGCACGCAAAATGATTCAAATCGCAGACATAATGCTTCAATACGCAGGATCAGAATATCAAACCACTTCGAACCCACTTCCAGCAGAATAGATACACTGGATCAGGCCGCATACACACTTCTCTCGTCCACTTTTATCTATGCAGGATGACACGTCCAGGTCTGCAATAAACTACCTATAAACTATTACTGCAAAAAACTAATAAAATGAATCTCTCATAATACGGCTGACCATAAACAAGAAACAATCAGCCCCTCACAAACTCAGGGAGCCATCGCTCTGATACCAAATCTTAGAGCAGCAACAGATTAACAAAGGAAATATAAATTGATATTGTATTCACCTCTCAGAATTACATACACAGGCTATTAAATAGCCATATACATAGGAAAACTAACTTCCTATAAAATAGGTAAGTCAACAAACCATTTACCCGTTTACAACTTTACGGGTACAACAAAACACTATAATAATATATTGTTAAAACAATATATTATAACAATTAGTATTAACTCAACATAATTATAAACTAATTTTTATAATAATGTGAGCACTAATAATAATTTCTAACACTATTTAGCATCATACTCCATGAGAAAAGGTCCTAAAATCATTGGACTAAGGATAGTAGTGAGTGTTTGAGAAACCAAGGGATATTTATTTCAAGGCATGACTCTAATTGTACAAACCGTAGAGTTACTATGTCTCCAACATGCATGAGGAGATATTTATGGTTGGGTGAAACTAATGTGCATGTTTTCATGAACCACTTTGGTAAATTAGAACTAAGTAAGGGGATGATACAAACATTAGGATAAATTTTTAGGTCTTAAATCCAACAAGGAAGAAATTTATAAGCATTCTACTCCTCTCGAGATAAATCGTGACCAACAGGTAAGGCATAGCTAGGGCTTGCAAGATGATGGCCCAAATGAAGGAATTAGAGAAAAAAATCTTGTAGAAATGATCCCGAAGAAGTCCTCAAGGAAATTCAAAAATAATTTTGGAGTTTCATTGGTAGATTATGAAGGAAAACTTGACAAGATCCCTCTAGGATAGTGGTACAATTCTAAGACCTAGTTTAGAGGGTTAGCTTACAAAGGAGGACACCTTTATATATTGATTACAAAACAGAAAATTTGGAGGAAGTAAAAAAGGAATAATGGGTGCCTAGATATTTATTCATTCTATCTTAAATCCATATACAATAAAAATTATGCATGAGAGTAATATTTTTAAGACCTACTTGAGGGTTTGTGAGCTTGAGAAGAGAAAGTGGGATAAGGAGATAAGGTGGAAGATTTGGATCCTCAAATTTGGGGTAAAACTTAGGGTTGAAAAAATAATACTAAGGAATTTTAAAGGATCTTCTGGGTACCTATAGTTTCTTCTATCCATGAATGTAATAATTTACCTATCTTAAGAGTCCTTGAGGGCAATTTTTACAAAGGGGATAAATGTGGGCATTTTGATTGCTCAAATGCATTTCTATTATTGACATAATAATGTTGTGAGTGGTGCAATAGGGGATAATCCTTAAAAATCATCAGTAAGACCTAAAACACAAGGTACATGTTTGATCAAGGAGCTAGTGGAGGTAAAAGAAGGAAAAAATTGGGGAATAAGGGTAAGTTAATCATTTCTTGGGTTATGAACTGTTATACATGTTACATTTGAGTTGAGTTGATGCTTAAGAGTTAGGGTAAATGATGTAGTAAGCCATTAAAGGTGAATTTTGTCAGTTATAACAAAAGTGAGCCATTCTAGGCTTGATTTGGATTCTATTTTACAAAGTAAGGGTGAAGTTTGCTACTTAAACCTTTTTGGTTGTTGAATATATGAATGATATTATTTTCTCTACATAAATTTTCCAATTCTAAAAATATCTAATAGACTACAAATATTCTTCTAATTTCATGTGGACATGAATCGAGTTATAAAAATTATATTTTAAAGAGAACAAACTGATGTACACTCTCAATTGAAGTTCCCAAAACTTTCAACTATTGGGATTTACAATTGTACATTTAAAACAAACTAAAAATTAAATATTTCCTTATTTGGGGTGATGTGACCACTAATACCTAGTTTTTCATGCCACCTTTTCATCTTTTTACCATCATGTTGTCTTATGTTTTTATAGGGAAATTTTCCCTAGAAAATAAGACAACCAAACAATAAGTATCGAAAAGTTCAATTTTACACCTTTTCAAGACAACCCCCACATCATCCTTTTCCTTGTATCAGTCCTATCATGTCATTAAAATGGTCTATATGTGTTTTTCATCCATTCCCCTAGGTGATTTAGGAATAAAAGGTCATTCAAATAACTTTTAGAGTAGCATATCTAAAAGTGGAGTTTCAAGCAATCTTAAGAATGGCTATCATCAGCCTTCCTAAGACAAATGCACAATCCCAAAGTGGATCAAAGGAAAAAATAATCAAAGAGGAATATCAAAGATCTAATAACATCAAGGAATATATTTTGGAAGATTTTGGAAAGTTTTAGAGGTTTAGGAGTCGAGTTCATTGAAAGCGAGTTTTGAGGTCGAAGGAGCTTGCACCGTGGAAGGGCACTTAAACTTCAAGAGGTAATTCCAAGAGCTCTGGAATGAGTTGTGAGCCCAACAAGATATCATTGGAAATAATTTTCAATCCTCTACATGGTGGTAAAAATATATTAATCTCAAACCCCATACATTTTTCTAGGAAGCTCAATCTTTCCATGGACAACGGTCGATCCCGAGAGAAAGTGAGGTTTTTGAAGGGGTTTCAAGAATAATAAAGGAATATTATGCATCCCATACGTCTAAAAATGTATTTTCCATGAAAAATCATATAAATAATCATGAAAATATTCATCTAGGAGCTCAAGTTATGGTCTTTTCAAGTGGCCCTCAAGGTACATATTTGATACTTAGTCAATTTTTTTGGGTTCCACGTGGAAACACAAGGCTAAATCACATTTTTGTGTATTATTTTTACCTTTCCATGGGTAAAATAGGGATAAAAATGGTACCCCACCCCTTTAGGAATTTTGGTCACACCATATGACCCTAGCGGATCAGTTTAGCACCTTTGATCAAGTTGACCATCCCCTCCACCAACTCTCACATGCTCGCCACTTGTCAAGATGGGGATAAGGCACATTTTTTTGCATCTATTTTCAAAAACCAAGGGTAAAATTGTAAAAAAAAATCACCCCACCCCCTTTAGACCCCATGATTCCTCATACGACACTCGAATCTTACCTCCGGTGTTACTTTCTAGCACCCCCTCCATTCCTCTCACCAAACAATGAGAGGCACTTGTCAAGAATGGGATAAGGCACATTTTTGTGCACCTATTGTCCCAAAAAAATGGGAAAATGGGGAAAAAAATTACCCACCCTCTCTCATTGTGCTCAAAGATTATAAATTCGAGAGTTAGCCATTTTCGCTCATTCCCCCACATTTTTCCCTCCGTTGCCAAAACCCTGCCAAAATTTTTATTGAATCCTTCCTTAACCATTTTCATCTCCATCCATTTCATCCACATTATCACGATCCAATGAAGATAAAACCATAAAAAAACATGAATTTTTTAAGACTCTAGGTTTTTTTCCGTAATGACTCTGTAATTTATCAAGTGAAAATCTTCGTAACTAAAAACCGATTACGATTAACGCGGGGCTTTTTGCTATCATCTAGTTTTTTAGAGGCCATTGAAACCAAAGTGAAATAATTTTCATACATGGCCCATATTTTTTTTGATGATAAAATCCCAGTTTCCCAGTGGAAATTTTTTGAATTTTAATATCTTTGTTTCCAGAGACCGGGTTGAGGTGAAAATTTAGAGGTGAAAAATGGAAAACCCATATCAAAAAAATTGATTTCATCAAAATCGAGGTCCAGAACTCCACTTTCCAAAAATAGTATGCCTCCTACATACGCACTTGATTTTTTTAGTAAGTCTTCACAATGAGCATTCACAATGGAAGCGGTGTGCAATGAGAGGTCATCTAGAAGAATAAATTGAGTGATTGGAGTCAAAAAGGGTGGAAAATTATCATCTACTAAAAATAGTAAGTTCCCCTTTCCTATGCAGGGAAGAGTTTCAAAAGCCATGAAAGCTAATGTTCATAGGTTGTTCCAATTTCTCATTCCACATGTGTAATCAGCCACAAATAAATGGTTCATTTGATGATTTGGAATGTTCATTTCATATTGCAAAATGGGGCCTCATTCATTGTTTCAATGATGAACTTGTGCAAGAAGGTGCATCACTCTATGGGGAAATATTCATCAACAAAGCATGGCAAAGTCATGAAGGATCACGACAAGCATTTCCCACAGTCATCCGGAAATATCAACAATTTTTTTACACTCATTCTACAATATAGGTGGTATGTGCATCATGTATAAGGAAGGGATTGTTGTCATCACTGACAAGGAAAAAGTTTCCAATTATACTTCATCTAAAGTTCTGACGACCAAAAAAAATTATGGCCATGTAATGAATACATCATATATTGGTTTTCATCTTCAACTGCTTTAGAATGGACCTTAGAAATTAAAGCTCTCATTCATCAAGGTGATCATTCAAAAAAAATTTTAAACACTCAGTTCAAGGTGTCCTTGAATCATCCGAAGGGGGTTTCTCATGCTATAAAGGGATCAAATATCCAGAGTTCACTACATTGGAGTGTTTCATCGAATCAATATGGAAAGAATATTTTGATCAGCAGAAGTGGATTCTTCATCAACATAGTTCTCTCTCTTCACTTCCTCCACCCCGTTCTTTCTCTCTCCTCCATGTTCTAATTCTTCGTTGGGGTTACACTTTTTCATAATGCCTTTATTTTAATTTAAAAGTGACTTTATGATTATAATGTAATAAGTTACCCTTATTTTATAAAAGGGGACTTAATATTTTCCTAAGAATGTAAAAATTCATAAGTTGTGCAAAGGCATATGAAAGGTCATATGGGGGTAGATGAAGAGTCTCTTCTCTTTATATAAATTGTAAAGGCATCCATTTTCCAAAGGGTTTTCAATTTTGTGTGTTCATGAGAGAGTATTCCTTGTGAAGAAGAAAAATATAGCACTTCCTCCATTTTATCATCTCTATGTTATTCTCACTCTCACTATTGTACAATTTTGCTACATTACCAATGAATAAAGAAGGAGTTTGTTGCCTCTTTGATAAGGATGATTACCTACAAATGGAGTATGGGATAGTTAATCTAATCTAGAATGTCATGTAAATGCAGGTAAAAAATATAAATTACCCAAGAAACTAATCTAATGAATTTAGAAACCCCAATATGCAAGAAGAGTGAAGAAGTGACTCAGCTGATTAAAGAATCTCGTTGGACTATGTCGCAAAAGTGACCGGAAAAATAGAAAGTAGGAACGATTGTGCGAGAGGTCCCGTGTTGGCATGTGGTTGTAATAGGTGTTGTCATTTATGTAAAACCACATTAATGAAATATTGAATTTTTCATTATGATTTTATTATATTTTACTTGATGCTAACGTCATCGGTTCGAGATATGTTTGAGCTAATGTAGTGGGATTCAAAGTGAGGATTGCTTACTCTTGGTAGATCATTCAGTGTGCCTTGGAAATGCAACATGATAGTATGATATTCTTAGATGCTTGGAAATAATTTTGACATGAATAATAACATGTTTTAAGGGTTCTTGAGCACTCACATTAGTGGCATGGTACAGGTACAAGTGGATCACTTGGTTACAAGTGCTCATTGGGAGTAGGTATGCCAACTTAAAGGTGTCACAGTGTGGTTTGGAGATATATGATCTCATAGAATCATGAATTCAGGTGTATCATGGCTTATGAGGTATTTTTGATCATTTGTAGAGGTTTCTTGTTTAGTTATTGCATTATTTCAGTCAACCCTAGCTTTTATAGTGATAATCCCTAAGGTAAAGCTATGAAAATGAGATAGGATGGAGATATTAAGGTATTTATTTGGAATTTTGATAATTAGATATGTTATATGGATGGGTCATTATGCTTTGAGAAAAAATTTAGGTTCCCATGATGTGTATTTTGCAAGGTATGACTGATTTTGTGAGACAGGTCAAAATCAAGTGTATTTCTAGCTCGAAGTGCAACTTCAAATGCTCATTTTGAAAAATTTGATTTTCATGGGACTTTGTTACTTTCAAGTAATAATCTATGTATATTTAATAATTTTTCAAAAAAATAATGAGGTCATTTTATCGTCATGTTTTTATAAACGAATGTTAATAAGGTAGACGTCTAAACCCCTAGTTAAACCCTAGCTAGGAGCAATTAACAGAAAGTGACGTATAATGACCCATTTTTTGTTGTTTCATAAAAATTTATGAGTGGATATTATATATTACTCTTTTATCTTTCCAGAAATGTATGGTTGAGGTCATGGTCATAAGTGGGCACAACCTAAACATAGTAGTTTACAAGAAGAAGGTTTTAGGACAAGATGGTACAAATGACTAACATGAAAAAAAAAAATGATAGTGCATGATTAATGGGAGTTTTTATTTATGTACATGAATGTTTTAGAGCATGATAATGTAGTTACATTGTTTTTTGAGGTCCAAACAGTTGACCGTCAAAGGGCAATTTTGGGGTCTCAAATAGCAGTGCTTAGTAAAATGAGCATAACTTGAGCTAAAGGTAGAGTTTTGAAGTGATTAAAGTTTCATTGTAAATATTATTCATATATATTTTCATTTATATGAGGTTTTATTCATGATTAGGTCATTTTACAGGGTTACCAAGGCATTCTTTAGATAAGAATATTTTTGTGATTCAAGACAAAGCATGTGTTCGGTGTGAAAGTTAAATGTTGTTTGAAGTATGATATGGATTTTGTGATGCTTCATATTACCTGAAATGATAATATGGATGAATTTTTCATACAATGAATCCATTTATATGTATCGAATGTATGTATAAAATTTTTATGAGCTAACATTTGGAAACAATGTTTTAGCATGTTGTTCTAGTTAAGGCAAAAGTAGTTGTATTTGAAAAGATGGATGTTTTAAGTGTTCCATAGGTTCTTAAGTTTCCATTGATTTTTCACATGTAATGGTTTTGTTAAGTAGAATTTATTTGGTGGCATTATGAAGTTTCCAGGGTGTTGAAGGGTGTAGGAAACAACAGTTTTGAGAAATACAAAGAGCACTAGGCCCATTAAACGAAATAATTTTATTGGTTGATATTAATTACAACCATTTATGATGTTTAAATGTTAATTTAAACATGTTTGGTGATTTATGGGTCATGAATAAGGATGGTTTTGAAGTAAGGGAATTTTTATCTTTGTGCCCATGGGGTTTTGAGCCATTTTTGGCACATGAAATGATGGTAGGCTAGGCAAACCTACTTGGGTCACTTGTGACTATTATGATTTGAATTTAGAATTTTTATATGATTCATTGGTTGAGCCAAAGGAGGAAAAATGTTTGAGTTTGAATTTGAGTCTTGGAGAGGCTATAAAAGTGAAGTTATGGGCATATTATTTCTAGCTTTTTCTAAACCTTTTTATATTATTTTGAAGATCCTGTTTTCTGAAAATAAAAACCATTTGGGCCTAACCCAAAACCCATATAATTACATTCTATGACATCATCTGGTTGAGTTTTCATGAGAATAATTTGAGCAAGTGCAAAGTTGGTGTTGTTTCTTTGAAAGCGAGTTGGAGAAGGAAGATTTGGATGCTTGTGTTTGGATGCTATCTTCATAGAATGTTGATGTAATTTTCAGGTTTCTAAGGATTTGCAATATATGATATTGAAGGTTGAATAAATTCTCATAGTCTTTCTTCTTAATATGTATTCATGAGACATTGATTGTCTTGAGAACACTTCATTGTATCTTGTGTATCTTTGTTGAAGGCATTACTCTTGTGATCTGATTTGAATATTTACATAAGTGTGTGGATCTGATTTCATTATCAATCTAAGTGGATTTATATGTTTATCATTTTTATTCTTGCATTGTGCATCTTTCATTAAGAATACTATATTCTTTGATGTGTTGTATATGAGCATGTGTGGTTAGGGTTTAAAGCACAAGTGTGAAAAAGGTTTTATTGGGGACTAATTCACCCCCTATTATTCCTTGTCACCTCCAACAATTGGTATCGAGCACACCCTTGGAAGTATCTTAACAAGCTAGAGGGAGATCTTTGGTGACAAGATGGCACCTACATATTTGGAGACAATTCAAATTAATACCTTCTTGATAAGGAAATGGGTAGGTGAGAATACAAACAAGATTAACAACTCAGTTGTAGCTCATGAAGAGGTAGTTAAGATTTTAAAACTCAACTTGAGGAGGAAAAAGATGAGTTGAAGATTAAGAGAGAAGAGTATCCGAAGCATGAGGCTGAGAAATAATAAATAAAGAAGTTATCCACCATGACAAGCAAGGTATTATCCTTTCAAGAGAGTTAAAAAATATGAGTAAGATGTTGGAAAAACAAAAGGTTTACGGTGATAGAACAGGCCTAGGATTCAATGAGAATTCATCCAAGTCTGAGAAGAATGAAGAAGAATCAAGTCAATGATCTAATGAAAGAAGGAATCCAAGAAAGGGAGAGAGTTCAAGGATTCCACCTCATATAAGATCACCTATCAGGAAGCCAAATGCATATAGGTATGGTGTTTTTCATGGAAATTGTTACAAATGTGGTGCTTATGGACATAGGGCTATTTTTTGTAGTCCTAAGGTTAAAAATAAGGATGATGGCAAAGGAAAGGAACATTGTGAAGAAAAGAAGGAAGAGGAATGTCAAGACAAGAAGGAGTAAAAATTAGGTCAAATATATGGAGTTGAATGCTATCATTTTCATGAGAGAGGACATCTTGCAAAATATTACAAAAATGGGCCATCAAACACAAAAAGGTATGTAAGAAAGTTCAATGGTTATTGTTATGCTTGTAATGGATATGGACATAGGGATTTTGAGTGCAAAGGGAGACAAGTGGAATGCTTTAGGTGCCACAAGATAGGGAACATTGCAAGGTTTTGTAATGCAGGTCAGTTGAAGAAAGAGACTCAAAGACCCAAGCCACAAGATCAAGCATAAAAAAATAAGGATGAGGCTAGTCAAAGTACTAAAGAGGATTCCAAGATTGTGACTGATAAAAAGGAGGTATCTACTGTGACAAAGGTTCAATCGAAAAGGGAGACTCAATCAAAGTGAAAGAAGAGGTTTTGAGAACTTCTTAGGTCTCTCATCACACTCCTCTAGGGTTTCATATGCCTCTACTAGGCTTCTTAGAGGTGTATAGGTGCAAATGAAGCATTGGAGTGAGGGGGAACTATCTTAGTCATGTGTGTGTCTTCTCAATTATGTTGAGGTATGTCATTTCAAGTCATATAGCATGTTCCTATCATTTCCATATGGTTGGTTATGTTGTGTTTTCATGGTCCAATTATTTTAATCCTTCAAAGTGAAAAAAATTGTGTTTCCATTGTCCAAGTTTGTTTTTTCATGATAAATTGTCTTGTTAGGATGAATCGAGGGTATATGATTCATGATGATTTCATATTAGAAGTTGTTGTGTCTGATAATCATGAAAAATGTATTCTTTGGTGTCTTGCACTATTTTCTTGTGTCTAAAATTCTATGATGCCTCAAGGAAGTCAATTCTAAGTCAAAAGAAGTATGATGATTTGGTCATGTGCTTCTAGTGTATGCAACGTATTTGTTCAAAAGTCTTGTATGTGTATGAATCTATGAAAGTGTCTCAGAATATATTGAAGGAAATCAAGTACATTCACAATGGAAATTTTTTTGTGGTCGTCATGACCTATCTATATGTGTATATTAGTCGGTTTCTATCTGAGTTAAGTGTCATGTTTGTGATAATCAAATGAGTCTAGAGTCCTACTCTTGGTGTGTTATCTGGTATTGTCAAGTTTATTATTCATGAAAATATTGTCATATGTAGTCAATGTTCTAAGTTCAAAAATTACAAGTCATGTCAAGGCTTTTGGATATCTAATGTCTTGTCATGGTTGATTTTGTGTCATTGTTTGTATCATGAGTATATGGTTGTTGAGTATGAGGTTTTGAAGTCAATAGGGTATACATTGATGTCTCTTTGAGTCAATATCTATGTAATTTCAGTATTAAGGGTCTATGTTACTATAATTGAACTTGATTCCTTATGAAGTTAATCAAGTCAAGGGAACATAAAAGGGTGTATGATAATGAAGCTATGAAGACCTGTGTGAAGCAATAAATAGTGTATTGTGATACTTGAATACATGTGACATGATACTTAGGATTGTAAATGCTACTACAATGATCCAGGTTAAATTGTGTCAATGTTGTAGTAGTATTCTAGTGGTCTAAGAAGGGTTTCCAAGTCTATGATGTGAACCTTTTAGTCTTCATGTGCACTTGAGCATGCTCGGAAGGAGCTTTAGAGCCCTCATGGAAGGATGAAACAAATATCTTTGCTAAATTTTGTAATTGAAAAGAACACATAACCTTCAAGATTGAAAGTATGGAATCACGAAAGATGGATTATCAAGGACAAGTAAATGTGTGCCGGTATAGTATATCAAGGACCAAAAGAGAGCTCCCAATAGCACAAGATTATGGTCATAGGTATGAAAAAGTGATTAAAACTTGCAAAATGTGATCAAAGTTGAAGAACAAAGTGAGGACTATTGATCTTGATTAATTAAAGTTTGTGTTTTTGAGTCTCAAGTGTTAGTACATGTGTCATATGAACTACAAGGTTCAGAATTTCATCTTAAATCAGTCATGTCGAGTCTAAAAGTGATGATATATGTCAATGACCATAATTGAGGTTGAAATCTTGCATGTGCTAGTGTTGAGAAGGTATGTACAATCTAGAAGGTGACAGAGCAAGAAGATGGTTATGTACATTGTAAATTTTTTGTGATGGAATTCTAAAGGTTGTGATCATACTGATCTTGTTCCATAAAAGTTAAAATGGTAATGTGAAGCATAGTATGCAATGCTACAAGAATCACTATAACTTGTGAATGGTCCGAGGTTATTAAAAACATGAAGAGTGGCAGGGAAAATGTTAAGACAAAAAGGATATCTGTGTTGAAGGCAATGGAAGTCTTGTTTTATCACTCCATTAAAGGTGCCTTAAAATTTGTATCTATAGTAGTAGAGATGATGATATGCTACAGTATACATATATGGCTAAGAATTTCCATCTACAAGTAAGAAGGGTACTAGGAGGAAGAGTTTGTCTCATGAAGAAGAAGGTGTTACTACAGTTAAGAAAAGTTGTTCTTAATTCACTCTATAGCTTATAAATGGTATTTATTCCCTTACGCAATGTGATGTATATGCCTTGATGACCTTTAGAGAGGTTAAGTATGATTTTGGTTCCTAGTTGAAACATATGAAAATTGACTACCTATAGGTGGCATAGGTGAGTTTTATTGTTCTAAAAGCTTCTATAGGTGTGAATTGAATTAGAAGATGGTTCCTTCAAAGTATGTGAAGCCATGTGCTTAAATATTTAGGCACTGGAGAGAGGTATGTAATGTCAAAGATTTTATAATATGTTTGACTAATCTCACTCGTGTGAGATGGTGTGACACAATTAGGTGGATCTTTATATTGTTTTAAAAGCTCTTATGATGGTCTTAAGAGTTGTATGAGTGTTCAATAGTGTATATAGTTTCGAGAGTGCAAATCTAGTGCATCCAAATGGAGTCTAAACCTCTAGCTCAATGATGAAATTCTATGATCGAGTGAAAATATACAAGAAGATGCTCCTATAGGTCATGGTAGCATGAAAAAGGTAATCCTATAGGTGTAAATGATGTGAATGAGTCAATTTTGGAAAGGGGAGCATGGTATCCTTTTTTGAAGGAGGAATTAGGGAGTCTCAAGGCTATAAACGTATGTTTCTTTAATTTTTTTCATTTCAAGACTAAATATTCCCATACTTCACCAAATAGGACACGATCTATGACTAAGAAATATGTTTGGGACCTAGAAAAAGAAGTCAAGAGGATTTCTAGCCAAGTAATCAAGGTTAGCATATTGTATTTGTACTTGCCAAATAAGGGACCGAATTCTAGGGGAGTTATGATTTGCATGATCAAGGATTGTATGGTGTTTTATGACTTGTCAAAATATGTCCTAAATGCGCTAAGAGGATTGTTTAGGGCTCTTAGTATGAAGATTGATATGGGAAGCAAGAATGTGCATGGTAAAGCTCAAAATAGACCTAGAGATAATAGATTTTGGTCAAGAAATGTGACTCAATGCCTTGAAAAGACAGGAACTAACATTTTTGGCATGTTAAAGATGTGAATGGATCAGATTTCAATATGATACAGTGTTTCCAAAAGGAGAAAAATAGGGGTAAAGAAGAAAATTGGTCTTTTTGTATGCCTAGGAGGTGAAATAAGGTGTTGAAGCTCCAACCAAGGTAAGAGTATGCTTCTTTCATAATTTAATTATGATGTTCAGATGTTGTGGATACTCTATCCAGGGGGAGCATGGTGTTTACATGCTTGTCGAAATGCAAAAATCTGATTTTGAGTGAAAATTTCATGAATTTGAGCTAGTTTGAGACATTTGGTTGATGTTTCCAACCAAAGCATGGTGTTTTGAAGCTGAAGAAGGTGAATAAGGTGAGCTATAGGTATGCCTTTTTCATTAATGTAAAAAGGGGAGAAGTTTAGGGTGTTTTCCATCAATGACAAAGGGGAGGATTATTGACATGTGGTCCTAATAGGTTTTGTAATTGATGCAAAACAAAATTAATGACAAAGTAAATGTTACATTATGATGATATGATTTTGTAATTGATACTAACATACTTGGTTCGATGTGTTTTGAGCTGATGCAAAGGATTCAATGAAGATTTCTTACTCTTGCAAGCCTATTCAAGTGCCTAGGAGATGTATCATGACAATATGAGCATCTTGGATGCTTTATAAGCATGTTGACATGATGAATATCATGTTTTGAGGGTTCTTGACCACTCACAATAGTGGCATGGTACAAGTATGCAGTACAGGTGGATCACTTGGTTACAGGTGCTCATTGGGAGTAGGTATGGTAGTTTGGAGGTGTGAAAGTGTGGTTTAGAGCTATATGATCTCATGGAATCATGAATTCAGGTGTATCATGGAATATGAGGTATGTTTTGGTCATTTACATTTGTTTTTTGTTCAATTATTGCATTATTTCAATTGAACCTAGCTTCTACAGTGAGAATACCTAAGGTGAATCTATACAAATGAGATAGGATGGAGATTTTGAAGTATTTATTTGGAATTATGATGATTGGATATGTTAGAGGGATGCGTCGCTATGATTCGAGAAAACTTTTAGGTGCCCATGATGTGTATTTTGCAAGATATGACTGATTTTGTGAGACAGGGTCAAAATCAAGTGTATTTCTAGCTTGAAGTGCAACTTCGGATGCTCGTTGTGAAAAATTTGATTTTCATGGGACCATGTTATTTTTAGGCAATCTTCTATGGTTATTTTATAAGGATTCAAAAAATAATGAGGTCATTTGATCGTCACGTTTTTATGAACGAATGTTAAGAAAGTAAAGAGGTTTAAAACCCTAGTTAAATCCTAGCTAGCGCGATTGGTAAAAAGTGAAGTATAGTGACCCAATATTGATTATTTAAAAAAGTGATGATTATATGTTGTATAGGAATTTTTATATTTCTAGAAATTTATGGTTGAGGTCATGGTCATGAGTGGGCCCCACCTAAAAATAACAGTTTCTAAAGAATAAGGTTTTAGGACAAGATGGTCCAAAGGAGTAACATGAAAAATTTATGGTGCATGATGAATGGGTGCTTTTTTTTATTTACATGAAAATTTTAGAGCATGATCATACAGGTACAAGGTGTTTTGAGGTCCAGATAGGTTGACTAGTTAAAGGGTAGTTTTGGGGTCTCAAAAAGCAATGCTTAGTCAAATGAGCATAAATTGAGATAAGTGTGGAGTTTGAATGTGATTAAAGTTGAATTGGAAATATGATTTAGATATATTTCCATTTATATGGGAGGTTTTCATCATGATGAGGTCCTTTAACATGGTTTCCAAGGAAATCATTAAACAAGAATAGTTTTGGCGATTCAAGAGAACATGTGTTCTAGCGATATTTTTATGTTGTTTTAAGCATGAGATGGATTATGTGATGCTTCCTGTCACCTATAATATGAATATGGAGGAATTTTGAATCAAATTAATACATTTATAGGTATTTACTATATGTAGAAAATTATTTATGAGCTAATATTTGGAAACATATTTTTGGCAGTTTGTTCCAGTGAAGGAAAACGTAGTTGTGGTTTGAAGAGATCGACGTTTCATGGCTTCTAACCTTGTTAAAAGTGTTATACAGGTTCTTCCATTTAGTGGTCACATGTAATGGTTTGTTTAATTAAAATTGATTTGGTGGCATTATCAAGTTTCTAGGCTATAGGAAACATCGGCTTTGAGAAATACAAAGAGCACTAGGCCCATTAAACAAAATATTTTGATTGTTTGATATTAATTGAGATGATTTATGATGTTTAAATGTTAATTTAAACATATGTGGTGATTTATGGGTCATGATTAAGGATTTTTTTGAAGTAAGGGAATTTTTATCTTTGTGCCCATGGGGTTTTGAGCCATTTTTGGCACATGAAATGATGGTTTAGGCTAGGCCGACTTACTTGGGTCACCTCTGACTATTATGATTTTAATTTAGAATGTTTATATGATGCATGGGTTGAGCCAAAGGAGGAAAAAAATTTGGTTTTGAATTTGATCCTTGGAGAGGCTATAAAAGTGAAGTTATGGGCATATTGTTTCTATCTTTTTGAAACCCCTTTTATCTTCTTTTGAAGAACCCTTTTGCTGCAAATAAAAACCATTTGGGCCTAGCCCAAAACCCTTGGAATTACATTCTAGGATAGCAGCTAGTTGATTTTTCATGAGGATAATTTGAGCAAGTGCAAATTTGGTGTTGTTTCTTTGAAAGCAAGTTGGAGAAGGAAGGCATATTTTGATGTTTGTCTTTGGATGCTATCTTCATAGTATGTTGGTGTACTTTTAAGGTTTCTAAGGAGTTTTCAGATCTGATATTGAAGGTTGAAAAAATTATCATATTTAAACTTTTCCATATGTATTCATGACACATTTATTATCTTGAGAACACTTCATTGTATATTGTGTATCTTTGTTAATGACATTACTTTTGTGATTTGTCTGAATAATTACATAAGTGTGTGGATTTGATTTCATCACCAATATAAGTGGATTTATATGTTTATTATTGTTATTCTTGCATTTTGAATCTTTAATTAGGAATACTATATGCTTTAATGTGTTGTATATGAGCATATGTGGTTACGATTTGAAGCACAAGTGTTAAAAAGGTTTTATTGGGGACTGATTCACCCCCCTCAGTCCTTGTCACCTCCAACATCCTGAAAAGTATGGATCTAGACTGATTGTCTAGACTGGAGCATCTAGAAAAGGACTAGGGTGCCTACGGGTGCTCTAGTTTGTAGAATAGGTTCCCTGGTCTATGCAAAATATCCAGAACTGAGTTTCACAGGTCCAGTAGGTGGTCTGAAACCCTCGTTGTGTGTCGCATCAGATTCGCTACACTATGCCAGGTGTTTTTGATAATCCCAAATGTATAGAAGACTTGCAAATACCAAAGAGGAGTATCAAAACCCTAAAAAAAAATAATGCAAATGAATGGTTCGGAATAACTTCAACTACCACAACAACGGGCTTACTAACCGAGCATTGCAATACATTTCGGACCCAAATGTAGTTCTAGTGTGTGTATGCATCATGTGCCCTATGTTCTCTTGTGTTAGTTGTACTTTGTGAAGTAGTGAGAAATAACTAAATGTAATAGAAAATGTAGTAGAATGTGTGCATGGAATAGAATAAAATCCCTCCCCCTATGAAGTGTGATGCAGATGAACCACCTTGTATTTTTGATGGAGCTAATAGATGTAAATGATCTCCAAGTGGATGTAACTCTAGATGGATGATAGTAGTGACTAGTGCTTGGTCCCTCATTATGGTCTCATAACTTTATATTTATAGGGTTATCTTGATCTAATTTCATAATTAACCCTGAAATGGTTGACCACCAAAAAGATAAAGATCTCAAATGGCTATAAAGAGCTGAAAAGTGGCAAAAAAATGTGAAATGGATCGGGGCACCCCTAGTGGTACCAAGGCACCCATGGGCACCCCAGTACTAACATGGGCACCCCATTCGAGGCTAAAATAATGCAAAGTGACAAAAGATGATAGAGCATGTGGGTATAAGAGGTCGAATGAAGAAATAAAATAAAACAAGATGGCCAAAAGACAGGGGTTAATTAGTAATTTCTTCACTCAAGAACCTTCTAAATAGTAGTATGAGACCAGGATTAAATAATATCTAAAGTGCATGATTTTGTGACTACAAATGAGATTTGTGATCATTTTTGTTCAAAATCTTATCTTGTCTTATTGCCCTTTACAAAATTGTGTTTCATAATTTTTTGGTTAATGGTTGTAGGAATATGATTTTTTACCTACAATGTTAATCCCTCTCCCTTTTTCTCACTCCCTTTCCCAATATCCTTTTAAATTCATCTCTAGCAAGTGATTTCTATATTTTTTGTAGGTTTGGTGGAGTGCCCCGTTGGATACCCAACCATAAGGCCACAACATAATCAAATTTCACACACGCATACAAACACGAAGTTGTACCATTCAAGTAGAGGGATTTAGATTCCTAGAGCATTGGTAAGATATCCACCAATTTTTCCACCCAAAAAATTTCGTCAACATTTTTGGTGCCCACCATGGGGCGACTTGGTAGCAATCTGCACCCAAAATATGATCAAAAATCCAAAAAAACAAGTATTGAAAAAACAAAAAATAATTGAGGGAAATCCATTTTCAAAAGACACGTTGTTAATTCCTACAAGTTACTTTTCACATTCCACAATGTCCTTTCATTTTCACACCACAAGATTTTCCAAAAATTGGCTGAAAGGAGATATATCAGATTGGATAGGTTGAGAGGAATATTTAATCCCACCTTTGAGGATTTGCAAAATCAGCAAGGAAAAATTAGAGATAACCCGTACTATTTTTCTCAAACCTCATCTCCATCTGGGTCTTCAAGTGGTACTCCTGGTAATCCCATCCAAAATCCTATTGATACTACCCCTGTGAACTCTCTCATCTTTCAACCACCATTGAACATTGAATTCCCTGGTGAGGAAGAAGAAGAATTTACGTAAGTAGAATCAAGATGCATTAAGTAGAGGAATTAATGGCCGATGAAGAAGAAATACCCCAACCCATTGTTCCATGGGAGGGAATACATGTGCGCTTTCTCTGGCACCTTCTCTTTACAATCTACCAATAGATTCTCGTAAGAAATTTGCAAATTTCAAAGGTGATGGAACACAACTCCCTAAAGAGAACATATCAGCCTTCATCACATCATGTGTAATTCTTATATTCAAACATGAAGATGTTGTTGTAAGATTGTTCGTGAAATCCCTCTAAGAAAAATTTGTAGAATGATTTTGCCTCTTGCCTTCCAAATCAATCACCTGTTGGGATGACATCAAATCTAGGTTCGAAGAAAGATTTGAATTTTCTGAAGACTACCAATATCTCATCATTCAATTGGTACAAATGAAGAAGGAATAAAATGAGACTATGAGAGACTTCCTAAAGCATGTTGAAAAAAACTACTCAAGAGAATACCGAAGACGATTCACTATCTAATAATAATGTGAAAAGGTTCTTCATCAATACTCAACCACCGGAGGTAGGATTTTTCTATGAAGGGTTCAAATAAATAATCTAGCACAAGCACAAAGAATGGCCATTGAAGTTAAAGATGACCTCATCCTGTCGGTGAAAATCAAGAACCCTTCTAATGGTAAAGCTCAAAGATCCCGAGACGAGAGAACAAATCTATTGTTTGCAGAGATTAGTAAATGAAATGACATGATTGAAGAGGGAAGTTTTTCAATGAACATATCCTCAAAACCATAACAGAAATCACATTGCATGGGTGCCCCAAGGCTTTCCTTAGAGGCCTCACCTATCAATGTCATTGAAGGAATCAAGAAGATGAAGAACTTGAACAAGAAGGTGATTCCTAGAGGTTGAAAAAGTAGAGAATGATTCACAAATCTGATTCTCGTGCATATTTCGAGAGGTGATGATGATAATGACAAATATACACCTAGCTTCTCATGTGCATTATTTACCTATTCTCGGTCTAAAAGGATCTTGTTCCTCCATTGCTAAAAAGAAGGAGAAGGATAATGATCCTCCCATGATAACTCTAGAAAAGAATATTATCAATCGATGATTTGTCGACATTAAAATTTTCCTCCATAATTTCTATTTTATTATGTATGTATTAGGAATAGGATGTTGTTAAGTATGATTAGTAGTGGTGTCTGATAGAAGATAACAACGCCATCAGTATGGTGCCGCCAATAAAGTAGAGTACGGTAACAGTCAAAGTACAATAAGAATGTTGTGGTAAAAAGTAAATATTTGTCGTAAGTGGTCCAATAATGTTAAAATGTCAAAGTTGGGGTAAGTAGAGAAGTAGGGTCTACATGATTAGGAATTAGAAATATTATATTTGTAATAAGGACAAAGAGTGATGTCATAAATATTTTGTGTATTTTATTTTTGGAAAAGACTAAAAAGGTGGAACCCATGTGAGATGATAAGGTTTATCTTATCTTAGAAGATAAGCCTACATGTAAAGGCAAGAGTTTAGGCATGGAATATGATTGGTCGAAAGAGATTTCCTATCCTATCTTAGAGATAGGGTGGATAAGCCTGAATTCCTATAAATAAAGAGGTCACCTTCCCTCATTTAGCATAGAAGGAAGTAGTGAGAAATATTGTATGAGTAAGTGTGTAAAGGAAGCCATCATTTTGAAGGTGTGTTAAAGAAGCCATTAAGAGGTGTAATTGTGAAGTAGGCGGTGAAGTCGGAACACTTGAAGTACCTCATGGGTGAGATTGTAACAATTTCATATTGATATTATAATTTACACTTATATTTCAGATTTATCATCATTCCTTCTTATCATAGTCTATGGTATTCTTGTGTTATGTTTGTTGTTGTGTTTCCGATTCTATCCACCAAACTAAAGGTTGTTTATTAGTAAATAATCATAAACGAAGAGTTCCTAGTAAATAATTATCATAGTGCTTTCGTGGTGATGACATTTTGGTTCCGTTGCCATGTCGGGACCATTCCTCGCTAGTGGATTTTCTGGAGAAATATTCCCCCTTAGTCAAAAATCATTTGGAGGGTAACCTTGTTTTTACTGTGCATAGTAGTTACCATGGTAAAGTCACTTTTACCGTGAATAGTATTTACCACAGTAACTTCACTTTTTACCGTGAATAGTGTTTACCACAGTAAAGTCAGTTTTTACCGTAGTAAGTCAAGTTTTACCATAGTTTACATGTGGTCATTTCTATTTTACTGTAGAAAGGTGTAAAGTCACTTTCTATTATAGTGATTCCAATTATTTGTGCACATAAGTCTTGTTGATTGTACTTTTGGGTTGGTATTTCACTGTGGTTACATTTTAAAATGGGAAGATTCCTATTTTTTCAGCCCAATCTAATGAAGATGCTTCCTCTTTCATTCAAGAGTTTAAACAATCTTGTATTTGTAATGGCCTTATAAGAAGGGAACAATGGACTGAATTTTTTCCTACCTTTTTGGATGGTTCAGCCCTTAGGTGGGTTGAAACACTAGGTGATAATGTGAAAAACTCATGCGATTTATTAACCGAAAGTTTTCTTGAAGAATTTGGTGAACAATAGGAATATGCGAGATCTCATGATCGATATTACAAAGCTATTCCAAGGAGAGAAGGAGAAGATAAGGGATTATCATGCTTGTGTTCTAGAGCTAAGAAGGAAGCTCGATGCTTAGATCTCGGAAGGAAGAATTAGCGGATGGGTTGATGAATGGCATGGATAATCTCCTCTCGTAAGCACTTCATTCTTGGGATGAAGCCGAGAGATCGACAATGAGTGAAGTATGACCGACCAGCTACCATTGAACAAGCAAAGGAGATTGCAAGAAGGCAAGAAGAAAGCATGGAAGAGGAGCCCAAATAAATTATTGCTAAAGTAGAGCCTATACCAAAGCACCTTTGGTCCATAATCCATAACCACTCTCGATGAGCACAAATATTTCTCCTAATACATCTACCGAGTATGAAGATCTGCTCAAGAAGATGGGTCGGTTAACTATTAATCTTCTTCAAGGAAAAGAATTTAGTTCTCAGGGAGGAGATAGAGGTCCAAAAAGAAATATTTCTGAAGTTATATGTTATGGTTGTTATAAAAGGGTCATTATAAGTATAATTATCCGATAGATCTTCTACATCCAAGACAAGAGATAATGATAAAGGAAAAACACCTGTGAATTCTTTTGATGTAGTAGATAAGAGCATAAATAATGAAGTAGATGTGTTTGTAACAAAAAGAAAGAAAGAAAAAGATAACCAAGATGGAAATGATCCTAAGAAGATGAAAGGAGAAACTAGTAAGAAACATAGTAGAAGAAAGTTGGGTGTGCGTGATTTTCTCGATTTCACAGGGACAAGGACCATACTCTATCTTAGAAGATCTGTCCAAAAGGCCTGCAAATATTACATATGGTCAACTCTTAGCTATGTCTTCTGAGAAGAGGAGGGAGCTGCAAAGTGGACTCAATGCTCGACGAAGGAAGGAGGTTGAGGTCCCTATTTTAGAGGCAGAGGTGGATCCCTACACTCCACAAGTTGAGGTATTATGTAATGGCATTTCAATTCATGATGTCTTAGTTGATGGAGGTGCTACAATTAATGTAATGACCGAGTCTATAATGAATATGTTGGGTTTAAAAATTGATCGCCCCTCAACACTTATGTTAAGGTCATTAAATAAGGGAAAACTAAACCAGAAGGTGTAGTTTCAAATGTGGCAATATCTGTTATGGATGTTGTATGTGTGTTAGACTTTCAGGTGATGAAAAATGGTACTATTGCATACCTAATGTTGTTGGGAAGGCTGTGGCGAAGGAGAGTTCATGCAAGAAACTATTGGAATGAAGGCTTCATGACACTTGGATGTGGCAGAGAGAGGGTGAAGATAAACATGATCCCTCGACATCATAAGGAAGAACCTATGGATTCAAGTGATGAAATCGATGATTAGACATCCTCTCGATTACTCTAGTATGAGTGAAGTGGACACGTAAGATGAAGAAAGTGAGGTTGATGTTTCGGTCATGGATATCCTTCCAGTCACACCGACTCATGAACCCATAAGATTATTTGAAGAAGAAATTGTTGATCATCTCCAACAAATAAATATTGGTGATGCTGTGATGGAGAGTGAGAAAGAATCCTACCTCCAGCTCTTTCGAAGGTACATACACCTATTCACTTTTGATTACAAGGAACTCCGTCAAGTAAATTGGGTAGAACATTCTATTGAGTTGGTAGATGGTGCTAAGCCCATAAAGCAAATTCCATATAGAATGAATCCTAATTTTTTCAAGATTGTAAAAGAAGAAATAGATAAGTTGCTTGATGCAGGATTCATATTTGCTATGGAGAATTCAGAATGGGTTTCTCCCATTGTGATCTTAATAAAAAAGAAAGGGAAACTACGCATTTGTGTTGATTATAGGAAGCTCAACAAGGCAACAAAGAAGGATCATTACCCTCTTCCATTATCTAAATGAATTCAAGTTTCCCGATGGTGCCAATGCAAAGACTAAGTGGAAGATTAATCAATCCAATCATCTATATTCTATTCTACATGGAGTATTATTTCAAATAGGACCTGATGGACAAGATCAAGAGAGTAGTTGGACATGATCAAGGGAAGGATCTGATAGAAGAATTCTACAATGGTACATGTGGAGGACACTTTTCCGGACAACTTACAACAAGAAGCATCTTAGATGCAGTTATCACCGCCCACTCTTTTTAGAGATTGTTATAATTATTGTAAGACATGTGATATTTTTCAAACACAGGGTAATCGTAAAACTTCATTAGCTCCATTATGCCCTATTCTTCCACTTGGTCCCTTTAAAAAGTGGGGAATAGACATTGTAGGTCCACTTCCAACTACTCCACGCCAAAATAAGTATATTGTAGTTGCCACAGTTATTTAACGAAGTGGGTTAAAGCTAGGCCATTGAAAACAACTTCCATGGATGAAGTGGCAAGGTTCATATATGAACTCATTGTCACCGATTTGGTTGTCCATTAGAAATTATAACAAAGCAAGGAAGCCACTTCATTAATGAGGTGGTAGAAGCCCTATTCAATAAGTTTTCTATTAAGCACGGAAGGCAACAACGTACAAGCCAAGCATAAATGGACAGGTGGAACGAACAAATTTTGTGTTGTGTCAAATTCTAGCAAAAGATGCAGCCTTGTAGGTACATAAGTGGGATAAAAGGATTCATGCAACATTGTGGGCATATAGGGAAACATCAAAGTTAGCAATAGGATACTTCCCATTTCAGGTTGGCTTATGGCATTGATCCAGTTCTTCCTATTGAGTTTGATATTCCCACTATGAGAGTTATGAAAAATGAAAGGATGGATGAAAGTGATTCAGTAAAAGAAAGGTTGGTACATCTTCATTTGCTAGAGGAAATGAGGGGAATAGCAAAGGATACAAGCTATAAGAAGAAAATGAAGCAAAAGGAATACTTTGATCAAAAGATCCATTGGTCTCCATTTCATGTGAATGACTTGGTTCTAGTATATGATTCCAAATAGAAAAAGGAAGGCAAAAAAATTCTTCCGAAATGGATGGGGACCTACAAAATAGCAACAGTGCATGAAAATGGTACATACCGGAGGAGGAATTGGATGGCACCCCATTATGAAATGGGTCAACCATGACAAGTTAAATATTTTCCAGGCACCAAATTGAAGAATGTCCATAAGAGTCTACTTCGAGGATGGAGTAGAAGTTGGAAGGGGGAAAATTTTGACATTAAAATTTTCCTTCGTAATTTCTATTTTATTATGTGTGTATTAGGAATAGGATGTTATTAAGTATGATTAATAGTGGCGTCGATAGAAGATAACAACGCCACAATATGGTGCCACCAATAAAGTAGAGTATGGTAACAATCAAAGTACAATAGGAATTTTGTGGTAAAAAGTAAATATTTGTTGTAAGTGGTCCAAAGAATGTTAAAATGTCAAAGTTGGGGTAAATAGAGAAGTAGGGTCTACATGATTAGGAATTAGAAATATTATATTTGTAATAAGGACAAATAGTGATGTCATAAATATTTTGTGTATTTTATTTGTGGAAAAGACTAAAAGGTGGAACCCATGTGAGATGATAAGGTTTATCTTATCTTAGAAAATAAGCCTACATGTAAAGGCAAGAGTTTAGGCATAGAATATGATTGGGTGGAAGAGATTTCCTATCCTATCTTAGAGATAGGGTGAATAAATAAAGATGTCACCTTCCCTCATTTAGCATAGAAGGAAGTAGTGAGAAATATTGTATGAGTAAGTGTGTAAAGGAAGCCATCATTTTGAAGGTGTGTTAAAGAATCCATTAAGAGGTGTAATTGTAAAGTTTCGCCCATAGTTATTGTTGGAAGGTAGGTGAAGTCGAACACTTGAAGTACCTCATGGGTGAGATTGTAACAATTTCATGTTGATATTATAATTTACACTTATATTTTAGATTTATCATCATTCCTTCTTATCATAGTCTATGGTATTCTTGTGTTATGTTTGTTGTTGTGTTTCCATATTCCATCCACCAAACTAAAGGTTATGCATTAGTAAACAATCATAAGCACGAGGAGTTCTGGTAAAGAATTATCATAGTGCCGGATTGGTGATGACAGATCTCCACTTCCACCTCGCATGGAGTCTTCATTGGAAAACCTAGATCCCATGATGAGCAAGATGTCACCTACCATCCCAAGTAAGTCTCATAATGCTTCCTTTAAATCTAAATCGCTTCTAGGAAATCTAGTCCTTCAAAATCCTCCACTTTTCCTTTCAAAACAATTTTCATTCCCAAGCATCCACTCCTACTTCTAATCCCATCCTAACTTCAAAAGAAATGCGTCATCTCCTTGTCCACATTTTCTCCTTTTGATTATGTTAAACATGCAAAAAGACACGGTGTTGATTTCAAATCGAATATTTGTGGACTTGACTGAGAAATTTGAGATATTTGTCTAGCATATCAAGAGTAGTAGTTCAAACCCCAATGTCAGTGACTCCAAGTTATAAAGTTCTACTACCAATTCCACTCGCACCTCCATCACATAACATGTTTTCTCTGAGTGCATCAAAGATTGATAAGTTTGACCCTTTCTATGTCTCCCTTCTCATCGGATAATAAATATTGAGTAACTGCGTAATAGATTTAGGTGCCTCTGACAATATAATGCATGTAAAGGTTGCCAAGGCTCTCAAACTCACCATGACTCATCTCGGTGGCTCTTGTTACTCCATGGAGTCAAAAGAGGTCCCAATTGTAGGGAAGTTCAAAGATGTAAAGGTGGATCTTTCCAAATTTCTAGACAAGAAGGTTTCAATGATGATTTTAGTAGTGGAAATTCTAGCTTCATTTGGAATGTTGTTGAGTATAAGTTTCTACCAATATTTGGGAGTAAAATCCAGATTAATTGGTCTTCTGCAACCTTTATGGTGAAAGGAGACATGGAAATAGGAAAAGAAGATGAGGTACATGGTGCAAAAAGTAGGAAACCCAAAAGCCAACATTTTTTACCAAAATAGCAAGAGGATGAATCATTTTGTAACAACTAAAGAGGAGGATGAGATTCCCATATTGATAGGACCAAATCCCTATTAGGAAACTTTGGTTTAGTTCCTAACATATAGTATTCAAATTTACCATATGGGTAAATGTAAAAGTGGATGTAAAATGTTAGTATGGTAAATATTTAGTTACATATGTATGTTAGTTAATATATTATTGTTGTAACAATAATAATATATATAGTTTGTACGTGAATGGGTTAGTGGTTGAATAGTTGAACTAACCAACCTATTTAGGAAAATGAGTTGTTGATAATCCGTGAAAATAGGAGCTCATAAAACTCTTATAAATATGTAAGTTTTCGTATGAGAAATATAGAAAAGTTTATTATTGTACATATTTTATTTTGCAAACTCAAACCAAATTCAAGATTTGGTATCGAGTGATTCTATTTGAGTATGCGAGAGTAAGAGTTTTGTTATGGAAGAGTGATTTGTTTATAGAGGAAGACATATTCTTTATCATTTCCCCATCTAATGCATTTTCCTCTTTGTTAGTTGGAACCCTGGTTCATGATTTCTATACGAATAACCATTGTGTTGTATTAGCTTCCATTAGATTTTTGTTTGGTCATGTGAAAAGATTCTTTATAGACCTGTGTGCATCTACATTGTTCACAATCATCTATTGCATGATTGTTCATAGTCATCTATTGTATGGTTGGTCTATACTCCTACCTATCTGATACAAGGCGTACATCTCAGACTAGTGATTCTTCTTCAAGTGCTAAGACTATTATTACTAGTAGTCGGAACTCTAGCAAATTTGTAATAGATTTGAAAAGTAAATCATTGTAAAAACATGGTGGTGAAGATATGCAGAAAAGAGAATTGGAATCTTCATCAAATTTTCATTGCATTGAACAAAGAATCTTGCATTGAATTTTTCTTGTTCTTGCATCAGAGATTCGATACCCCTCTTATCGTGATCATTGTTACATTGGATAGTTTTAAATAAATAAATAAAAATTAGAGTTTTTTGCATACACGCGGTTTCAATGGTCCAATTTGGGTGTGTATCCAAATATTGGAGAATATACTCCATCTCGACCTGGATTCTTACCTTTGTAGATCCAAGAATCCAATGTCTTTGGTGGGAAAGCACAGACCGGGAGGCCCACGCTACTGTTATCCAATTTTTCCCCTTGGAGAAAAATTGAGCAATGGGAAAAATTGTACCTTTGAACCGAAGAGGGATTCACAAGAACTTGGAGGCCTAAAAACCAAAAAAATCATTTTAAGAACATTCACAGTGTTCTGAGAGTATTCAGGATCATCATGGGTTAGTTTTTCCTTTTTGGGGTTTTGAAAACTTAAGTTTTGTGTGATATGAAGAATTTTCTGTACCGAACCCACTTCTAGCTAACAAGGGTACATGTAGTCAATATTAACTAATCACATTTAAAGGATTCTTTGTGTCGCTCCATGATCTTCATGGTTCAAGAACATCTAGTGATATTCAAAATTTTATGGAGACAAATGTGAAAATATCTAATAGGGTTTTGAACCCAAATGGCTCACCGAGCAGCTCCAAATGAGCTACTTGGTGAGTTGATTAACATGATACGGTGAGTTTTCTAAGGGTTATGCATCGATTTGGTTCGAGGGGGAGATCGTATCATGATATCGGCTTGGTGTAGAAGGAACTCATTATCAGGAGCTTGGTGTCAAGTCTAATGAGGTCAATAGTTAGTTGCTCATGAATGAAACCAATGTAGCTCAGCTTGGATTAATAAACCACTATGCATCGGTGAATAGGATCTTGAGGTGTTTTCAAAATTTTTGAGCTAAGTTTAAGGGTAAGTGCACCAAGTTGGGGGACAATTAAGTGGACATCAAATCCTAAATTTTACATTAAAAACAACAAAACATAAAATTTAGTCTTCCACAGATTTGAACCATGCCGAAAATTAAAAACTATGTCATAAAAATGGTACCATTGCGTAGGGGAGACTATTAGCTTTGTAGAAATACTGATTTTAAAGTGAATAGAATAGGATAAATATCATTTTATAATTTTTTACTAATAGTAGGTCTTTAAGACACTTTTTCCTGTGAATGTTTATGTCTACGTTTAAGACTGCAAAATTTTTTTCACTTATCAGAATGTGATAAAACTTATACCATCCCAACCGTGGTCAAATTATATACATTTTCAAAAAAAAATTATTTGATTTCAATATTTTTGATGAAGTTATGGTGGGCAAACGGAAAGTGCTCTGTTTTCTTTATGTTTTCATACCACTTTCACGGAAAAAATCATAAAAAATAAAATATTACTCAAAAAATACAAAATAAAATCCATCCCAAGATAGATAGTGGCATATAACTTCTAACCAAAGGAAAAATATATATATCAATTTTTGGTCATCCAAATTGTGGGCAAACGGACTATAATATTATCAGCGTTTTTTAAAAAAAAAACCAAGTCATTTAATTTTGAGTGTTTAATATAGCTAATCTTGTCCATTTTTTACAAAAATTAGTATTTTAGAAACTAGATTCCAGATTCTACGATTCATATTAATATAATTTTGTCTAATTTTGAGTGTATGTATTGCTAATAATCCCTACAAGTTGATATTATGTTGTTATTTGCAATATGATGTCCACGATGACCCTATATTTGTCCATCAACTTCCCGCACTTACCCTTAAGATGAATGGTCGGGCCAAAAACAATTCCATGCATCGAGTTGGAGAAAATGTGAGAAATGAGCTAATTTAGCTCAAGCAAGTTACACACAAGAGGAAGGTTGGAATGTTCGTTGGAGGCCAAGAGGAAATAGTGATGAGGCATAGGACACAACTCGGAGGAAATATCCTAAGAGATTTAAATCGAATGTAACTTGACTAGATCATGTCTCGAGGGAATGGCTCACCAATAGAGCCGAGGTATTTAAAATGCAAATTTAGAGTGTAGCTGAATTAACCAACTCAACCTAGGAGAAAGGACTCGTAATACAAGCTCACGAATATAAAGAGATGGAGGCAGATGGTGATTAGAGAGAAGCTTATCAAGGTGAGCTAGTGAGGTCAAGTGAATGAAGCTCACAGAGATTGTATGGATGGTTCAGTTATTACAAGTGAACTCGACCTTGAGCTAAAGGATCTATTCATTAAGCAACTTAGGACACCGATTTTAGGCTCAACATGGTGGTGAGCGAGTGGTTTAGGTGAGTCACTCAAAGTAATGGGTTTTTCGTTCAAATGAAAAGGGGAAAAAACTCAAATCAACCATGGGCTCGCCATAGAAAATAAAGGAATGACTCATAAAATCGAAGGCATAGAAGTCATAAAGGTGAGTCATGGAGAGAGTCCCAAATAGATGACACAACTAAGGCTCAAAATGGGTGAGTACATAAAGCTTTGAAATCAAGTGATTTTCTCGACATCGGACCATAATAAAGGAGTTTTTGAATCATTCATTAGTGTTTCAAAGTAAGATATGGTCCTAGCCAAGGTGGTTGAGCTATTCCTACAAATTAATGAGCTTGGAGTCTATTACATTCATGATCAAGTGAGTCATGAGTCGAAAAAGGGTGATGGAGTTGCTCAGATGATTCGGGTGAGTTCCTGCGTAGGAGATAAGTGAAATAACGCAGCCAATGGGAGAGTTAAGGCCATTCAACCAAGACATAGGAGCTTTTTAGGAATTATGGGAAAGGCCAAGTAACTCAGCTATGAACACATTGTTTGGCGTGGAGCTAAAACCGAAGGTGAGCTTGGAAGAATGCCAAGTTATGGTGAAATAAAGGTCGTGAGTTTTGAGTTGAAGGCTCGTGAGATCAAGAAGTGCACAGGTTTTGGCGATTGGAAGAAATTGACTTCCAGATAAGTCAGAAATAGATCTCAGTGTTCATGGAGGGAAATGGAGATGAACACCTCGAGCTATGGGAGGATAATCGAGATAGACTCGAGTTGGGGAGGTTTGGGAAATGACCTAAACCTTGCACTCAAAGCATAGATATGGGAAAATTCAAAAAAACTCAGCCATGGTGGAAGTTTGAAATAGAAGGGACAATGATTTTTTGCCCAAAGAATATCGGACTCACCGTGGAAATGTGGGAGAAGTGGTTTATACAATGTAAGTCACTAGGCGAGTCATTTTGGATCACCGAGGGGGAAAGTCCGAGTTGGAATTTTGGGAGAAATTTGATTCATAGCCAATTGGAGGAGAAACATGGTAGAACCAAGTGTATTCCCGCTCAGGGAATTTAGAAAAGTAACGACCAATAGGGGAATTGATGCCAAATTGACAAGGACATAGACTTTGGCAATGAATAATCCATGACATAATGGCGAGATGATCTCATGGTTCCCATGAAACAATTTCCAATTGATGGGGATTTCATAATGGAAAGCCATCATGATAGTTCCGCATGCAGAGAAGAGGTCCAAGATGGTTACCGAAAACCATGCAGGTTGTTAGGGGAATCAAGGCATGTTTGAATGGTTCACCGAGTTATGTGGATGGTTGTTAATGAGACCAAGACAACATGGAGAAGTTGGTGAAATGGTGCATTGGTTTGATAGACTTGGCATTGATGAGCTCGAGTTAGCGAGAACCCAATGGTGAGCTCAAGCAGGATATGTGTAACATGTAAAATGAAGCCTACAAAAGTGAGCTAGGAAAGCTTGGTCTGTGTTGAATAAAAAATGTTGAAACGAGCCAAGGAATTACAGTTTACAAGTGAAGGAGAAAATATTATCTAGGATTAAAAGACTTAGGCATTGGATTATGGAACTCATTAGGGCCCTAAGAATAGCTTTTAGGCCGAGCTATGAGATTATAAGGGTGATTCCTTCCACGAGTTGAAATCATTGCAAGAGGATTTAATTCCAGCTCTGTAATGGGATGTCGGTGATGAAATAAGTTGGAGAGGATCTCTTGGCAACCATGAGATTAGTTTCTTGGTGGTTATCGGTTGAGAGCTCACTACAAAGTGATAAAGACATCGATGAGCTCACCTGAGTTGAACGCATAGCCCTAGAGATATGTTGCGAGATCTCTCACCTGAGCTAAACCATATCATGTATTAATCAAGACCAAGTTGGCCCAAGCTTATTGGAGGTTAAAGTACAATGGGAGGATCTCATTTAATGATATGTCATGGTGATTCAATAACTATATCCAAATTAGCAATAGAAGGGAGGAACACAATAAATGGTTGTAATGAACTTGAGATGAGCTTATTGTATGAAGGAATTAGATGAAGCTCAAGCCTGGACCAAAGATCATCGGGTCAAGTTGCAAGAAGATCTCGGGTGGTTGACACAGGGAGCTCGTGACTTGGTGACATGAGTAAAGACTCAAGGATGACCAAAGGAATCCTATCCCATGCGCTATACATGGATTGAGAGCTCATATGCAAAATGATGCTCACAAGTAGAAGAGCTTGAGATAACTTGGGTGACCAAGTTAGAACCGTGTAAACCACTCGATGTAAGGAAGAATAGTTAATGAGCCATTGAGATCTCATCACATAGGAAGTAATATGAAAGAAAGAATGGGATCGTGAAGGTGGTGGTTTATTCAAAACACCTAGCTATACATGTATGGAGTTCTCAGATGATTCAAAGTACGTTACTGAGCTCGGCGAGTGAGACAATGGGATCACTAATGTAAGAATACCACCGAGGAGTGTGAAGAGATAAATGAGTGAGGAGCCAACTCGATGCAAACAAAGGATCTCATTCGAGCTAAAAGTTAAAACTCGTAAAGAAGGGATCTCAGCTGCATGATTCAACTCACTCTCCAAGTCACGAAAGAGTGAGGAATGTTTCGAGGGAGCTTGATGTCATGTAGTGAGCTACATGAAGAATCCAATGAACTTATCGAAAAGAGAAGATCGAACAATCATGGAGGATGGATCGAGCAGAAAATATATGGAGACAGAGCTTGGCGATGAGCTCAAAGGAGGTTCATGGGATATATGTTCACAGTGACAACAAACTCTCGAAAAACGAGAGGGGCTCAATTCTTACATTTAATCTCTGTTGCATGTAACGTTGGTGGAGGAGCTCGAAGTGGAGGAGCTCGGTTACGTCGAGGTGTGTGAGGAGCTCATCGGGTGAACTCGGCTTGGAAACCAAGCAGCTTGGTCAATGCGATGGCATGGAGTTCGACCCAACTCGGTGAGTTGGCTCGGTGAGCCAACCACCGAGTTCGGGCTTTTTGGCCTTTTCCTCATAATTTTCCCCTTCAACATAAACTAGTCAATGGGGTCCCACCATTAATTTTAATTAATTTAATATTTTTATTTAAATATTTTAATAATAATATTTATTATTATTATTTAAATATTCTTTTAATTAATTAAGGAGAACTAGGTCAACTGGTATTAATGATACATGATGGAACCTTCTCAAGTGGTTCAACCAACTATAATAAATACATCATGTGCCTTCAATTTAGGAATGTAATTATGACCTTTCCTCTTCTCTCTCACATATTCTTCTATAAATGTAAGTTGGAAGCTCATTCCAAAGGGTTCCAACAGGTTAGATAGGTTGGAAAGTTAGACATCTTAGGCAAGTGTAATTTTTCAAGAGTCCTCTCTCTTTTGCAAGTTGTCCTTGTATGTTGAGGGAACTTTCAAGCCTCCTTTTCAAGACTATAATGGAAACCATTTCCTCTTCTGAATGTATGATGCATTGTGCATGTTATTAAAGTAATAAAAGTGTGTGTTTTGTGACTAATCTCGGTCCTTTCATCCTTCTATACTTCTTTGTGCCTTTTCTCATGCTTATAGGTACACTATGCAAGTTCACATTTCTATTGTAGGTTCTTGGATTTTGTGCTTATCAAGTGGTGGAGCATTACATGTAGTTGAGTTGTGGTGCTTGTTCACCCTTCTCAAGTTCATCCTTCTTCACTGAAGATTGATAACTTGTTTTTCTGATCGAGTTTAACAAAGGGAATGCATGCTTCCTAGTCTGTGGTATTTTGTATACCCTCTCTAAGTTGTAGTAGGTGAAGTTGACTTGTGGTGCACACACCCTCTTCAAATTAACCCTTCTTGATTCTAGAACACCCTTTATTTGGTGCATCACCATCCCTATTATAGTTTCATTTCTACAAATCTCTTTCCCTAAAACCCATGAAAATGTTAGCATAGGTCTAGATAATTGTTTTATTACACTAGGAGTAGTACAACACTTAGTTTAGGAAGAGGAAGTCGACCTTCTTTGGAGGTTCACCTTGAGCCCAAGTCCCCAGTTGAGAGGTGATCCCATGTGTCCCAATCACACCAAAATGTCTTGTTCACATTCTAGCCATTCGAGGATGTGCAGTGATTTGGCAACAATAATTTTTGGCACGCCCGATGGGATAAAGTTGGTACTTCTCTTCTCACTTACACAAGTCAAAGTACATAGCAATTCTATATCTCTAGATTCCAAATCTCAATGTGTTAACTTATGCAAAGAATTTAGACAAGATCTTCTTCAAAGCAAGGAAATTATCAACATATTAACTTTCCTTGTCTCCTCCAAAGAGAAGAAGAAGAGGCATTTCAACATCACCAGTTGAACTCTACCTCATAGGGTCATTCAAATCCTCCGTATGGAAGGTTTCCTCCACCAAGGAACAATCAACCTCTTGCTACTATGGCACAAAACCAAGTTTTTCCCCATTCTCTTGTGCAATGTAACCTCTTATGTTGGCTCAAATGTTTACCCTTTACACTATTGGAAACCCATGTTACTCAAGTGGAACATATTCTTGATGTAGGCTAGCTATTTTTCCATGCATAACATCATGGAGGAAAACTTTATGGTTAGACTTCTTGCTCTTTCAATGGAAATGCACTTCTTGATGGTTTCGAGGGGTTAAGTTTTGGCAATATAACCACTTGGGATTCTCTGTAAACAATTTTGATGTGATCACCTATCACTTTTGGAACAACTTACTACCATGAAGAGAGCTCCCCAAGAATACATGAGTGATTTCAACTTCCATTCCACAAGACCTGGAATAGGATTCTAGCACTTATAAAGCCTTCTCCACATAATGCATTCTTTTACTATTTGTGAGCCTTGAATAGTGATGTAACAATTATGATCTAGTCCATGGGAGGGGCTACATTACCTGATGCCTACGACATTTCCATAAGAGCAGAAAATTCCTTGATTTAGGCTGGAAAGATAGCTCCACGACCACCAATGTCATTATCTCCAGATCTTACGAATAATCATCCTATCATTTCTCTATTCCAGTAACCTCTAATCAACCATCTCAATCTACCCTACCTCTTTAAATGATCTATTTGAATTCAAGTCACTACTACAAACTTTTGGAAAGCTCGATCTTTTACGCTCAAGAGGCAAAAATTTCAATACAATCATCCATATCAGCCACAAAATCAGCGGTATCGAGCTAACCATCCTCCTTTTAAGGGAACAATCATCCACAAAATCAAGCTACAAATCAAGTCAAGCCTTTGAAATTTCAAAACCCTCTTGCTACTAGCTCATCTAGAGCCATAGTACCTATCTAGAATAATCTAGTTCAAGACTACGAATGGTGCTATCCTTTTCTCAACCACACAATCAAAATATTTGTCCCAATGGAGTTCTTTTCCAAACCCTTATGGTTCAAAGTGTATCTTCCCCTTTTGAGCTAACAAAGAACACATCTACACAAGAAACAACAGATCAACCGTAAGTACCTGAAGAAACCACTTTGCTAAACTGCAAGTAGAAATTTTTTGTGGGTGAATACAAATTCTCATTAGTGGCGAAAAACACTCATTCCAAGAAGAGAGCAATGGAACCTCAAACTTCCAAATCTGATCAAGCATCCACTTCATAGCCTCAAACACAAGCAATAGTTGATAAAGATGTGGGAAAGAAACCTCGCTAGAAATACCTATTAGCCAAGTTACAAGGAAAGAAGGTTCTTCAGGCATCACGATACCCAATAAGCACTTTCTAAAGGAGGATCCCAATGCCCAAAGAAGTTTCAGAAAATTTGGAGCTATTCCCTTCAGCATAGTAGAACAAATGAAGAAAACCAATCTGAGCATTTACTATGTGGGACGCACTCTCAATTCCTTCTCAAAGAAATTTGTTGCGAGAGGCTCTAAATAGTTTTGGTACAATGATGGATCATCAAGTCATGGAGCAAAGAACTACTACAAGTTTATGTCAATCGAAAGGAAAATTATTCCTAAATCCAACAAACCACCACCATTATATATTTCCTTGATCATTGGAAACCACCTAGGTGCATAATTGCATGATCGATTCTAGTGCCAATAGCTCATTCATGCCCAAAAAATTACAGATGTACTAGGCATACAATATGTGCACATTGTAAGAGGAGTTGTTCAGTTGGATGACATAACTATTAATACTATTGGAGTTATCAAAGGACTTAAACTTACCATCCATGCATGCCCAAGTTTTTCATTCACCCAAGACATATCATTCATTGATCTTCCTCCTCTCTTCGCCATCTTCCTATCACGAGATTTCATTGCCAAGATGGGTGGTTATCTATCAGTCGATTGGTCACATATGATTCTTAGGACTCGATACAACCAAAGTGACTATAAGGGTGGAACCAATCTACCATAATCATGTAGAACCCTACATTGCTAGTCCTATAAATGGGAATTACACCATCGAAGATCCGGAAGAAGAAGATGTTGATCATGAACCAACCACTCTCATTGAATAAGTCCCCGATACTATGCTAGATGAAGTAAGTGGAGATCATTAGTATGATCCCTATGTTGATGTGTTGGAAAAGAAGAAGTTTGGTTTGCTACTTTTGGAAGAAACAAGATTGGGTACATATTGCATTCATGAAGAAGATATGATCATACCGCATAACTTGTCAAAACACCAAGCGATTCGGAAGGACTATGGAAATTGTTCTTCGATGGCTCAGAAGTAAGAATGGATCTGTGCTGGTGTTATGTTAATTTCTCTAGAGGGAGATAAGTACTTCTCATCTTTCCAGTTACAGTTTAGTTACACTAACAATGTTGTTGAATACGAGGCCCTTGTACAAGGAATTCAACTAGCCCAAAAGAAGGGAATCAAAGCCCTTACTATTTTTGGAGATAATGAGTTAGTTGTTCATCAAGTGACAACGCATAATGCATCCAAAATGATCTTTTAAGATCATACAAGAACCAATTCTAGGACTTGATTGAAGATTTTGAAGCTTTTGGGATCCATGTAGTTCCTAGAAATCAAAATCAAGATGTTGATAGGCTTGCTACAATTGGCTCGCAATACGACATACCTGTTGATATCATGAAATAAGGGCAAAAATTTGTCAAAATGGTGGTTTGACCTGTAATCCCTGATAATGTGAGTAGTTGGAAAGTGTTCAATAGTGACAAAAATTTTTTTTTCCTTTTCCTATAAGAAGAGGCAGAGTTTGCTGCAAGAAATCAAGATAAGTTGCAAGAGTCATATGGTGATCAAATTATACAATTGAAAAGAAACAAACTACCAAAAGGCTTAGTCACTCTAGAATCCATTTTCAATTTAGATGATCAAACCAAAAGACAAAGCTCTAACATGGTGGTCAAAGAAGAATATTTTGAGGAAGTCGAGGTAGCACAAATGAAAAGTTTATGAAGATTGAAAAGTGTGTACTTCTAAGAGAAAGAATATTTCATCAAAATTTGTCAAGAGTATCACAAATTTTTGTGGAGCTATAAAGACCTATGTGGTTTTGATCCAGGCCTAGCACAACATACCATCAAACTAGATCCTAATGCCAAGCCAGTTTCATCGAAATAGAGGCCCATTAATCCCAAAATCAAGCCACTAATGAGAAAGGAGCTAACCAAACTCATCAAAGCATGTATTATTTTTCCCATCAAGCACTCCTCTTGGGTAGCCAATCTAGTGCCCGTAAGGAAGAAGAATAGAGAGATTTAGTTGTGCGTAGATTTTAGGGATTTTAATCATGCCTCATTAAAAGACCATTATCCTCTCCCATCAATGGAGAAAATCCTTCAAATGGTGGTGAGATCCCAAATATTTTCTTTTCTTGATGGATATTTGGGTTACAATCAAATTCTCGTCCAAGAATCCAACCAATTCAAAATGGCTTTCACTACCAAGTGGGGCATGTATGCCTACAACAAAATGCCATTTGGATTGTCCAATGTTGGGGCTACTTTCCAAAGAGCCATGGACATGGTGTTTAAAGGACTAATCAATGATATCATCTTGGTTTACCTAGATGACATAACTATATATTCTAAGCATGCAGAATCACATCACGCATCTAAGGAAGGTTTTCTAAAGGTGTAGGGAATTTGGGGTTTCACTTAATCCCAAGAAGTGTATTTTTGCAGTACACGAGGGAAATTTTTTGGGGCATGTTGTTTTAGTGGAAGGACTATCAATCAATCCATCCAGGATTCATTTGATTATGTCCTTATCTCTCCCAAGTCATAAGAAGGGCCTCCAGAGTTTTCTAGGAACCATAAACTTTGTGTGGAGATTCATCCCTCAATTCATGACATTGGCTAAACCACTGATAGCCATACTAAAGAAAAACATTCCATTCTCATGGAAAAAGGAAGGATGAGAAAGATTTGAAGCCATCAAAATGAAATTTCTCAAGCTCCCACTCTAGTAAACCCAAGTTTGATAAAGAATTTATCCTTTATGCTTTTGCAAGTCAAAAGAGCATTTCAAGGATCCTCACCTAAAAAATGATGATCTCGATGGAGCAGCCAATTGCTTTCTTCATTTAATCCCTCAAATACTATGAGCTCAAATACTCATTCATTTAAAAACAAGTCTTTATATTTTATTCAAGCTTTGAAGAAATTCAAGCACATGTTGTCCAACAACAAAATTCATCTGATGGTGTCTCATCCAGGTGTCAAGGAGTTTTTTTGAACAAAGAGATGAATGAAAAGCACACTAGATGGATCACAAAGGTGATGGAGTATGATGTGCATATCAAATTCACTAAACTTGTCAGAGGTAAAGGTTTGTGTCAACAACTTGCTGACATGGAATCAAAAGGTGATGAGGATGAGGCTCCTAAACACTGATGAGAGTGATGAGAAAGTTGACTGGTTATCCAAAATGAATAATTTCCTCTTCTCAGGAGTATATCCTATGAACATGGATAAAAACCAAAGACAAACTTTCCATCTTCAATCTATTCCATATGTTTTGGTAGATAACATTCTCTTTTGAAAGGATTTGAATGATGTCCTCCTTCGGTGCGTAGGACCGGAACAAGTGAGTAAGATACTAGAAGAGTTTCATAATGGTCTATCTGGAGGACATTACTCTACACAAACAACTACTACCAAGATCATGTGAGCCGGTTACTATTGGCATAGATTTGTTCAAAGATGCCCATCTCTAGGTAAGGAAATGTAAGGAATGTGCCTTTTTCACATGCGCAAGCGAATTTGGCGCTTCTTTTGTTGCATCTAATCCAATGAAGATCAACCCTTTGTTCAATGGGGTTGGACTTCATCGGAATGATTAATCCTCCATCTCAATGACAAACATAAATGGGTCCTTACTGCAACAGACTATTTTACTCGATGGACAGATAGCATTGAAAGAGAGTAATGAAAAGGTAGTTTTGGATTTCTTGGAAGGTATAATGACAAGGTTTGGTGTTCCTTTTACATTCATTTCAGACAACGTGATGGATTTTCTTGGTATGAAGTTGAGTGAATGGGATGTTAAAAATGGGTTCTACCTCAAGACTTTATCCAATTACTATCCACAAGGAAATGGATTGGTTGAGTCTAGTAACAAAAACCTCATAAGGATTATTAAGCACATGATGGAAACTAACAAGAGGACTTGGCATACACATCTTAAGACCGCCTTATGGGAATATCAATCACACCTAAAAGGGCCATAGGGAATTCTCCTTTCATGCTTGTATATGGAAGGAAGCAAAACTTCCGCTCTCCTTGGAGTTACCTTCTTTGGAGTTAGCTCATCAACTTGAAGTTATGGAGAGTGATCCTCTGATAATAAGGTTTGTTGAACTCATGGAGTTAGAGGAAGTATGGAACAAGGCTATGAAGAATTTGGAGCAACATCAGGCTCAGGTTAAGAAATATTTTGACAAGAAGGTATCTGACAGGCATTTTCAAGAGGGAGATTTAGTCCTCAAATGGGATGAAGACATGGCCAAACTAGGCAGGCATGCCAAGTTTGACACTCTCTGGAGTGGGCCATACATCATCACAAGTTACAAAGAGGTGAATTCATTTCATCTATCCAGGCTCAATGGAGAAGAACTTCCCATTCATGTGAATGGGATACATCTCAAAGCTTGTTTTTGAGAAGCATTCCACCCCTATACAATTTAGTTAGGTGTTTTCCTCCAAGTGCTTATGCACATTGTTGTTGTGTGTTGTTCTTTTGTTTTCCCCATTGTTGTGTTTTGTGTTTTTTTGCACACTGTTTCATCATAGGAAGGTTTTAAGGAGAAAGAAGGTTTCAAGTTTCCATAATATTCTCATGGTTTGCTTCATTCAAAATTCTGCAGTGTTCCATAGATGCCAAGCATTCATCAGATTCAATATACTTCATGCTTAGTATTCCAAGGAGGTCCAAGATCGGCTATTATGCTCAAGGGGATTGGGGTGTATCACAAAGATCAAATCACTTTCAAGATTCCAATATTGACTCCATGCCCAATGGATGACTTAAGGCCACTAGGAATTATGCTTAGCAGGCAATCATCCCCGAGAGGTCACCAAAAATGTTATCCAATTTTTCCCCTTGGAGAAAAATTGAACAATGGGAACAATTGTACCTTTGAACCGAAGAGGGATTCATGGAAGAACTTGGAGGCCTAAAACCAAAATTTTTGTTTTAAGAACATTCATAGTGTTATAGAGTATTCAAGATCATCATGGGTTAGTTTTTCCCTTTCGAGGTTTTGAAAACTAAAGTTTTGCATGATATGAAGAATTGTCTATACTGGACCCACTTCTAGCTAATGAGGGCATAGGTGGTCAAAATTAACTAATCACATTTAAAGGGGTCTTTTTTTCATTTCATGATCTTCATGGTTCAAGCACATCCAGTGATATTCAAAATTTTATGGAGACAAATGTGAAAATATCTAATAGGGTTTTGAACCCAAATGGCTCACCGAGCAACTTAGTGAGCTGCTCGACGAGTTGATTAACATGATGCAGTTTTTCTAAGGGTTATGTGTCGAGTTGGTTCGGGGGCTTGTATCATGAGCTTGGCTTGGTGTAGAAGAAACTCATATCGGGAGCTCAGTGTCAAGTCTAAAGAGGTCGATAGGATGTTGCTCACAATGAAACCAATGGAGCTCAGGCTTGGATTAATAAACCACTATGCATTGGTGAATAGGATCTTGAGGTGTTTTTGAAAGGTTTGAGCTAAGTTGAAGATGAAAGGCTGAGCCAACAAACAATTCCATGCATCAAGTTTGAGAAAATGTGAGAAACGAGCTAATTTATCTCAAGAAAGTTACACATGAAGAGGAAGGTTGGAATGTTCATTGGAGGCCAAGAGGAAATAGTGACGGGGCATATGGCACAACTCGGAGGAGAGCTCCTGAGAGAGCTCAATCGAATGTAACTTGACTAGGTCATGTCTCGAGGAATGGCTCGCCAATAGATCCAAGGTATTTAAAATGCAAATTCAGAGTGTAGCCAAATTAACCAACTCGACCCAGAGAAGGGACTCATAATATGAGCTCATGAATATGAAGAGATGGACATAGATAGTGATTGGGAGAGTAGCTTATCGGGGTGAGCTAGTGAGGTCAAGTGAATGAAGCTCACGTAGAGATTGTATGGATGGTTTAGTTGTTATAAGTGAACTCAACCTTGAGCTTAAGGATATGTTCACTTAAGCAACTCGGGACACCGAGTTTAGGCTCAACATGGTGGTGAGTGGTTTAGGCCGAGTCACTCAATGGTAATGGGTTCATCATTCAAACGCAAAGGGGAAAATGAACTTGAATCTACCATGGGCTCCATGAAAAGAAAGGAATGACTTAGAAAATCTAAGGCACAAATTTGTGAAGGTGATTCATGGAGCGAGTCCGAAACAAGATGACACAACTAAGGCTCGACATGGGCGAGTGTGTAAATCTTCAAACTAAGTGAGTTGCTCAATGTTAAACCATAATAAAGGATTTTTTGAATCATTTGTTAGTATTTCAAAAGTAAGATATGGTCCCAACCGAGGTGGTTGAGCTATTCCACCAAATCAATGAGCTCAAAGTCTATTACATTCATGATTAAGCAAGTGAGTCATTGAGTTTGGAAACTGGTGATGGATTTTCTCGGATGATTTGGGTGAGTGAGTGCTGCAAGAGATAAGCGAATAACATGTGACCAATGGGAGAGTTAAGGGCCATTCATCCAAGAGAGAGGATCCCATTAGGAATTATGGGAAAGGTGATTAACTCAATTTGTGAACACACATTGTTTGGGGTTGAACTAAAACCAAAGATGGGATTGGAAGAATGCCAAGGATTTTGGTGAAAGCAAGGTGGTGAGTTTTGAGTTATAGGCTCGTGAGATCAAGAAGTGCACAGGTTTTGGCACTTGGAAGAAATTGACTTGTAGATAAGGTAGAAATAGAGCTCAGTGTTCATGGAGGGAAATGGAGTTGAACACCTTGAGCTATGGGAGGATCATTGGAGATATTCCCAGTTGGGGAGGTTTGGGAAATGACCTAAACCTTGTGCGCTCAAAGCATAGATATGGAAAAATTTAACAAAGCCTCGGCCATGGTGGAGGTTTGAAATAGAAGGGAAAATGATTTTTCACCCAAAGGAGATCAGACTCACCATGGAAATGTGGGAGAAGTGGGTGATATGATGTAACTCACCAGCGAAGTCATTTTGGATCATCGAGGGGAAAGTCCATGAGTTGGAAATACAAGAGAAATTTAAGTCGTAGCTAATTGAGAGGAGAAAACATGGTATAACCAAGTGCATTCCCCAATAGGGGAATTTATGAAAGGTCATGAGCAATAGGAATGATGCCAAATTTGGCAATTTGGCAATGAATAATCCATGACATAATGGCGAGATGATGCATGCGGGTTCCCATGAAATAATTTCTAATTGACATGGATTTCATAATGGCAAGCCATCATGATAGTTCCATGCAGAGAAGAGCTCCAAGATGGTTGCCAAAAACCATGCAGGGTTATTAGGGAATCGAGGCATGTTTGAATGGTTTTCTTATTTATGTGGATGGTTCTTTAATGAGACCAAGCAACACGATGAAATTTGGTGAAATGGTGCATTGGTTTGATAGACTTGGCATTGATGAGATTGAGTTAGTGAGAACCCAATGGTGAGCTCAAGCAGGATATGTGCAACATGCAAAACGAAGCTCCACGAGAAGTGAGCTAGGAAAAGATCACTTTGTGTTGAATCAAAAATATTGAAATGAGCCAAGGAATTACAATTCACGCAGGTGAAGTAGAAAATATTATCTGGGATTGAAATACTTGGCATTGGGGTATGGAACTCATTCGGGCCCTAAGAATAGCTCGTAGGCCAAGCTATGATATGATAAGGGTGATTCCTTCCATGAGTTGAAATCACATTGCAAGAGGGAGTTCATTCGAGCTTGGTAATGGGATGTCGGTGATGGAAAGTAGTTGGTGAGGAGATCCCTAGAAACCATGAGATGAGTTGCTTGGTAGGTTATTAGTTGAGAGCTCACCACTAAATGATAAAGACATCGACGGGCTCACTTGAGTTGAACACACAGGCCATGGAGATATGTTGCGAGCTCTCTCACCTGAGCTAAATCATATCATGTATTAATCAAGACCATGAGTTGGCCCGATCTTATTGGAGGTTAGCATATAGTGGGAGGCATCTCATTTAGTGATATGTCATGGCGATTCAAATGAATATAGCTGAATTGAGCCATAGAAGGAGGAACATGGTAAATGGTTGTAATGAACTTGAGATGAGCTCGGTTGATATGAAGGAAGTGGATGAAGCTCAATCTCGACCGAAGATCACCAAGTCAAGTTGAAAGAGCTCAGTTTGTTGGTTGACACAGGGAGCTTGTGACTTGGTGAGATGAGTAAAGGACTCAAGGACAGTGAAGGAAGCCTATCCCAGGTGAGAGACATAAATTGAGATCTTGTATGCAAAATTATGCTCACAGGTAGACAAGCTCGAGATAACTTGGGTGACCAAGTTGGAACCGTGTAAACCACTTGATGCAAGGAAGAAGAGTTAATAAGCCATTGAGATCTTTCATGTAGGAAGCAATCCAAAAGAAAGAATGGGATTGTGAAGGTGGTGGTTTATTTGAAACACCTAGCTATACATGCATTGACTTCTCGAGTTCTTAGATGAGTCAAAGTATACGTGATTGAGCTCGGCGAGTGAGACAATGGGATCACCATGCAAAGAATACCACCGAGAGTGTGAAGAGATAAATGAGTGAGGAGACAACTCGGTGAAAAAAAAAATGATCTCATTCGAGGTAAAAGTTATAAATCGTAAATAAGGGATCTCGACTACATGAGTCAACTCGCTCGCCGAGTTACGCAAGAAGCTAGGAATGTTTTGAGGAGCTTGATGTCATGCGAGTGAGCTTCACGAAGAATCCAACCAAATCTCGTGAAAAGGAAGAGACGAGTGGTCATGAGGATGGGTTGAGCGAGCTATGGAGATGAGCTCGATGAATGAGCTCAAAGGAGGTTCATGGGAAATTTTCACAGTGACGGTGAGCTGGTCAAAATGAAAGGGGATCAATTCTTACATGCGAGCTCGATGCATATTAATGGTGGAGGAGCTCGAAGCATAGTGAGATCGGTTACGTTGAGTGGTGGAGGAGCTCATCCGAGGTGAACTCGTTTTGGAAACCGAGCAGCTCCATCAATGCGATGGTGTGGAGTTCGGACCCAACTTGAGTTGGCTCAACCACCATCGAGTTGGGCTTTTTTGTCTTTTCCTCATAATTTCCCCTTCAGCACAAACCGGTCAACGGGGGTCCCACCATTTAATTTTAATTAATTTAATATTTTTATTTAAATATTTTAATAATAATATTTATTATTATTATTTAAATATTTTATTTAAATATTCTTTTAATTAATTAAGGAGAACTAGGTCAAATGGGTATTAATGATACATGATGGAACCTTCTCAAGTGGTTCAACCAACTGTAATAAATACATCATGTGCCTTCAATTTAGGAATGTAATTATGACCTTTCCTCTTCTCTCTCACATATTCTTCTATAAATGTAAGTTGGAAGCTCATTCCAAAGGGTTCCAATAGGTCAGATAGGTTGGAAAGTTAGACATCTTAGGCAAGTGTGTATTTTTCAAGAGTCCTCTCTCTTCTACAAGTTGTCCTTGTATGTTGAGGGAAATTTCAAGCCTCTTTTTCAAGACTGTAATGGAAACCATTACCTATTCTGAATGTATGATGCATTGTGCATGTTGTTGAAGTAATAAAAGTTTGATTTTGTGACTAATATCGGTCCTTTCATCCTTCTATACTTCTTTGTGGCCTTTTCTCATGCTTGCAGGTACACTGTGCAAGTTCACGTTTCTATTGAGGTTATTGGATTTTTGTTCTTATCAAGTGGTGGAGCATTGCATGCAGTTGAGTTGTGGTGCTTGTTCACCCTTCTCAAGTTCATCCTTCTTCACTGGAAGATTGATAACTTGTTTGTCTGATCAATTTAACAAAGGGAATGCTTATTTCCTAGTCTGTGTGGTATTATATACCCTCTCTAAGTTGCAGTAGGTGAAGTTGACTTGTGGTGCACACACCCTCTTCAAATTAACCCTTCATGAGTCTGGAAACACCCTTTATTTGGTGCATCACCATCCCTATTATAGTTTCATTTCTGCAAATCTCTTTCCCTAAAACCCATGAAAATGTTAGCATAGGTCTAGATAATTATTTTATTGCACTAGGAGTAGTACAACACTTAGTTTAGGAAGAGGAATCCGGCCTTCTCCGAGAGGTTCACCTCGAGCCCAAGTCCCACAGCTTGAGAGGTGATCCCATGTGTCCCAATCACATTGAACATCTTGTTCACATTTTTGCCATTCGGAGGGTGCGAATTTGGTGACAATAACTACCACATAAACCTATACACACGAACTTTATATCGATTTCCTTAAAATTTTGGGTGATTTTAATAAATTTTAGTAACATTTAGGTGCCAACAAATCTATGAATTTTTAGTTCATAATTGTGTTACCCATTCTCCGCTTTTGTAATCTTTTATGTTTTTTCATGTTGATACATCCAACCATTCGACCTTGGAATTGGCGATCTAACTTAGAAAAGTGACCTCAACATTAGAATCAATGAGCACTTGGTCGAAGCAGTCTCCTTTGGTAGTCGCATGTTTTTGAGCTTCATGTTCCCTTTCCCTAAGCTAGCAACATAATTAAGCGGAGGTTGGAGGATACATGGAGGATGGAGGTCAATTGGTTTCCTCTCATCACCACCACCGAAAATGTTGCACATACTTGATTTGGTGACATGTATGAGTGTGTGTTTATTTAATTTGATTTTAGTCTAGTGTTTTTAGAATAATGTGTTATGGATACTTCACATTGTAGGGGAAATAATACGATGTTTCAATTTTTATGAGTTGGATGATATGTTTTGCACTATCATGGATTCTGAAATGTTATCTCTGGAGAGAAACTATGATGAGAGCCAAAGAATACACTAGCACATTGTGATATGGTTGTAGGTAAACCATTTGAAAACCTTCACCCCTTTGTGGTTTGTGGTCAACCACTGGAAAACCACCTCACTCTTGGTTTTTGGTTAACTAATGGAAAACCAACTTTTGGTTTGTGATAATCCAAAGGAAAATCACATGATCGCGAAATCAAGTGCAGTGTAGTATGGACATTTTCCCCATGTTAGCACTAAGGGGGGAATGTTAGGAAACTTTGGTTTAGTGCCTAACATATAGTATTCATATTTACCATATGGTCAAATGTAAAAGTGGATGTAAAATGTTAGTATGGTAAATATTTAGTTACATATGTATCTTAGTTAATATATTATTGTTGTAACAATAATATATATAGTTTGTATGTGAATGGGTTAGTGGTTGAATAGTTGAACCAACCAACCTATTTTGGAGGATGAGTTGTTGAGACTCCATGAAAATAAGAGCTCATATAACTCTTATAAATATGTAAGTTTCCATATGAATAATATAGAAAATTTTATTATTTTGCATATTTTATTTTGCAAACTCAAACCAAATTCTAAAATCCCTTCCCAAAGGGGTATGGATATTGAATAATTATTGAGAAACTTTGAGATGCAAAATGGTAGCCACCAGAGTGGCCAAACGATGTGAGCCAAAAAGAAGAGGAAATGGGTCTTGGTGAATTTCAAGTGGAGAAATCGGTTTGTATGCCTACCCAGGAGGAAGATATGTTCTCATTCCCATTCAAAGATGAATATTCCCTAGATCATGCCCTCCATAAAGAAGAAACAAATCAAATTTTCAATGAGCTCTCAAAAGAAACGAAAGGAGAATGAGTGAAAGATTTTCTTAAAGTTACGGAAGAGACAGAAGACCCCAAGCGAAGTCTCGAACTCATGATGCTAGCTATGGATATGCAATACAAGCATGAATCTGATCTCAGGAATCTCAAATGATTCAATGTTTAGTCATGACGCAGTGAAGAAGAAAGGTGAAGAACCTAATGTCTTTCATGATCTAAATGGGTGATCATTGTAATAATGAAGTTGAATTTTTCTCCTTTCCATTCAAAGAGGAAGATTCTCTATGGGATGAAAAAGTTGAAGCAAAGGATTATGAGGCCCTCGAGTTTGAGGCTCCCCTCCAAAAGAAGTAGTAGAATGTCATGATCTTCAAGATAATGAAGAAATGCCTCCCGATGGTTGCCTTGAATTTCTAAATCAATATTTTTCAAATGAATGCAAAGATGAGCTTAAGCGTACAAAAAGGAATTCTGATAATAGATCTTGGAAGCAAGAACGGGCAAGGAATAACCCAAGCTAAGTCTCGACCTTTTGGCTCAAGCCATGGCCATGCAAGATAGGTATGAGGTTGTGCCTAACTCTTCACTCAATATCAAAAACCCTCATAATGAAATGGAACAAAAAGATGAATTTAATGCTTCTTGCGGAAAATATTTCCATGAGCGTGAATGTGAGAAATAAGAAAAATTAGAATATCCAAACAATTTGAACAAAAATCAGCCCTGGTAGTGATGAAAGGCTCAATGAGAAATCAACAATGTGGGTAGACATGGAAGGTAAATGACACTTTGAAACAGATTTCAAAGGGAATGAAGGTAATGGAATTTTTGAGCGAAGGTCTAAACATCAAGAAGCTCATGTAGGCTCACTCCTACAAAGTATAGAGACAGTAATGAAAGCATCTGGCTTTCATAAAAAGTTGAGGAGATGAGGCTATTTTCAAGAACCGATAAATGGCTTCACATAACATCATCACTCAATGTTTCCCACTCAAGGGTGACCTACAAGGAGAGAAAAGTGCTTCAGCGAAAGTGGGTTGTCCCCGCATTGTACCATAGGTGATTTTTAGGTGTGTGTTTACCTTTCCTGTTGTGTGTGCTCTTTCCTTTATGTGTGTTGTGTGTTTCCTTTTTTGTGTACTCCTTCTAGTTATCTATTGCAAATGACTCTATGAAGGCCAATGGATAAGGCACTAGTCAACGTATTGTAAATTGAGATTTTGGGATTCGTCATGTCATGTCCTTGTTGTGCTTGATCCATAACATGCCCCTAAGCTAGAGCCAATTGTTGTTTTGGGTTTTTCATGGAAAAAATTCTCTAGGAAATAGTGTCAAAAAAATTCATTGTTACACCTTTTCAAGACACACACCGAGTCAAATTTTTACCTATACTAGTCCTATCTTATCATTAAAATGGTCTATATGTGTTTTTCATCCATTCCCCTAGGTGATTTAGGAAGAAAAGGTCATTCAAATAAATTTTGGAGTAATGTATCTAAAAGTGGAGTTTCAAGCAATCTTAGGAAGGGTTATCATCAACCTTCCTAAGACAAGTGCACAACCCCTGGAGTAGATCAAAGGCCCAAATTCATCAAGGAGTAGTATTCAAGAGCCAAAAACATCAAGGAATATATTTTTGGAAGATTCTAGAAAGTTTTAGTGGTTTAGGAGCCAATTCAATGAAAGTAGATTTTTGAGGCCAAAGGAGCTTGCAACGCGGAAGGGCACCCGAACTTAAAGGGGTAATTACGCGAGATCTAGAATGAGTTGTGAGCCTAAAAATATATCATTGGAAATAATTTTCAATCCTCTACATGTTGGGAATTCGGGATTATGGAATAGTGCTATGATTTAATAACAAACAAAATCATGCACACAAGGATCTAAACAATTCCCCAAAATCTATAGTAGTGGAAGTATAAACTAGAATAATCCAAATCAAAACAAAGTACACACACATAACACAACATGTACCGTGGTTCACCCAATGTGGGCTATGTCCACCAAAGATAGAGATCTCATATATATAATACAACAAGAGTACAAACCAACTCTTCAATACAAGAGTATAACGTATCTCTCTAAGAGTATCTCCTCTCCTCTAGATCTCTAAATGGATCTCCATGAGTGCACTACAACTGTGCCTCCAAACACCACCAACAGATCTCACATAACCAGGAACTACTACATCTCTGAACTGCTACCAAGTTCTCTGTGGATCTGCAATCAAGACCTCTCACATGGGTCTACCATATGTGCAACTATGACTGTGCACCAAGAAGTAAGTCTGTCTCTCCATCACTTTGCATAACCTTGTGCAAACATGAAGACAACCTCCTCTATAATATCTAGATCTACATGGATCTATAATTCAAGATCTCACAACAACTTGTGGATCTAACAACATAAGACTAGATCTACATGAATCAATAATACATCATGATCTCATGTATCTACAATACAAGATCTCACTAACATGTGGATCTACAAGAAGAAACTCTATGTGCTTTGCATACTATGTAAGCCATTACAATGAGACAATAACTATACAAAGAAAATACAGTAGAAGATGTTACCCTCTTCTCACCATTCGATGTACCTACTATTTCCTTCATCCAGCTCCTTTCCATGGAGACTCTGTCTTCATGTAACATGTTCTTTCTTTCTCTTCTTCTTCTTCTTTGTCTTCATCCTCTCAATCTAGGAGAATTAAGGATCTAAATCAATCCTTCTCTTAACTCTACTTCTAAACCCTAGCTTGTTTGCTTATATAGTCATTTATAAACTTAGGGCACCTAGCCATGCCATTACATCCAATAAATCTACTTTAATGCTAAAAATAGATCTAATTCCCGAGAGTTAATTAAAACATCGTTGCACAGGTAACCAAAAACGGTTACCCTGATCGATGGCGGTTCATTTGTTGACCAATGGTTGTTCATCTGATGACCAATGGTAGTTAATATGCTGACCGACAACGGTTCTTATCTTGGCGATGGTGGTTAATATGTTGGCCGACCGATGGTTCTTATCTTGATCGACATCGATTCTTGTGTAAACCAGCCACATGTAATGCATGCTATCTATGAAGCAATTCAACTCCATAACCTAAAAATCTCCCACTTGGATATAAATTTTGAACCTATGTACCTATACATGTACATCACTTGTCCTCTACACACCGTGAAGACCATCTATTCTTTCCTTCAACAATTCTCTCAAAAATAAAACTAGGAAGATCAAACTATCTTCTCAAACCAAGAAGATAAAACCATGACTTACCAAACCTACATGAAGCTACAACTGATTCATGAAACCAAGCCACAAGCTCCCACTGAATCGTAACACCATACCAATTGTTGGTATTAGGCAATAAATCCAACCAAGCTCCTTATGCAACCAAGCCATCATGACTAACACACTGCAGAAGATATCCCACTCAAACTGAAGTACTGAGCTTCAACTGCAACCATAGCCATACCTGTAAAACCAACCATGTTCTCCATCCATCTATCCATGTCTCCATGCAACCACCAATGCAATTGTCCAAAGACAAGTCAAACTGGAATATGCAAAGCAAAACAAGATCCCAGTAAAAACAACCCTGAATGAGTTCTACATGCAATAGTGGGTGATCAATCCACAAACACCTGCATAACTCAAAGAAATCCAAACACTGCAATCTGCAAATCCAACCCTACATAAACAACTAGCATGTCCAAGACATTCATCTATAGATAACATACCTATCAAGGAGTAACATAGTAATCAAGAGGAAATACAAACATCCCCTACTCATGCTCAAGGCATCTAAACTATGCTCATAGGCATCCATGTGCAAATCAAACATCTGCATCATCATAGACTCACAAAACTGAATCTATCCACATGTATAAACTCACCTATACATCCATCCATATCATCGGGCTCTCCAGAAGTGCCAAGTCTCTCACCGACTAACTCCAAAGCCATATATGAATCCTGTGCTCATCAATGTCAATAAAAACAACCATGTTAATCCATGCAACTAATACCAAGTGCAAATACCAAAACATGTCATCAACATATTGCACAAACCAAACCAAACCAAGATGAAAGAAAAACAAGGGCACCATCTAAAAATGGTAAATAAACACTCTTTTATCAAACCTGTGACCAAACCGACCACGGTTTCCCTAACCGACCTCGGTCACTGTATGACCAACCACGGTTACTAGATGACCAACCACGGTTAACACTAACCGACACCGGTCTCTTCGTGTAATAAAAGTTTCTCCTTTTCACCCTTCAAACTTTGAAAATTTCTCTATCATCTAAAATCAGTTGAATCTACCATCAACTGCCATCCCTAAGGAATATCTAGGCACCATAAAATAATCCAGAAGTGACATCACAAAGCAATACAATCAATATACCTGCAAATCTGTGATTGCCCTCCAAAACCAACTAGTGCCTCTGCCACTCTGAATAGTAGCATTCTCCTCTCACTCTGCATGTGCATCATGTATCCAATCCTACAATGCCAACAACCATGACTTGCTCCCACTTTGACACAAAATTCCCTGCACTACCTCTAACACCAAGCTCAAAAGCTAATATGTCAGTGAGAAATAAAACCGGATGAAAGAAAATATAAACTGATTCCCTTCTTATCAAAGAATAATTCTACATCACAGAAGTTTGGACTTCTTGTGAAGTAGGTGAATCAACTTCTTTTCATCCTGTGTACTCAACATCTTTTGTTACCTACAACTATGTCTAACCATGACTTTTCATTGAGGATCTCATCCTTAGACTAGATATCCTTGTCCTCAAGATTCCACACAACTAGGAAATAAAAGTCAAACAACACCAAAAAAATGGTGTAAATCTGTGCACACTATCCAAACATAATATCAACTAGCTCCAAAAGAAAGAAATAAAACATGAACCATATAGAGATACCTAACCTAAAGTCTCACTAGACTAACCAAGCCAACTCCATCCTCTTTCTGATCCAAACATTGAAGTGATCTACACCATCTCTACCATATACACTATGTGCAAGAAACTTGATCCTCCAAAACAGGACACTGAACCATCCATGCCCTCTTCTACTGTAAGAAACCATGTGCAAACTCATTGTCACAGAGACCGACTATGGTTTGCTAACCGGTACGGTTGGCCTTTGTGACCAATGTCGGTTCCACGACCAACATCGATCTTTGCTTTGGAACTAACACAACGCCACAAATTGGCATAGGTCACCAAACCAAGTGCCTACTCCGACCAAAGCCGATAGTTGTGTTGAGCCAGTCATTTCAAGAAGCACCCAACCTTGCACAAAAACTTAACAACGAATAATACATGCAATAAAACTGCACCAAGATGAAATACATCACCTTACTAGCACCAAGATACTCAACCGCATCTTCAACTGAAGAACATGTTTCTATGATGGAAACCTTGTCTTCATTCTGTGCTATTGTATTCATCTTCTCTAATGAATCCCATGCATCTAACTGCACCAAAGGATGCATAATCGCCTTTTCTCTCATTCTCAGATCTAGATCTGCAATCCCAAACATGCATGTGCAACCTAAATTATATAAGCACTTTGCAATACCAAGATAAAACCATACCTCAATAACTAGATCTACAATCTGACCAACATGCTTGTGCCTCCAACAACCAGGGACACCTCAGCAAACAAGATACATTCCATGCATCTTTTCAATTCTTCAAATCTGTGATTTTCTGTTTAAAACTAGGCTTCCCAATAACCGACCACGGTCACCTTGTAACGACCATGGTTATGCTCAGAACCGACCACGGTCACCCTACCGACATCGGTTGCCACTTAACCAACACTAGTCACTATAATTTCCAGCAACCTTACTCTTCCAGATCCCACTTGAGATTAAATCTCTTCCTATGATCTTCACATCAAGAAAAACAAACCCTGCTCTCATACACCTGTCAGTAAAACACTAACAATATACTGAAGCAAAACCTTGCTCTGAAATAACCAAGATCTCGATACCAGTTGTTGGTATCAGATAAGCTAACAAACTCGCTCTGATACCAGTTGTTGGGAATTCGGGATTATGGAATAGTGCTATGATTTAATAACAAAAAAATCATGCACACGGATCTAAACAATTCCCCAAAATCTACAACAGTGGAATTATAAACTAAAATAATCCAAATCAAAACAAATTACACACACATAACACAACATGTACCGTGGTTCACCCAATGTGGGCTATGTCCACCAAAGATAGAGATCTCATATATATAATACAACAAGAGTACAAACCAACTCTTCAATACAAGAGTATAATGCATCTCTCCAAGAGTATCTCCTCTCCTCCAGATCTCTAAATGGATCTCCATGAGTGCACTACAACTGTGCCTCCAAACACCACCAACAGATCTCACATAACCAGGAACTACTACATCTCTGAACTACTACCAAGTTCTCTGTGGATCTGCAAACAAGACCTCTCACATGGGTCTACCATATGTGCAACTATGATTGTGCACCAAGAAGTAAGTTTGTCTCTCCATCACTGCATAACCTGTGTAAACATGAAGACAACCTCCTCTACAATATCTAGATCTACATGGATCTATAATTCAAGATCTCACAACAACTTGTGGATCTAACAACATAAGACTAGATCTACATGAATCAATAATACATCATGATCTCATGTATCTACAATACAAGATCTCACTAACATGTGGATCTACAAGAAGAAACTCTATGTGCTTTGCATACTATGTAAGCCATTACAATGAGACAATAACTATACAAAGAAAATACAGTAGAAGATGTTACCCTCTTCTCACCATTCAGATGTACCTACTATTTCCTTCTGTCCAGCTCCTTTCCATGGAGACTCTGTCTTCATGTAACATGTTCTTTCTTTCTCTTCTTCTTCTTCTTTGTCTTCATCCTCTCAATCTAGGAGAATTAAGGATCTAATTCAATCCTTCTCTTAATTCTACTTCTAAACCCTAGCTTTTATGCTTATATAGTCATTTATAAACTTAGGGCACTTAGCCATGCAATTACATCCAATAAATCTACTTTAATGCTAAAAATAGATCTAATTCCCGAGAGTTAATTAAAACATCATCGCACAAGTAACCGATGATGGTTACCCTAACCGATGGCGGTTCATCTGCTGACCAATGGTTGTTCATCTGCTGACCAATGGCAGTTAATATGTTGACCGATGGCGGTTCTTATGTTGGTGATGATGGTTAATATGTTGACCGCCAAGCGTGGTTCTTATGCTAACCGATGCGATTCTTTGTGTAAACCAGCCACATGTAATGCATGCTATCTATGAAGCAATTCAACTCCATAACCTAACACTACATGGTGGAAAAATAGATCAATCTCAAACCCCATACATTTTTCTAGGCAGCTCATTCTTTCCATGCACAACGATCGATCTCGAGAAAAAAAGATTTTTTTGAATGAGTTGAAATAATAATCAAGGCATCATACCCATCCCATCTTTCTCAAAAGGTATTTTCCTATCAAAATCATATAAAGAATCATGAAAAAATTCATTTGGGAGCTCAAGTTATGGTATTTTCAAGCCGACCCTCAAGGTACATGTTCGATACTTCGTCAAACATTTTGGGTGCCACGTGGTAACACAAGGTTGAGGCTTTTTCCTCTTTATCCCTTTCCATAGAGAAAAGAGTGAAAAAAATGTGTTTCCTCCCCCTTTAGGCACTTTGGTTACACCATATGACCTCGGCGACTAAGTTTAGCACCTTTGACCAAGTTGACCATCTCCTCCACCAACTCCTACATGCTCGCCACTTGTCAAGATGGGGCTAAAGCGCATTTTTGTGCACCTATTGTCCCAAACCAAGGGGATAATTTGGAAAAAATGCATCCCACCCCATTTGACCCCATGATTCCTCGGACGACCCGAATCTTGCCTCCAAATGCTACTTTCTAGCCCACCCCTCCATTCCTATTGGAAACAATGAGCGACACTTGTCAAGAATGGGCTAAGGAACATTTTTGCACCTATTGTTCCAAACCAAGGGGAAAATGGGGAAAAAATTCTCCCCACCCCCTCTCATTATGCATAAAGATTATAAATTCGAGAGTTAGCCATTTTTTCTCATTCCCCACATTTTCCCCTCCTCTGCCGAAATTTTTCTTGAATCCTTCCTCCACCATCTTCATATCCATCCATTTCCTCCATCTTCTCATGATCCTATGAAGTGAAAACTATCAAAAACCATGGATTTTGAAGGCTCCATGCTTGTTTTTTACCGTGAATGACTCAGTAACCCATGAACTGAAAAATCTTCGTAACTAAAAAACCAATGCACCGATTAACACGGGGTTTTTGAAAATAATCTAGTTTTTCAAAGGCTGTTAAAACCCAAGTGAAATAATTTGTGTGCATGGCCTGGATTTTTCACATCGAGAAAACCCCAATTTCCTCATGGAAAATTTTTGAATTTTAATATCTTCGTTTCCAAAGAATGGGTTGAGGTGAAAGTTTAGAGGTGCAACAAAAATGGAAAACCCATATCAAAAAAAAGCTGATTTAGGCAAAAACGAGGTCCGTAAATCCACTTTCCAAAAATATTAAGCCTCCTACATAGACACTTGATTTTTGGGTAAGTCTTTACAAAGATTAGTCTCGATGCAGAGCGGTGTGCACAAAGGTCATCTAGAAGGACAAATTGAGTGATCGGAGTCGAAAAGGGTGGAAAATTGTCATTTACTAAAAATAGTAAGTTCCCCTTTCCAGTGCAAGGAAGAATTTCAAAAGACATGAAATCCAATGTTCACAAGTTGTTCCAGTTTCTCATTCCACATGTGTAATCAGCCATGAAGAAATGGTGGTCTTTCATGGTTTGGAATGGTCATTTCATATTACGGAATGAGGCCTCCTTCATTGTTTCAATGATGAACTTGTATGAGCATGTGCATCACTCTATTGGGAAATCTTCATCAACAAATCATGGCGGTGTCACAAAGGATCACCACAAGCATTACCCATAGGTCACTGGAAATCTCAATAGTGTTTTGTAACACTCATTCTGATCCTAGGTGGTATGTGCATCATGTATAAGGAAGGGATTGTGGTCATCACTGAAAAGGAAAAAGTATCCAAATTATACTTCATTTGAGTTTCCCAACCAAGACAATGTTGTGGCCATGTAGCGAAGACATCGAGATTGTTTTTCATTGTCAACTTCTTGATGTGGACCTCGTGAGCAACATGCTCGGTCATCAAGGTGATCGTTCCACAGTGTTTTGAACACTCACTTCAAGGTGTCCTTGAATCATCGAAGGAGGTTTCTCATGATGTAAAGAGTTCAAAGAACCTAAGTTCACCTGCATTGGAGCGTTTCATCGGATAAATATGGCAAGGATCGGTCGATCGGCGGAAGCGGCTTCTTCATTGGCATAGTTCTCTCTCTCTCTCTCTCTCTCTCTCTCTCTCTCTCTCTCTCTCTCTCTCTCTCTCTCCCTCTTCCTCCCCTTCTTTCTCTCTCCTCCATGTTCTAATTCTTCGTTGGGGTTGCACTTTTTCATAATGCCTTTATTTTAATTAAAAAGTGACTTTATGATTATAATGTAATAAGTTACCCTTATTTTATAAAAGGGGACTTAATCTTTTCCTAAGAATGTAAAAAGTCATAAGTTGTGCAAAGGCATATGAAAGGTCATGTGGGGGGTAGAAAAGAGTCTCTTCTCTTTCTATAAATTGTAAAGGCATCCCTTTTCCAAAGGGTTGTCAATTTTGTGTGTTCATGAGAGAGTATTCCTTATGAAGAAGAAAAAGATAGCACTTCCTCCATTTTCTCATCTCTATGTTCTTCTCACTCTCACTATTGTATAATTTTGCTACAACATAAATGAAGAAAGAATGATTTTGTTGCCTCTTTGATAAGGATATTTTTTATACTTTTTGCTTAGAATATTAACTTATCTTGTTGCCCTTTGCAAAATTGTGTTTCTTCTAATTTATGTGTGTTGGAATTTTCTGTTAATGGTTGTAGGAATCTGATTTTCTACCTACAACGTTAATCCCTCTCCCTTTTTCTCACTTCCTTTCCGATCTCCTAAGCAAAGTCCTCTCTAGCAAGTGATTTCTAGATTTTACTGCAAGGTCGGTGAAGTTTCCATATTGGATAGTGGCCATGAGGCCACCACATAATCAAATTTCACACGTGCATACAATCACGGAGATGCACCATTCAAGTAGAGGGACTTAGATTCCCAAAGCATTGGCAAGATATCCACCAATTTTTCCACCGACAAATTTTCTTTCCAACACATCGTTTTTGGTTGATGACCCGGAGTTATCACTTAGGGTGTCATTCATGCCCTTGTATTGTGATCCCTTTTCATGTGACCTTTAAACCACAAATATAGTCCTTTCTTACCTAATTGTTTTATATGAATATTTCAAGTTTACACTTGAATTCAAACTTTGACGAGAAGAAGGTTTTTATACGCAGGCTAGGAAAATGAGGGCTCTGAACTCGGTGAAAAAATGGAGTTGACTTTTCTAGGGTTTTACAATTTGCACCACTATACCATGGCCTTTTTGGGCTCTGCAAGAATTTATTGTTATAGTTTCTCCTAGGGTTTCTCACCCGCTGGGCATCCCCTATATAATGTCCTCGCCATCTTCCATCCCGGTTGTTTCAACCGTGGCTAGAGATAGTGGAGATTTGAGCAATGGCACCACCGACAAAGCGACTAGGAAGTTTGTTCTGAAAGTATTCCATGAGGTAATATTTCTCCTCCTGATGTGGTTTTTCCCATTCCTAAATTTAATGTTGCATGCCAATGGTTAGAGAAGTTTTGTCTCATTGGGTATTTTTGGGTCATATCCTCTGAAAGTATGCTCAAATCTTGGGTGAACATCGTCTAGACCCCTCATGGAGTCAAACTGGAAAGTGTTCAAAACATGACCAAGGGTTTCTTTCTCTTTCACTTTTTTGACCTTGCTAATGCACCCAATATTCTGGCTAAGCAAGCCACTTGGTATGTTCACAACTCATTGCTTGTATTAACCCCATGGCATAAGGACTTTGTGGTATCTAAATATATCACCCTTAAAGTTCCTGTATGGGTTGAATTTCTGGCCTTTCTTTGTTGTGTGTGCCTTTTTTGTCACAAATTTTCACTTCTCTTAGTCGAGTTGCTTGCCTCAAAGCCAAAAGGTTTTACCATGCTCACCCGAAGCGAGTCTGTGTTGAGATTGATCTCTCTCAAGACCTTAAGGAATTTTGGATATCTAGATGGGGGACAAATGCTACTCTCAGTGGGTCATGTATATCAATCTTCCTAACACATGCTTTCGTTTCCAGGCTTCTGATCACAAGATCATAGACTATACTCTCTATGTTCCCCGAAACCACCTTGTGGCCTAAGCAGTTCCTGAACCAATCAAACCCCCGCATGAGGAAGGTTGGAAACTTTTCTTTAAGCCAACACAATAAGAGAAAATCCTAACAATCCAAGGCCTCTGGCTCTAATGGCCACCAGGAACCAACTGTTAAGGAACAACCGCATAACGTGCATGCTAAAGAGCCATGATTGTTGCTAAAGAACCAAATATCGCTGCCAACTCAGCTACCCCATTGCCAAAGTACTCTAGCACACCCCTCGTAGCGTCGAATTCTCATGGACCAGTCAAATTCAATTTATAATGTTCCCATCCCACAATCAGTGTTGTTACTCCTGCCAAAAACTCATAAGGGCCTTCCAAAGGGCCTCAAATACCTTCTCGCATCTCTTAGGACCATAGCCCGGCTCCCAACATTGATTCCAACAAAGTGGAGTACAACATTGAGTACGCCAATTGGAAAAAAATTATTTACAATATTTTTACATCACAATATTGTTTGTTTCCTACAAAATCAATATGATGCCCTTGATGGCTTGGAGGATGTGGATAATGCTCTTGACCATCATTTCCCATGAATTGTCTATCTTGGAATGTTCGGGTTTATAGACTCCTATCGTAAATATGGTGTGCATGAAACTCAGCAAAAATGTGATCTTTTGTTTTTGCAGGAAGTAAAAATTACTTGTTTTTAGTTAAAGATGGTTTACAAATCCATTTGGCCTGATAACTTGGTTTTTTGTAGCAATCAGGAAGCAGGAAGTGGGGGTTTAATTTCACTTTTTGCTCCCAAAATGGTGGCCTTTACCTATTGACCACATAATTGCCCCCACCAACTATGCCATATGGCTCCACGTCAATGTGGACGGATGCCCTTTTTACCTCATTAATATTTATGCCTCGAACGATGCGGCCAAAAGGGCCAATCTGTGGCGGTGGATCGCCAACTCCATTCCCGATGCTTATTAGGTAATAAGTGGAGATTTTAATATGGTTGAGTCACCTAATGATAAATGTGGCCACTTGCCTATGAGGTGGATTCCTGGCAAAGGGAAGCGTGGTATTTCATGCGTATTAAATTTAGATTTTTTTATCCTAATGCATCTCGCTTTCCCATTTCTGAAGCTTGGTATACATGGACCAATCTACATGGAGGGATAGATCGCATTCTTAAACGGCTTAACAGGGTCATGCTGTCTCTTAAGATTATTTTGAGTTTAATAACATTTATTCTATGCCAGTGGAGGTCATGCCTGAATTTTCCTTTCGGATCATTCTCCAATACGATTTCATATCAATTGGCATGATGCACGCCCCTTTTGTCATAAAGGCTAATTCTTTCTTAATACCGCCTTGATGCATCATGGCCCCACCGTCAATCATATCAAGCATGTTTGGAATTTAATTTCATGACCTAATCATTGTTAGCGACTTCATCCACCTATGCAAGCCAACTACATTCAGTGGTGGGAGGACATGCTGACTCGAACAACAATATTTCTTAGAATCTACGGTACCGACACTGAAATAATTCGGTTCGCTCATACTTTGCTAATACCTCACTCTTAGCCAAGTGATGGTGGCACTTTAAGGTGATCCCTTCTCTGAAACCATGCAACTTCAAGTTGCAACACTTTGGCACCAAATCCAAATTGCAGGACAATTACAAAGCTGTGGGGCACATAGATCCGGGGCTCGGATGCCTTGGCTCAAAATTGGAGATCGGGTTTCAAAAGAATTCTTTCTTTCTCTTAGAGCCAAAAATCTTCCCAACGGATATGGGCTATTATGGATGGTGGAACTCATCACTAACCCACAACTTATGTTACATGACTTTGTGTGCCACTACAAGCTTGTGTTTCAAGCTCGACAACCCTCTACAGCTCGTCAAGATGCTCTTGATCAATGTTTGGGTGTTGTGTCGCGTAAATTATCAGAGGCTCAAAAGGTGATCTGTGAGAGAATTCTCACCATTGAATACCTCCATGAAGCCACCATATAAATGGCCAATGATAAAGCATCGGGCTACGATGGGTTCCCTTACGAATTCTATAAAACCCTTTGGGATTCGGTCGGTCAAGACCTATTTCAAGTTTATCTTGAAGGTTTCCAAAAACATTCCTTAGGGCCACACATTAATAAGGGAAACATCAAATTCATCCCTAAACAAGGAGACCCAGAGAAAATTACCTGTTGGCATCCGATTACGCTACTAAATGTCTCCTATAAAATCATTTCCAAAGCGTTAGCTCTGTGGTTATGCAATCTTTTGCCAATTGTTATTCAACTAGAACAAACATGATTTATACAAGGATGATACATCCTGGATAACATCATTACGGTGTGGGAAGGCATGGAATGGGCTCACAGGTCTAATCAGGTTGCCATGTTTATCAAAATTGATTTTGAGAAGGCTTATGATCGGATTGAATGGCCATTCATACTCACCATGCTCCAAGCCCTTGGCTTTGGTCCCATTTTTATTCAATCTGTCAATATGCTTTTTGTGGATGCTTCTTCTTAAATCTCTATCAATGGCCTTAGTTCGAACACTTTGGGATTTTTTTTTCTATTCGGTAAGGCTTCCCTCTTGCCCCTGCACTGTATGTGCTGTGCATGGGTCAAAGGTTTTGGCTATCTATTAGCTCATGCCAAAGCACAAGGTCTTGTTCGCGGAATCTCGCTTCTGCTTGAGCCCACTTCTCAACTTCTTAATGGGAATTTTGTGGATGATTCCTTTCTTACGCTCATTGAAGATGAAACCAACATTCACAATGTTATGCAATGTTTGGATATTTTCTACTTAGCTTCTGGCTCATCCATTCAATGGTGAAAAACCCAATGTTATCGGCAATCTTTCCTTCCCGCACCTTGATTGGCTTGCCAATTTTGAATGGAAAATCCTGACACATGGCGATATTTTTAAATTCTTAGGTATTCCTTTTTCTTTTCAAGCCTCCCGGCTAAGCTTTGGCAATATGTCATTCAACAGGTGGCAAAAAGTTTGAATATTGGATCTAATCTATAGGGATCCAAAATGAATCTACTTCATCAAAATAGTCAGCATGAAGAAGGAAAATGAAAACACAAAGTTTTTGTCTTTTTAGTAAAGCTTCACTCTATGTAGAGTGGTGGTTACAAAACCGCCGCCCAACTAGAGCGGCAGTCCTGGGACGTCCGGTCTACATTGGGTGGCGATCCTAGCTATTTCGAACATAAAACGAAAATATGAAACAAACAACCCAGAATTTGGACAATTGTTCGTATCTCTTCTCCTCCATGACTTTTCCCATTCTCCAGTGCATGGGAGGACATGGGAGAGGCTATAAATACATGTTTGTAGAAGAGAATAGGATCATCGAAGCATGAAAGCAAGTGAGCAAGAAGTTCTTAGTGTTGGAATTGTGTTTTGTAGAAGAAAGGAGTGTTGAGACAGAGCAAACAAGTATTTGGGAGGAAGTGTGAGATATTATCTACTTCTCTTTCATACTTATTGTAACTTATGTACTTGTTATTTTGAATTGGCTAATAAAAGTGGGAAGAAAGAGCAATTTCCTTCCCAATCAAATTATTTCCTCCTCTGGAGGTTTCCAAGATAAAATTTGTTAGTGTTTATGAGCTTAACTTCTTTCCTTTCCTCCAATTGTGGATTCTAAGCATAAGCATAATTCATTCACTAGCTATCTCTGTCATTTTCTAATAGAAAAAATAACAACAAGTGTTTATTTGTGTTTATGTGGATAATTCCAAAGTTGAAGAGTTTACTGAGATCGGATCACTAGACCTTTATCTTTGGTTGGAAAATTCCAAATTTGTTCCAAAGTTCTTGCACTACACATGTTTACTACTTGTCATGTTGGGTTCCTTCTAAAGCTTCCATCCAAAATCTAGAAAAATTGTTCAAAGCTTTCTTGTGGGCTAGTGCCTCTACAGAAAATGTTTTCATCGGGTAGCCTGGGACATTTGTTACTTTCCTCAAAATTTTGGGGGTCTCGGCCTTATTCACATTCAACACCAAGGGAAAGCTCTTTGTGCTAAATGGATTATCAGAAGCATTACTGGCCAAGAGCTTGGAAAGTTCTTATACACACGGTATTGCTGAAGGTTCCCCTTATGGCCGCCCTCACGTGGAAAGGATTGGGGTTTGTCAATTTTCTCATTACCCCAACACTGTCAAAATTGTTGGCACCTTTGTGCTTAAGAGCATTTGGAAAGCTTGGGAATGTATTAAGCCTTGGATTTTGTGGAAGGGGGATGGCTTTCGAAATGGGCTTTCTGTCAACCAACAATCTCTCTGGTGGTCGCCGATTTTTCAATCTCAAGATAAGTGTTTAGTAGAGGTCTCGGGAATCTCCGCGCTCAAATTCTTCAAACATGGAATTCGCACCATCGAGGACTTCTTCTGCAAAATTGTTCAATCCTGGTTCTCTTGGCCGGATTTCAAAACTATATTTTGGCTTTCCAACCAGGACCATGATACTTTTACTATTGTGATCAATTTGGTTCCTACCACATGTTGCATAAGATTGTTGTGCATTCCTCTCACCCATGGTGGATGGACTGGAAGTGGTATGCAGATACCCCATTCTGTAATTACAAAGCTAGTAAAGGCTATCGTTGGCTCTTGCCTCATTTACCCATGGTAGATAAAATTAATACACGTTGGGGAATTCATTCCACACTATCTACCTAGAATAGGCGATTTGAAACTGTTTGGACTCTATGTGTGGAGCCCAAGATTGTTCATTTCCTTTGGTGTATTCTTCACCAAGGCCTTCCTATTAGGGCTCGTCTTGTTCAAATTGGGATCCTAGCTCCCAAATGTCCTTTCTGTGGTCATCTGGAAACAATCTTGCATGTTTTCTGGTTTTGTCCCAAAGCTCAAAATGCTTGAACTAGATACATTCATTTTTCTTTCCTTTATGACCTCATTGCTTCACTTGGCAACATATCCTTTTGGGAGATAATCCCAAGCTTCTACCTATGTTCACCCAAATTTGGCATGTTTTCAGAGGAGATTTTGTTTTGGATATGGAAAGAAAGAAATTCTTTTTCTTTGTTAATTCTGCAGTTGATCAATATTTCTCCGTTTATAATAAATCTATGGTGATCTCCAATGTGCTTCTATAGATACAAATTCAGGCCAACAAGGTTGCGTTGGAGGTGGACCACCTCCAGACCCTGCTGCGCCATTGGGGGGAAGCCCCATGTAATGTTGCTCGAGTGCCTCTGTCTCCTACCAGTGCCCCTCGCCTTCTGCCCGTGGTGGCCGGCGCAACCGATCTTAATGTCGTGCTTTCAATCGCGCTCGCCGCTCCCCGCGCTCGTTGCATCAACGCAGCTTACTTTTACTCACCACTCGCCATTGTGGTCGGGGGCTCGTCGTTCGCCGCCTTCAGTGAGGCTAGGGCTTGTCACCTGTCGGCATGGATGGGGCTCTCCTCTTGCCGCTAATGCACATCATGATACTTAGCACCCGTCACCTCGCCATCCCTACTCGCGGAGAAGAGCACCTAGAGGAAGAAGTTGCTACTAGTTGGGAACTTTCGAGATCTTTGTGAAGGACTTACAGGTTTGGGGTGGCCGGATGATCATGATCCACCCGCTTCGAGAATGTTTGTTATTGTTGCTTGATTGTGTTTTTATCTCGCTTTTAGGCTATGCCTATATTTTGTACTCTCCTAGGCTCGGCCTAACTTTGTTTGTGGTTTTGGGGTGTGCTCTCATACCACCCATTTTTTTGTTGAAAGTTATCTTGTATCATATTGAATTAATATAATATAAGATCCTTTTCATCAAAAATTTGTGTGCATACCAACTTCCAATAGTTAAAAATGTGGAAAATGCACAAATGGCTCCATTTAACTAAAAGTAGACAAAAAGAAAAGTGTATAAATAGTGCAAACATTGATTAGTCTGACGACCACGATATAAAAGAACTCAAAAATAGTTTCGAAGAGAATGCAAATATCAAGAAACATGATTTCAAGGCATGAAAGTTACCAAACACCTCATTTAAACCAAATCACCGGTGCACAAACAAATGCGCTAATACCCATAAAATAAGATCAAGCAGAGAGGCATTTAGAAAATCAATGCAAGTGGCTTCATCAAGCAACACTTGCTTTTATTCTTAAAAGGAAGCAATAGAATTGAACTCAATAATGAAACATGGGTGAGGGCTAGAACAGTGTTTCGTAATTAAATTCGAGTCCTCCGTTCCAAGGGGATGATTGAAGATCCCTTTTTTACATGTCAAGGTTGGCTGCTATCAGCGGTAAACATTATCTAGGAAGTGATCTCCAATTTTTCTTGCTTGGTTCAACCCCTACCTCCTCTGATAAACAGATTATACCACACAGCTTCAGACAAATTTAAATACATCATGAAGGTTCATGAATGTCTCCATTCCAAAACCAGATAAACTCAACATTTCAATCACACTTGATATTGGAACACAAAGTAACGAATATGCTGAAAAACCTTCCTATTCTTCCATGGACAATTAACCTTCACCCATTCATCATTTGGACTTATAATTTGCAGGAGCTTGTGGATTGGGAGCACAAGAGTGGAAACATTGGAAAAATGCATGCTTGTGGACATGATGCTCATGTCACTATGCTTCTAGGGGCTGCCAAATTGCTTCAGCAACGAAAGGATAAACTGAAGGTATTTTGCAGACCTATGTGCATTTGTCTATTCTAAGAAGGGGTTCTAGTATGCTTTGTGAAAAGGTCTCCTTGTTTGTTATATAAACCTGCAGAACTTGCTGTTATAGTACCCCTTTGGCTGCTATAAGTCTTTTGTGAGCCTTATAAGGGTACTGTACGACTCATCTTTCAACCGGCAGAAGAAGCAGGTGCAGGTGCTGCTCACATGATTCGTGAAGGTGCACTTGGAGATGCAGAAGCCATATTTGCAATGCATGTTGAACCTGAAATGCCCACTGGAACCATATGTTCAAGCCCAGGGCCATTTCTGGCCGGTGCAGGCATTTTTGAAGTTGTTATAACAGGCAAAGTGGTCATGCTGCTATGCCACATATGACTGCAGATCCCATTGTAGCTGCATCCCTAGCAATTTTGAGCATAAAGCAGCTTATTTCTAGAGAGGCCGATCCCCTTGACAGTCAAGTATGTATATCTTTTTGTAGTTTTCTGTGGTGACCTTACCATTGTCTTTGACTCTAAGAATTATCAATATGGTATCGAAAGTTTGCAATTCAGACCGAAATATAATTTTTCCATTGGATTCTTTACACCCTGAATATTTGTCCGTATGTTTGTATCCATGACTTGAGAATAAGCCACAATATATACAAAAATCAAATCTATTGTGTTTGATTTAAGTCTATTGTTTTTTTTAAGTTGCAAGGTTCAATTCAATGAATAGTTTAAATCCGCCTAGCATTGAAATACTCCAAGACCGCTGTGCCTAAACATCACATATGTTTCCACAGTCATGAAGTCAAAATTTCCACAATTTTTTCAGAAATGCTTGCAGCGCAGTGGTTGGCTTAGTTTTGGCAAGCGTCAGTTGCATTGTGGTCTTTATTCTACAACTTCATTGTATTGATCGGACAATGCTGAACCAAAATACACTATAAAGCTATTTGATGGGCATTCTCCTGACTATAATTAATTTGATTTATCAATCTGCTTGACTGTCATTTGTGAATCAATTTATCCGATTTGTACACTGAATGCAACAAGGAATGCATCTAATGCTTTTGTTACATGGATATTTGATAAAAGAGGACTGTTATTTCTTTTCCTGGTCAATTAAGGTATTGTCAGTCACAATCATTGATGGCGGAAGAGGATACAATATCATTCCAAACAAAGTGAGGTTTGGAGGCACACTGAGAAGCCTGACACCTCAAGGACTGGCTCATCTAAGGAGAAGAATTAAAGAGGTAAATTTTGTTCCAGAGATTCTCTAACAAATGTTTATGATCCTACTAGCCTAGGTGGTTAAAGGGCCAATGGCAAATCCTTCATTATCAATCATCTGTATCATTTTCAACTTGTCACCTATTGATTCCTATTAAGTAATCACATTTTTGTACCTCTATATTAGAAAGAGGAAACAACCAAAACAGTGATGTTTTCTTAAACTCAGGTTCATTCTTGATAGGAAGATGCAAGAATTCAAGCAGGGTTAAAACTTCCACCACCAATATATTGGTGAACCACAGTTCAATAGATCAAATATATATAAAATGGGAGAATTATAATTACTCTACTTAATCAAAATTCCATATTAGATCTCTTAACTTCTGTGGACAGATTCATTATATTGGATTCCTTATCTGAGGTTATAGATATTTTTCAGTCATTTTCTACAGTTAGCTTTTTGCGCAAGAGCCTATATATCACATAGGTTAGCATGGTTGAAATGTTGACCAAGCAACTAGCTATTTAACATTTTTGCCTCCCATTTTTTCATTAATTGGTCACCAATTCAACTTGCTATTAATATGTGAGGTTTAGATAGAATGGATTTTCACATAGTCTCTAATAGCTTTTAGAAAATGTCAATACAAATCAATCCCATGAAAAATGTTAAAATTGAGAAATAAAATTATTAAGTATTACATTGGCCCACAGATTCCTTGCTAATGAATAAGTGCAGATAGTAGAGATGCAAGCTGGAGTAAATGGATGCAGAGCATCAATTGATTTCAAAGAAGAAGAAGATCCCGAATGTCCTCCCACTGTGAATGATGAAATGTTGTATAATCACATTCAAAAGGTTGGAGAAATTTTGGTTGGGCCACACAATGTGAAGGCTGGGGGAAGAGAATGGCAGCAGAAGATTTTTCGTTTTATGCAGAGAGAATACCAGTTGCTATGTTCTTGATTGGTGCAAGGAATGAAAGTATTGGAGCAGTGCATTCACTTCACTCTCCTTATTTCTTCTTGGATGAAGAAGTACTTTCTTTGGGAGCAGCCTTCCATGCAACAATTGCACTAAAGTATTTGAACAATGGTGGACCTCTTAGTGAGTAGAAAAGACCAAATTAATCTGTCATAACCAACTTTGAAAACAACCTATATATGTTTGTAGCAAATATTTATGTAAATATTTATCATCAAATTGTGTTGAAGAGTTGGACATTTTGCTTATGGAAATGTATTTGTGCTTCACTTTTCTTTCGAACTTCGAAAAATCGTTAGAATAAATTAAAGAAAGTCATTTTGTTGAAAAAGTATAGAAATAAGGTTGTGAATGATAAATCATGTGGAAATATGGATAAAAATATAATAATATATTGATTGAAAATATTAAAGAGATATCACATTTTTAGGTGGATAAATACGTGTGGTTTGAGGCTTCTTTAGGGTAGTGCCAACGTAGGCGGTGTGTGTATTGCACCTTAACCCAACTAATAACCTTTTTGTAGGGCCTCCTACCTATGGTTAGGGTTTGAAGTTATTTCAGGTTTATATAAAGGTTTTCACATATGTGCAACAAAAGAAGGGTTTCATAAGAAGACATATTTCAAAGGCTCACATGGGCACATAAAGTTTCCAAATGCTAGAAGCTCTTTGTACGGAACCACCAAATAGGGTTGGAACTGCCAAACGATTCTATATGCATCTAACTATTTTGTCCCGATTCGTTTGAACTCTAGATCCAAAACGAAGCATCTGCAAATCATTTCTAGTTGTTTCATCCTTCATCACTATCGATCAACTTCTTATGCATCCAATCAACTAAGTATACCTCCCTTCTTGCTTCTTGTGCATTGTCTCATTTAGCACTTGTTTTGATCATTCTATCTTACATATTGCTAAATAGGTATATCATGATATGCATACGAGATATTAAATTAATTAATCTAAATATATCTCTTGTTTCTAACCCTAATCCAAAGAAAATAAGTAACACACACTTATTTTATTTTCAAGTTAAATCAAATAGTGAATCCACTTATTTATCGAATGTTTAGCATAGCTCAAACCCTAACTACCCTAGGATTTTCATTTCTTCCTCGGTGCATGATCCTTCTCCTAGCTCCAAGGTTGGTTTTTGTTTTTGTTTTTGTTCTCATGGCTCACCCACAAATCTTCTATGATCTTCACCTAAAGCCTAAGGGTCTACTACCATCCTTTTAACGAGGTTCATGCCCATTCTCATCTTGAGAGAAGGGACCCATCTTGATCCTACATGTCTTTACTCAACCTAAATAATTTCCAACTTACATTAATGTTCAATATAAGATCATTCCTATCACTACTAGTACTAAAGAACTTATATGCAACCTTTTGTCCCACCCCCATGCTCATCTTAAGCTTATATTGGGACCTAAGGTTCATGGTGTTAATGCAAGGCGAGGAAAACAACCAACCGAGGGAAATCAACCTCTTCCCCTACCACCGTCTATCCTACGCCGCCATGCCCAATGCTTCACCAAATGGATATGATATGTTGGATTAGTTGAATAATACAATTGTTAATATATCTATTTCAATATTGCTTAAGAGATAGTCGGACCTGACAAGGATATTCTATATGAGGTGATATGATATATTATCCTCCCTACCAATACTCAACCTTCTTCCTTTGCTTCTATAATGAATACCTTTAAAAGAAGGGATAAGGTGATTACTTTCAGTCCTACTGAATTTCCTCCTTAGCATACAATGGATCAATATCTACCACTATTTATCATGGCAAAGAATAACGTGCTTATAATTAAAAGACTACTAGTTGATGATGGATCACTCTAAAATGTCTGCCCTAGCTCTTTCCTAATTGAATGAGTATCTCTATGAGCAATGTTGATAAGTCACCTATCCAAATCCAAAGCTCTAACAACATCTCAAAGACTACACTTGGAAAAATCACATTGGATGTTATAGTTGGCACTATAACGTTGCCTACCACATTCCATATTTTGGATACAAATGTTCCTTTCAATCTCCTATTGGGCTGATAATGGATTCATGCTATGAGAGCTATAATATCAACGCTTTATCAATAATGGTCATGAGCATACTGTTTATGTAGATTAGAATCCATTAAAATACTATAATGTTGAATATTATACTTCTAATTAATCTATTGTCACCCCCAGCACATCCATTTCCTAGTGATCGGATACACACATATGTGGTTGAAAATTTGAGTAACACTCATGATATTATCCCTCTTGTGCCGCACTATAGCGAACTTCTACCTAGTCGAGTGTACGCAACCCTATGGCCATAATAATGTGGTCCAATTTGAGCACTCTAAGCCTATATAGAATACTACACTTCCATCACCTAAGCTTGAGGTTATTCCGAATTATCCCTACTAGTTAATGCATAACAATAACATGACTTAGTTACACATCGATATGATAGCGATAATGATACTATAGAACTATTTGATGAACACTTGTGTAAACTCAAGATAAATCTTGTAGATGGGGACAACTTTATGTTTCATTATCTATTTACATCTACCGCTCTGGGCATTATCATCTTAAATCTCCTATGGCAGATACTAAAAACACCTCTCCTTCGAAAGAGCCGCTTATTCCCAAAATGAATGTTCTTGCTTTCGGCACTTGCAATCTTGTTCGTCACACATCTCTTTCATCACGTATGCATTTAATCGGTGGCAATTCTACCAATCTTGAAGTGCAAAAATCAATCACTAGTGTTATCCCTTGTATTATGCAAAATTCCATTAACACTCTTGATTTTGTTTCTTCTTCCCATTTTGTTATTATTCATGTACACCACATTATCTATTTCTTATGGTACTTGATCATAATTTTTAGTACTACCTTCTACATGACATCACACATTAAGAATCTATCCAAGCAACCAGAAATCCCTTTTATGACCACCATTGTGTTATTGGTCATGATTTTCATCATTGGGAAGGATTAATATCTCAAATACACACATTAAAAGATAATGGTACAATCACCACAATTCACACTAATCAATCAATTAAAATGGCCATATCCTACTTGATACAACCAAATCTAGAAAATTCCCTTGATTTGAAACTTTTTGAGTACCCTTTATATAAAGACACATTGGAAACATGTCCCTCTCAATTTGGATACAAACAAGAATATATTTACATATAATGCATTATGCACTCTTGGCCTTACTCCCTCGGATATTATGCATCTCCCTTCCCCGTCCCCGTGCCCTTGAGGGTACATTGTGTTTCCTTGGGAGACCTTGGGTATGATGCTTAAAATGCATTATTGATGAGCACCATCACAATATTACCTTCACGTAGCTTTATACATCTATTCAATTCAGCATGATAGTCTCCTTGATTACTAGTGCAATATGACACATTGAAATACACCATGACATAACAAGTCCATCCCTATAATGATGAAGAATACATTATAAAACTATATCGATTTCACAAAATGACAGTTAAACATACCTTAATTTTTCTAGGATTTATCACGTGGATAATCTAGGACATGTAGGCCATGATCCCGACGTGGATGACTTTCTTGATGTTGAATAACATACTTTGAACATTCAAAAAATACAAAAACATTTAAATAATATAATAAGCACAAAAACATCAAATATTATCAAAAATAGAAATTTAGAACTTACGTATGACTTGATTTTATTATTCTTTACTTTACACATGTTTCTTATTAGATGGTTTGATAGATAACATATTCTATATATTATTAGTTTACATGCATTACACAATGTAATTGAGCATGATGTAGGACATACACAAGACTCTACAATGCCTATAGATGTTGGACCTCTCCTCTTACCCAATTTTGAATCAACATCTAGGAGCATCTCTTATACGATCAAGTGTTATTATTTCATTACATAGTGTTATTTCACATTCTCATTATGTTCATTTTCTATATTGTGTATATGTTATTAATTTAGACTAATGTGGCTACTACATGTGCCTTATGCAGAACTAGTATCTCTTGATCTATGTGCCTTCGAGCTATTGTCTCAAATTGTATTCACTTGCTTGTTTTCATGTATGCTCCATATGGTCTTTGTTATGTATGTGTGTGTGTGTGTGTGTATGATATGTTGTTGTCCCTTGTTTGATACTATTGAAATAGGTTGTCAATGTGTTCACAACATTCTTGTAAAATATGGAGGAATGAAATTGAGTACAAAGCATAATCATCCTTGTTACGCAAAAGGATGAACAATTTTCCCTTTATGGGCAATTTTACCTTTGATGATCTGATTTGAATTTAATTTCTAACATACGAGTTTTTTGTATCTCTAGGTTCAAGATATGTGATCAAAATTGTGTGATCATGCTTCTGCAATCAAATAAATTCTTCTTTGTGAAACCCTATCTCTTCACCTTAAGAGTTGAAAAAGTGGTTATTCTAATGGGGTTGGATTGACCTCACCTAAGCCCCAATGGTCTAATAAGTGTTACAATATGTACTAATACTTTAAAGAGGGATGAAGCCACACATAGTTCTCACTCCCAAAGAATATGTAATAAATAATGGTTCGACAAGACCATGATAAGGCCTCTAACAACTTGGCAATGATCTTTGGTGTGAGTTATAGCATATGATAGTAATCTAGGTAAGAAACATGAGATGCATTCTGACTTGATAACTTGGTGACATGCTTTAAGGAGTGATAGTGCAATGATAGTCTTTCATAGAGTGCTTGAGAGTGAGATCCCCTACATAGCCAAAGATGCCCCTAATGATTAGGTTGTACATGATTTTATATTTGACATGTGTAAATGATTTCCCACTCAATTAAACTTAATCCAATTGAGGTAATGTGCTTTTTAAAAAAAATGAACATTGGACTTGTGTTTAGGATAAAAACGTCGATCAAGGTCATAACCATCTAATGATTATCCCCATGCACGTGATTCTACAAAATTTTAACTTGAAACCTGATACGAAAGTGAAGGTGAGTGGCCAAGATTCTAAAGATGTGTTTTGTATATATTGCATGGGTTCTTAATGAGCTAAACCAAGTGACAAATATTGACTTAGTGTCTTTGTAATATGTAATTGAGTGATATGCATGTAAGATTAAGTCAACTAATTGTATAAATGGGAAAGGGTTGGGATAAATGCCAAATGATTTTTTCTAAATGTCTTAGGTTCAAATTTAGGGTACTAGAATTTCCCCCATTTTATTCTAGTGATTGAAAATTGTTGTATTAAAATAAATGAAATGTGAATGTAAACCTCTCGAATGAATATACTATGCGTGAGACCAATGTGTGTTTTCCTCTCTCTTTGTGTCATACATTTGAACCTTTAAGTCACATGAAAGAATGTGTATTAATGCCTAGTAAATAGTCTTATAAAATTAGTAAATAACAAGAGCTAAAATTAATTACCTGAAATGATACACCCAATTTCCTTTCATATCCTATGTAAGGGATGTGAGTATTGTATGTGAAAAATTTTACATAGAGCTTTCCATGATCCATTGCAACACTTGAGCATGTTATGGAGCCTTTATAACACTTGATCTTTCCATGGAGCCAATTTAGCACTTGAAATTTTTATGGATCTAATTTATTTATGATTTGGGTGTATAAGCCATAATGTAGTTTATGTGTCATAATTTAATATGTATCAAAAGATTTGTAATTGGAATTATTGTGTCATTCAAAATAATTGTGTGGATGTCATCATACACTCGTAAACTAAATATTGTAGTTGTAATGTGTAATAATTTGTTAGAAAAATCCCACAATATGCCCCCTTTTGAGATGAGGGATGTTGCAAAGGATTACTTAGCTCAAAAGAGAAAGTGTTAATCATATAAAGCACATAATCATAACATCAATGATGTAAACTATATCTAGTATATCGGCCAACATGGTAAAAGGATAAATGGTTATTAGATATAAGTATTTCATAATCAAGTAGCATTTATCATCAAAATGTGAAGAATATCATGAGAATGTCCAATAGTTCATAAGGGTAGTAGTTATTGGTAGAGTAGTATGACGAAAAACACACAACTCAATTCTTAATGGGTCCAAAGTAACATATGGCATGACATAAAATAACATAATATGATAGGCCCACCATAATCAAACATAAATAGCAAGACTCAACAACTTAACCAATGTTAGTAGTTGTTAGTTGTTAGCTTATGTGTGTAAAATCATGTATCCAAACATTGTACCTAGAGAAAGAAGTGTAATAATCAATTTTTTTAAAGAAAGTGTGTAATAAGCAATGATATAATATTTAAAAAGTATTGAGTAATGGTCCTAGAGCTAGAAATGTAGCAATCAATGTGTGGTGAGAAACTTGTAAATCAAGAGATATATCAATCAATATGCTAGAAGAAAGTGCATAGTAAGCGGTGTGATGTAAGCAAGCTATAAATCATAATGTGTATCAAACATTATGCATAGAGAAATATATGTAACAAGAAATAATATAATCATAATGTGCACCAATCAATGGGCCTAGATCCATGAGCATACAAACATTTAGATAAACATAATCATGTATAAAAAATTGGTCCTAAAGCCATAAATGTAACAAGCAATATGTGTTAAACAAGTATATCAATAATCCATGTGTCATAGACAGTTTGTATCATAAGAAATGTGTGGCATACGTATTATGTATATAATGGAATAACTCAAGCAAGATAACCAATATGTCATAAGAGATGTGATTCAATTTGAAGATGTAATAGGTAATTCTTCAAGGAAGCAAGATGGGTGATTAGTACCCAATGTTTGTGAGCATAAAACATACAAGTAATGAGAAATCACTCATAGATTAAAAAATGGCATATGAACAAACAAATAAGAGATCAAATAAGTTCCTAGATAAAATAGATCATATAAAATATAAGTTGATAGAGAAAATAGAGCATAAAGCATACAAAATCATATAGTAGTAGATAAAATACAAGTTCCTACAAAGATCAATCAATGCGGATTGAATGGAAAAGCATAAATTATTCATATCAGAAAATATCACAAATCATATGACATGCAAGTACCTAGAGTGGTCAAATTAGACAATATCACAAATCATACAAGTTCTTAAAGAAGGTAAATTAGAAAAGCTCAAAAATATACAACATATAAGTACTTAGAGCAAGTTTGCTTCTCGTTTCTATAAGAAACTGAACCATTTATTAATTTTTTTAAAAATACATGTCATTTTTATGATATGCAAGTTGAAAAAACATTCCATTTTTATGGCAAGTTTTTACAAATTATTCCATTATTTACAACATGTATTTTTTCAGCTATTCGGTCAAGATGGTTAGGACCAGTGATACTCTTCCTATCCATCTAGTCTAGACTCTGCCTATCTATTCAATCGAGACCGATCATCTAGAAATATTTGATCCACTCGAAAGGGTAATGAATATATCCCTAGATTTTCATCTATCCCATAAATATATAGGACCCCCTATCCATATATTTGGGCTCTATCTATATATTTGGTCTATCAATATGTCAGTCAGTTGGGTGCCCTATATTATATGTCTATATTTATATCTATACTTGATAGTCCCGGACATGAAATCACACAATGCAAAGAAGCACAAAATAGATAGAATAAAACATAGATATAGTTAAAAAATGAATGGTATAATAAATAATGTCAAATAGATAAAAAAGGATCCTAAGGCCAATAGTAATCAATGAGTATAGAAGTACACAACAATGCAAGTATTGATAAAAAAATGATAAATACAAGTAGGCATGGAGCATCATCAAATCAATTTTTAGAGATAAACAATATGATCATTGGATAAAGAACAATATAACATTTATCATAAGGAATAAAGAAGTGCGTGATAAGAAATACTTGTGTAGTTCCCGCACTAGTCTAGGGAGTAAGAATACGATCATTATAAGCTCAACTAGTTAGACTCTCCCAATATAAGTATGAATCCAATGTTTTTACTTTATATATATCCCACAGGTAGAGGACTATAAGAAGGAACAATATGCTAAATATATGATCCAACCAATCTCATTATGGAAACATTCCCCAATCATAGACATGTCAAAGACGATACTAGGCTATAGAAGTTGTAAGGTATGTGATATTCATGGGTTATGTAGTTGTAGTTTCTTGATTTTATACCCTAGAGCCTAATTGGTAAGAGATATGATATATGTAGAGTGTTAAATCTAATTGATCATAAGGATGAATTCCATGCAATGATTGAACATGTCATATGCAGGTCATGATTATGCATTTTCATAATATTGTGATGTTTTTATGTTTTTGTAATATAAGATGTATAAATAAAAAAATTGTTTAGTAGAATTGGTACTATTGGCACTATGGCATAAACTATAAATGGTAGAAGAGACATATAATTGGCCGTTCTCGAAATCAAGATAAAAAATAATACTTTAAAGTACAACCACTTCTTTTCAATGAACTCAAGTTATAAAGCTAAGTTAACTTTACTATTATTTGGCACAACTATTGCTTTAAAGTAAAGCACCTATAATAACCCATCACCCTTGCATGTGCCTTTGTATGGGTAGGTAACTCCCAACAATCTCTACTTTGTGGCTTACTCTATTAGGGAGAAGGAAAACCCATCCAATAGTTGCAGGATAGTAAACCCATTGTTTCCCTACAACAAGTAAACTTCTTAGCACTCACTACCTTAGTTAATGATCCTAACACTTTCACCTTTGTCTCCACTTTTTCCAGTGTTACCCTCTTCTCTTCTACCATTTATATGACAAAATGATATTGCACATCAATGTGTTTTGTTCGAGTGTGATACTTAGGTTCTTTTTAGATAAATTACACTTTGTGAGTCATAACTCATCCTTACCGACTTTTATATGAACCCATTCAAGGCACAAAACCTTTGAAGCCGATTACTTCCTTGTAAGAATTTTTTTCTCCATGTATTCAACCTTTTGGTAGAAATAGAAACACTAGTTTGACATTTGATCATCCAATTTATTACTCCACTTTGAACAAGTTGGAAATATAACCACTAGTGGATCTTCGCAGAACAAGATCACCACCCCGCTTAGAACCCACAAAACCATATAGAATCAAATATTTGCTTCTAGTAAGGGCCTCCCTTGATAGAAAATAACATGATCATTACTTTCATGTAAATATATGAAAATCCACTTTATCTTAGTCTAATGATCTTGCCCAATATTCTCCATATATCTGCTAACTAATCCTATTACATGTGCAATGTCAAGTATATGTAGAGCATTGCATACATCATGATTCCCACCGCACTATGATGCAACACTTGTGCCATGTCCTCTAACTCCTCTTGTGTCTTTAGCCATTATTTAGCAAAGAATTTCTAACCAACTGGAAAGGGTGTGCTTATCAGCTAGGTGTTCTACATCTTAAGCCTTTCTAACACCATCTTCACATAGTTACTTAAATTTAGCTAAAGATTTTTATTCATATGATCACTTTTGATCTCCATGCCAACATTTACTTTACAACGCCAAGTCCCTTCATGGCAAACCACTCAGAAAGTTGAGCTTTCACATGTTTGATCATTTCCCTCTTATTACCAACCAACAACATATCATCCATGTAGAGCACTATGATGATATATTTATCCTCTTCTTTATTGAAGTACATACAAGGATCCACCTTGCTTCTTTTAAGGCCAATTTTATGAACACACCCATCAATATTTTGATTCAACATCCTTGGTAATTGTTTCAGACCATATAAGGACTTCTTTAGGTGAAAAACCATGTCCTCCTTACCCTTGACTTTGAAACTATTAGGTTGCTTCATGTAAATTTCTTCCTCTAAACGAGGGTCAATTTGAGACAAAAATTATATTCATCATTGATACATAGTATTCAAGTGAATTTTTCATTTTTTAAATTTTCATGTCTCACATTTGTGTTGAGGAACTAAAGAAAAATAATAAATAATAAATAATAATTAGGGCGGTAGAAAGGTAAAATCACGAGAATGGGAAAGAAATCAAGGCCTGTAGACATGATGAAGGAAATAATTACGCTAAAGGCGTAACATAAGCTAGATCTACACATCTAAAGATGACACATAATACAAATCATCAATGTATGTGGTTGCTTCCATGCATGGACGTTGATTGAAGAAAATTGGTTGTTAATTTTTGTGACTTGGATGTTGTCCATTTTTGTGCATTACATGTTTTCTTTCAATTAATTGAGCTCAAAATTGAAAAGGGGGCTAAAATTTTCTACAATATGCAAGCATTTTAGTTTGGTTATGAAATGAAACCTATTAGATTTTCCCTATTTTTAATTTTTGGTACCTTTAAGCAAAAATTGCACTCAATGTGATTGAGATGATAAAGTGGATCATAGGTAACAAATATTATTTAGGCATGAAAATTTTGAGCCATGGAATAGTTGGGGGACATACATGTATTCAATTCTCACCTTTTTCCCAACTTTCCATTTGTTTATTCATATTCTTGAACAAAATTAAGCACCATCCAATTAAAAACCTTCAAGTCATAAAAAAAGAACTGATAACAAATCCTTGGTCTTCCAAAAAAAGAAATTAAAGAGGAGGATGGGAATGGTGTGCCATTTCTTTGCATCATACTATTATACAGGTTGCATTCATGCATGTGTCTTTTTCAATGTATTTCCTAACTAATTGGGTTGCATTTGATTTACCTAGACTTTTCATCATAAATATTTACTTAAAGCACTCTTACTTTACAAGCTAGAGGATTACAAAGATGGTAAAGATGGATGAAATGTTACATGCATGGCTTACAAAAAATTCAAAATTTTGGTATCTTTATCTCTGTACCCATTTATTGTTCGCAGACAAACCATATTTTCTAAAGAGAAAACCTAATCTGCCTCCACTCAAATGGACACCCACACACATAATCAATTAAAATCCACCAAAGAAATAAAGGTGTGCAATTTGTTTTACAATGGAAGAGTGTAGATGTCCCATAGTTATTCTGAAATATACCCATGCCATATTTGAATTTATATCGAACTTTACCGCATCCAATTTCATGAGGTTGATGATGGAGAAAATATGGGTGTGAAAGGTAGGGGAAAGGCCCTTGCGGTTGTGTCCTCTAATATGCACATAGATATCTCATCCATGTTGTCTACAACATTACACCGACATAACTACATTGTATCTCCTATCCGAGATAATAAGAGCATATGGTTTGGGCACACTTAGATTCACATACCAAAAATTTTAAAGTGGAAACTTATTCAGGGAATTGTAGTTTGTTGATGATGATAGTGAAAGATGATGACATGCCTCTTAATGTCAATTTTTGGCATCCTTATATCTACCACTTATTTATTGTCCAAAAATAGGCAATATCTCTTGAAGCTAAAACCTACTTCACCTCCAATCAAATGGATTCCCACACATAAACTCCTACAGGTAGATTGAGGCATGGAATCTTGTTTTTTAATGGTAGAGTTTAGATGGCCCATAATTATGTCAAAATCTACCCGCAGTGTCTTAGAATTTATATCAACCTTAATTGCATCCAATTTATTGAGATTCATGATGGAAAAATGGATGTGTGAGAGGTAGGGGAAAGACCCTCATAATTGTGTCATATACTTTACACATGGATATCCCACCTTGGTAATCTACAACACTACACCAATATCGCACATGCTACCTCCTCTCCAAAATAATTAGAATGTATGGTTTGGGAAATATTAATTTTACATACTTGTAAATTTTGAAAAGAAATCATTTGTAGGGAATCATATTTTTGATTTTGATAGATGATGGTGATGAGGACAACGATGATGAGGATGGTGATGAGGACAACGACCTCAATCATCTCATCCCTTTTAATTCACTCTCTAATCTCACTGGATAAGCATTGTGAAATTTTCTACAAGTTTTATTCTTGTTTGAGATATGATAAATTCATATAAATTATGTGTTGCATGTACTTCTTCATTATTTGATCCAACAATATCTAATCTTTTTTAGAAAGTGTGCATTTGAATCTCGTTCCCATTTACACCTTGATACAAAGATGTCCTCTTATATTGAATCTAAAATAGCTTTTAGGATCTTTAAATTCATTATAGTTTGTAAACTACTGAATACATGTCCTTGAAAACATTCATCAAAGTTGTATAACAAATCTAGTGTTTGACATACATATTTTCTCAATCTAATGAAGTCGACTATATAAATGGATCTTTTTTGAGCATGTTTTGTTAAGGAATTGATTTCATTTAACATGGGTAGAATCCCACAAAGTGTAAACAATGTTTCCAAATATGTTAATCGTAAAGAATATCTTTTGCCTTGTCAACATGCATACAATACTTAAACATGAAACCAACTAACAATGGATATTTCAAAATTCTGCATGCAAGCTCATACATGGAAATCCATCTTGTATCAACATCTTTAAGAATTTTTTACCATTTTTCACTCTAGTCTCCAAATGAAAATTTCTAAAACTTTATAATATTTTTGGATTGTTTGACATATATGCGTGCAATTCATGGATACACTCTTCAACATTTTCAAATGTGTTAATTATCTTGTATGCAAGATTCATCCTATGAGTCATGCAATGAATTGAAATCATGTAAGGCGCAAATGATATTTGTAAGCTAACACATAGATTCATTTTATGACCTTGCATTACTGATGCACCATTAGCACCAACACATATAAGCTTTGTAGCTATTGAATAATCATTCATCCCAGTTATATCCTTTAAATTAGATATAACCAATTTGCAAATATTTTTAACATTATAGTTTTCTTTTATTTTATGAACTAGAAGATGAGGTTGCCTTGTGTAGTTTTCAAAATTATAAACATGCATGCAAACCCAAGATGTTTTGTCCACCATTGTAACCTCGTCTATAGAAAGGGAGAAAAAACTTGCATTATTTGAATTTCTATTTCAAATCCTCCTTTTCAATCATTGCAAGAAATTTTTCCATTTCCCAAGCATTGTTATCTGACCAATGTGATTGTGGAAGGTAAGGAAACCCATTAAACTTAAACAATTTCTTAAATTCTGAAAAATTTGAAATATCCCATTTTAAGAATGAAGAATACAATTGAAATTTGTGTATTTTTGCCTTAATATTGTCATTTAAATTTTTTCCAAATTTTGCATTAATTGTTCCTCCTTTCTCCACAAGTTTTTGACAATGTTTATGCTCATTTTCATACTCCTCCGCATATCTTACATGCATGCATTCTTTCACAGTTTTCCATCTATGTGTCTTTGTTATTTTTCCATAATTTTCCTTGACTGCCATATACTTTACCACAATGTTTCTCAATTGTGTCTAATTTTAGTTGCATTTTATGTTATTTTCCTAATTTCCAACTACAAATTATACATCTACATTATTTTGGAGTATCATTACCATTTTTTGGCTCTACAAGTTCAATGAATGGATATTTTGTTGTCCATTCTACCTGAAAAGACCTTCCAATTGTCTAGGTAGTTTTCTTCCTTCTCATAGATTTCTTTTTTGAAGAGTACTATCAATATTGTCTTCTACTTGAATATTTTCATTATAACATTCATCTATTGGAGGCATTTGGTAGTGAGGATTGTCTTCCACTCTCCGGCATGTCATCATCAATTATATCTTCATCTACTTGAAATGTTAATTGTTTCTTTAGGGGATATGTTTTGGTTAATTGTTTCATCTAGAATATAATTAACAATAGGGGTTTCTGTATTCAAACACGAAAAAGTTTTAAGCGTAACAAAGACAAAAATAATAATCTAAATTGAAAAAAATGAAAATTTGTTACATGTGTTACCTTTTATTTGCGGTGGATGCAAGTTAGTCCTTTTTGGTTGGTTGAAATAATTTAATATGTTACTTTTTCTTTTGAGTCGATATGCCCTGTTTCCATTATTTACGAGTCCATTGTATCTATCCAAGTGTAATTTTCAAATAAATCAGTTTTTAAGTAGAATATTTAAAAATTTGTAAACGGAAGGTGAAAAAGGTTTGAATCTTAACATTGCGAAACTTTTCGGAAAATTACAAATTGCTACCAGACGACAACATGCACATTGCTATTGATCGGTAGCATTGTCATGCTATTGGCAGGTAGCATTGAACATGCTACCTAATGATAGCATAGATAATGCTACAGGTCGATAGTATACTCTATGCTCCTGGTTGGTAGCATTGAACATGCTACCTAATGATAGCATAGACAATGCTACAAGTCAGTAGTATACTCTATGCTACCGACCGATAGCATTGTGCATGTTACCAAATGACAACATTGAGGCCGGTAACATGTACTACAATACCATAACAATTAAAAATACCTTAATGTAGGGTTGCAATATCTAGTCAATCTCGATCTTTGTGAAGAAAATTTGATAGTTAGAATTTGCATACGGAATTGTAAATAGGTAATTAGTATATATATATATGAAGGCGAATTTGGCAAATTTCAATTTCTCACTAAATGTAATTTAAATTAAAACAAGAAACTATTGTTGTAAACGCTAGGTGAACTAACCCCTAAAATTAACTTGTACCTAGAAAATTTAGGCAAATGTCCTAATTTCTACCCTAGAAAAATTTCCAAATACAAATTTTTAAAATAGGAATATTCATGAATTAACGAATATTTGCGCTAAAATTTACCCCTGCCTAAAAGGATTTTCTCGATGATAAACTTTGTGTCAATATTCTTGGCATTTTTAATTTATTTAAGATCTTCCTATTTATATAGGTTGAGGTGTTATTTGGTGGTTTTTTATTTTTTAAAAATAGGTTGATATGTCATGTTGTACTAAATTGTTTAATAGTGTAATGTTGTAATTATTAATATATATAGGTTGAAGTGTCGTTTTGTGGAATTTATTTTTAATTTATGTTAATATGTTCTTTTTTAATATTATTTAGAAATTCAATGTTGTATGTCACATCATAATTATTAATAAAGGTTGAGGTATCATTTGGTGGTATATAATCTTTTATATTATAGGTTGATTTATCGGTTGTATTACTAATTCAATGTTGTATGTCACATCATAATTATTAATAGAGATCAAGATGCCATTTAATGGAATTTTTATTTTTTAAATATGGCATGATATGTAATGTTGTAATATTTTTTTAGAAATTTTATGTTTAATGTCACATCATAAGTTAACCGATAAACCAATATAGAATGAACATGGAGTTACAATCAATGTTGAAATCAACATTCAATTTTTTTATTTATATAACAACTGTTAGATGCATTGTAAAACACTTGTCATGTATATTTTCCGGTCAATATTGTAAAGCATTATCATCCAAATACTAGATATATGCACAATATTAAAACCATAACCGATAATTAAAATAAATCTATGATGGTAGGATAGTAGAAAAGTTTTTTCCTTTGTCCAACTATGAAAGATTTTGAAGTTTACAATGGAATTTGCTTTCATTAATTTGGAGATCCAAAAAACACCGGATTACTTTAAACGAAGATTTTTCCTATATTGATTTTAGATATATCGTAGGTAGTGCGAGAAGGGATTGATTGGTATCATGGTGGTGTCAAACTGGATTCTACAATTTTATTATTTCAAGTTTAATAAATATGTTTCGATTGATTAGTTTCACATTATTTTAGAATTTTTGAACATTAACATAACATCTAATATACGTGACTATCAAAATTATCTTACCATAGGAAAATGGTATGCTCATTGGATCTATAGTAAGTCTTCCAAGACTTAAAAATAAGCGCAATGCCCACTAGGGATCAAGTCTTGTTGAGTGTAAGGCCTGGAGATACCCAACACAGAGAGTCAAACGGTTGAGGCCAGGATCATGTCCTGGGTGACTTTGACGATGTGGATGCCCCTTACCCATAGTTGTTTAGCTGAAGGTGCTCACTGGTTTAGTTTCTTCACATACTTTGTATCGTTGAATCTATATGTTTCCTCCGAACTTGTGCAAGAGATGTCATTAAACTATGTAATCTAGTGCCCAATTGGGCTATTGTCCAATAAAAAAATGAAATTGTATATCATAAAGTATTATATCAAATAAATATTTGTTGGGAAATGTTTAATTTTGAAAATTAGTGCGTAAATAGAGGAACATATTTTGGGGAAAAAAGTGTAAATTTTGTATTGATCAACATTTCGATTATCCATCATGAGGATCATAATTGTTATATAGGGAAGAGGACCATTCATTGACACCTCTAACTTTACGGATGTGGAACTGTAAAATTTGGTCAAATTTTATGTAAATAAAATCACAATAAAGGCTAAAACTCTAACACATAATAAACCTTCCTTGAATTTATTCGGGATGATCATATAATATGTTATGATAAATTTAAATAATTTATATAACTCCTACAATTTAGAAGTCTAAGCTTATCATTTTCAATCACTCAATCCCTCATATCTCTACATGAATCTCTCAACACACCTAGAATATCTCCTCTAATCTCTCTCACACTCTTATTCCTAATGTAATTTGATACACTCACATACATTATTTTATTACTAATATAAGTTACCTAAAACTATCTATATGAATTGTTTATGGCAACTCATATAAATTACATACACAAAATAGTAATAATGAGTTGTTTTATAACAACTCATTATATCAAATAATATAAACCCATACAAATCAATGTGAGCACTAGAATATGATTTCTTAACATTCCCCTTATTAAGAACATTGTAGAAAAATAATCACATGCACCATGTCGAATTTTCTTGCTCACGATCTTGGTCCACAACTTGAACTAAAGGTAGAGAAGGAACTCATCAACCTCTCAAACCATATTCATCACACATTTCAAAGGTCTATGTGATAAGATTGTTTTTGTTGTACATAACTAACTATATTAATCATAATTTAATTTTTAACAATTGCAGTTACTTGCTTTGGATTGGTTAATTGAAACTTTGCTTTGGACCAAGAAATTTTATGGGTGCTAAAACATTTTGAATATAATTTCACCTTCATGTTTCCACTAAGGGTCGACCAATGTTAGTATATTCACCTTCATGTTATAACATACTATTATATATAGGATTAATTCACCATAATATAGTAATATAATTTACTTTCAAAATTCATTAATAAGCCTGTGAAAAAGCCAAAAGTATAAGCCAAAAAGATGAAGGAATAAGTGAAAGAGGTAAGCGAAAAAGTGAATTGTCTTTCTATCAAGTTTTTTTGTAAAATTGTTACCGCAAAAAAATATTAATTTGTTGTTGTAAGCCTAAGGCAAATGTGACTGTAATGTCAACATGGTAAAGAAGAACATGTTACCGATATAACAATAATTATTTGTGTTACCATCTAGTAACATTGTTTTGTGTTGTCATTCAATAGTGTTTGTTTTACCGTTCGTTATTCATTTTGTCATTCATTCACCGTTGTTAGTTTGTTTACATTCGATAATGTTATTAAGTTTGTGTTACCATATAGTAACATTAAGTTGTGTTGTCATTCTGTAGCATGATCTTTATTTTTCAGTCTTGCATTTATTTTTACATATAATATTTGAAACTTCTATATTTTTGTCGCATGTGCAGACTTCAAAATCACCCATACGATGGCCCCTATTACAAATGAGAAAATAACTCAAGGAAAAAGAAAAACGTGACATGGAAATTTCAAAATATTTCAATCAACCAACAATAACCCCAGTGGCAAAGAGGTAATTTTGACTCTAATTATGTTAATGTTACTTTATTTTTTTGATTTACTTAGGATGTTGTAAGAAAACCAATTTCTTTCAAATGCAGAAAACCCTAGCAATGACCTTACTCTAGATGAAATTCCCAATCAGCAGAGTAATTCAATTCAAATTGACAGTATTGATAATCCCATTTTCCATCCAACTCAAACTTCTGATAAACATTCCAGAAACACACATTAAAACGTAAGAGTGGGAAGTGGACTATAGGAAGGACTTATAAATTTGAATGGTCAACCAAATATCCATTCATTGAACTTGTTGAACCAAAAATAGTATTGATACTCCTACATAATGTAGATGTACTATATGTAGTTGGAAACTAGGCAAGAGACCACAAAATGCAATTGAAGTTGGACACAATAGAGAAGCATTGTGGGAAGGTATATGAGTCTAAAAAGTAAGATGATGGAACAATAATAAAAACAACTAGATGGAAAAAAGCGAGGAAGATTGTTTACATATGAGATATGCACAGAATATGAAAATCATCATAAACATCTTCAAGACCTAGTTGAGAAAGGTGGAACAATAAAGGCTAAATTTGAAAAATCTACTGATGCAAGTCTTCAGGAAAAACTCATACAATTCAAAACAATATTTCACATTTTAAAAAGGGCATACCAATTTCAGATCTCATTGATTATAAGATATTGTTTCAATCTAATGGGTTTCCAAATATTCCAACAACACACACGGTCGATATACAATGCATGGGAAATGGAAAAGTGTATGGGAGAAATTGAAATCACTTATTTGAGAGAGAAGGTAAAAATGTGAATTTTATCACATTGTCATTGATGAGGTCACAACAATAGACAATACATCCTGGGTATGCATGCATGTCTACACTTTTAGTTTCAATAACCATTTCAGGGAAAATCATCTACTAGTTATGCACAAAATGATGGAGAACTGCAATTCTAAGAACCTCTACAAACTTGTTATTAAAAATTTGAAGGAAATAGCTGGTATGGATGATCATTCAATCTCTACAAAGATGATTTGTGTAGGAGTTGATGGTGCAATTATCATGCAAGGTCACAAAACTGGGCTTTGTATTCATCTTCAAACAATTATAGCCCCTTACATGATACCTATTCACTACATGGCTCACAGAATGAATCTGCTTACAAGATTGTAAGTAATTTTGAAAATGTTGCTAAAGTGGAGGAGCTTATATAGACTTGCATTCATATATGTCAAGCAGTCCTAAAATATTTTTGGAGTTTTAGAGATTTTTTGTTGGAATAAAAAATGGTAAAAAATTGCTAAAAGATGTTGACACAAGATGGATATCATTGTATGATCCAACTTGCAGGATTTTTTAGGAATACAGGTCCTTAGCAGGGTATATGTTCAAGAATCATAGAGAAGTTGACAAGGCTAAAGATTTGTTGTATCGCTTGACATGATTTAGAGACATTATTAACTTTATGTGGTATTTTTCCAATGTTGAAGGAAATAAACAACTTGGTGAAACATGCTCAAGAAAGATCCATATACATTGTTGATTTTATAAAATTAAGGAGACAAGTATGTATGATTTTGGATACCTTATATTCCACCCAAGACTAGGTTTCAAAAGCCAATTTTTAGTAGTTGGAAGGTTTTGACAGATACAAAAGATCCCAACAACTATTTGAAGTTCAATATCAATGGTCATATTTGTATTTCAGTTGATGGGAAAAATATTCCAATGCACACTTTCTACAGAGATCCTTATGTAATAGGTTCTGAAATTGAGGAAGTACCAGTCACAAGTGTTCTTTTTGATGCTGCAATTTTTGATACATGGAAAAATTGATGAAGATATCTGAAACATTATCTTTTGAGATCAGAGAATTTTTAAAAATAGTGATTTGCTTGAGGCCATGGGAGTTGTAAATCCCATTTTCTGGAATCCGATGATTGGTGAAGAACAAAGAGCTACAAACTTTGGGAAATCCATGACTACACTTATGGAGCAGTTTTGCAAATCTTCAGATGTTGATGGAGGGGAATTGAATGGTATATTGGATAAAAAATTACTCATATCACAGTCACAACATTTTTCATATACAATGACTGATCAATATCAGACTATTGTTGAACCATCGAAATGGGAGCTATCACACTATTGTGGAGAAAGATGTATCAGAGTAGCATTCTGAGAGAAAATATAAGTGAATACTTCAAACTATATGAACTCATATAGAAAATGATTCTTGGGTCTGTTGAAGATGAAAGGGTATTTAGTGCACTTACATTTGTGAAATCAAAACTTCACAATGATTGGACAAGAATTTGGAAACTTGTTTGAGACTCTATGTTTCAAGATATGGAGTGGACACATTTCCATATGAAAGAGCACTAGCTACATGGACATCTCTTGCAGAAGCAGAGAGTGTTAATCAGATAGAAAAATGGAGTCTCTAATTATGGTGAAATTGACTTGGACTCTACTGACCAGAAACTGCAATAGATAAAATAAGTGATGAAGGACCATTAAGGATAGGGTTGTTTCAACTACCAGATAGTTGAAAAGTATTCATTTTCTAAAATATATATGACTTGATATTTTTTTTTCATTTACATATATTGTGCATATAATGTTTGGAAAATTTTTAAATCCTTTCTATATTTTTATAATGTTTGGAAATAACAGATGGTAGATAGTTGTGCAATCTGCAAACTGGATGATGTAATAAAATTAAAGTTCCTTACTAGGAAAGTATGTTCAATATTTGATTTCTCACTATCAATTCCACAAGCACACATGTTCACAAAGATATTATAATCCATATATCCCATCATGATTATTAGGATTAATAAAAAAACATAGTAGTTCTATATCCCATCATGATTATTGGAGATAATCTTTACATGATGAATCAACTATCAAGATTCGACAACAACATGCACATCCAAGTTTTAAATATTGAGTGCATACATGTTTGAAACTAAATTGAACAATGTAAATCCAGATTCTAGAATCCATGTATATTATTCATCAATTGTACAAGCTTGAAAAAAGATAAAAGACTAAATTTTCATTCGACAACAAGCATGAGAGAAATAAAAAGATTGACAATTTCACATAAAGATAATGTTTTCAAATTTCATTTGTCAAATACAATGATTTACATCAATATTTTTAATTCAAGTTCATTTGGACCCTTGTCCTTGAACATATTCTATAACATCGACAACATTTGAACTATCTTTTATTACACTAGACTCTACTAATTCTTTTGCAAGCTTGCATTAATATTTTCTAAATTTTCTCTATCTTCGCTAGCTGCATCTCCTACTGAAAGGAGAGAAGGATCCTCATCATTTTTTTCTTCAAAAGAATATCTGATCCAGTCCATTCTCCTTTATAATCCTCCACAAAGTATTGTTCTTCTTGTTTAACAAGAACAAGTTTTTCTTTAAAACCAATTGCCTTGACACTCTCTCTCTCTTTTTTCAGGTGCTCATCTAACACCTGCACCTCTGTCTTCAAAGTATGGTATTTTTAATGCAATTAAAAATCCCATAATTATTATTTAAAAATAAACCCATAATTATATATTTAGAATATAGATAAATGATAATATATATATATATATATATAAATAATATATAATATATATATATATTACCACATAACTTACCATGGCCAAGTCTTTCTCTGCATTAGCAATAGTGACAAGTTTCTTGTCTCTATTCCACTTATTGTAGTAAGATTGTGCCTCAACATTCAAATTAGCCAATCTATTAAGCATTATAGTCAAAACTTGGTCAGTATTGTAAATATTATTGGTGATTGCATTACTAGATTGTGCTTGAGCAAGTAAAGCATCAATCATCACCGGTTCATTTTTAATCAATGAAAAAAGTCTTTCTTTGTGTTCAAAATTATGATATCTATCATTAATTTATTTTATCAAAGATTTCACTCTGATCTCCCAAATCTTCAGCTCCTTAATGTCAGAATAACATTTTCCATCACAAGGGCTATAGCATTATCAAACACAAGGATGTCTACTAAAAATTTGGTCTTCGCATCATCATCCAAATTTTCCTGCCCCAATTGGGGAAGGAGGATCTAAAGAGGATGGTTGTTGTGGCACTTGCACCTCCTTACGTGCAGATTGAGTGAGATCTTCGGTATGCTTCCCTTACATGTTTCATGTCATAAAGGTTGTCAAAACCAAGATACTCCTCATCCATATCAATATTATTTAAAATAGAAGTGCCTCTGGCACTCTACACACCACCAATTGAAAAATTGGGGAACTCTAATGTTGTGAAATTTTGTGTCCCTCCCTCTCATTCAGGAACACAATCCTCTTTCCCCTACCATAAGATGGAGCTGGAAGGGGAGGTCAAACTGATGTACTCCTTAAGCATTGAGCTGAGCAGTGGGGGTGGTCGTGGCCATGGGTTGAATTTCATATTGCATTTGCAAAATATGCGAGCATCAATACTTTAACAATATCATATTCAGTATATGTTCTTGAAATAACAAAGACAAACAAGTGAACAATAAGAACTTCAAATTAATAAGAATGAAATCAATCAATATTTCTTACGTTGTGAATGTTGTTGTCCATAATCAATAGACTATGGCACTGGGTGGAAGGGGGTGGTGGCATTGTAAAACCTAAATTTAACAAAAACCAATTAAAAAGAATGATAAATTCCTAAAAGAAAGACTAATATAAATAAAATTTAATTCACTATTTATTAGTTACTTAGTACTAGAACTTGAAGGGCCTACAAATGAAATGGTGCAGACTCAATCTCTTCTTTCTCAAGTATGTATGTAGTGTCTACACTAACATGAGCAGACACCATGTGTCTCTGGAGTCATTGATGTGTCAGACAAGGCTGCACATTAGGATAATGAAATATGTCATTGTCAAGAATCAAGATTCAAATTATCATTAGTCTTAAAAAATTTAATAAAATTAAAACGATTGTGCATTATGGATAAATTAAAACTTGGATTGGCCATAGTGGTAGCATGTTTCTCTCCTCTTGTTATGGGACCGGATGAATCCATAGAACCACATCCATTTGGTTCTATTATCCCTCTATGTTGTTGGCTACTAGTGACAGCCATAGAGTCATCGGTCATGGTGACATCAATTGATTGTTGTCACCAAACCCTCAGCCCAACAGGGTTATGTGTGAAAACTATTGCATTACGATGATCCATTATTTCACTTTCTTTGACCTTGTTCAAAACAAAGTTACAAATTATATATTTATAAGAATTGATTTTAAAATGATTTTTTTTTTAAAAGAATCAAGATAGAATGCTTTTAAAACAAAATACTCACCAACTATTGGTCCAGAGGAATTCCATGTTTATCCATCTTCTCATGTAGAGCAAGTTGGAATAGTTGTTGATTTGAGTCCATAAAAACCCTCATAATATAAAGCAAGAACATAACAAGAAGAAGAAATAATTACAAATGATTCAATTTGGCTCTGTCAAGGTCAAAACGAATCCTTGATGAAAGAAATGTGCACCAATCAATCTAACACCGGAAATGGTTTGGAGAAGGTAGTACAGTGCCCACTAAGGAATGTCAATGTATCTTCCTTGTAACACAATGATGTGGGACTAGAAAAATTCTACCATTTCCAGGAGAAAGGGGTCTTTGATAGATTGTGTGTTAATCCCTCTTTTGAGGGATTATTAACCTCAACCTCAATAGAAAAGATCGTAATGAGACTCTAAAAATTTATTTTTCTCATCAAGTATAATGGATTTGGTGGTTACAGAAATGTGTTTTGATGGGGTAGGCTTATTAGATGATGAATATCATCAGGTGTTATTCTGATGACAAATTGGTGGGATGGTAATGCAACAATGAAAGTGCCATCAAAACTATTATACATTTACATTAAATTATTTAATAACTTGTTTTGTCTGATACTGGGGCATGTAAATAAGTCCATGGAACCCTGAGCTACCAATCCAATCGATTGACTAATTATTTGAGGGTCTTCCAATAGTTGTAGTAATTACGGATACAAAATGTTTCGATAAACATAGGAAGTTGTTTTAATGGACTTTTTCTTGGTGTCATTATTCTTGAATCTTGAATCCTTGATGTTTTGATTCTTTGAAAAAAAAGAGGTGTTGGAAAATGGCAGATACCTATATACGAGGATCATAGAACAAATCGTGTGGCTACAATAATACAAAGTGGATGAGAAGGCTAGAGGTTGGAGCTCTAAAAAATCTCTCAAGAAACCTACAAGTGAAAATGGGACAAAATGAATGGGGATGGGTATATATATAGCAAGGAAAGGGTCAGTGGGCCATGGGCCCGTAGATCGAGGCTTGAAGACACGTGGCCTAGGGAATGTCGATGACAACAAACCAAAATGTTTCGATGACAATGTAAAAAAAGGATGTGGGTTATTACCGTTCGAGAATACAATAGTAATGTCTAACAAATCAACAAAACTATGTTCCTCATATGATGACATATTAGTTGGCAAGCTACCATCTGGAAACGGTTTAACTTAATGAAATTGTGTTACCATACATCAACAAAGTTTTGACATCCAGGGAAACACAATGGGCACGAAAAAATTTTTTACCATCTAGGAAACAAGCACATTTGGTTACCGATGGCAATACATGTTTTGTCATCTTCCGGGAACAAGTGTATTTTGTTACCGACGGTAAATAATGTGTTGTCTCCGAGAATGACAAGTGGAACATTAAAGCGTGTTACTTTGGTAACACATGTGTCGTGTTGTCATCCGAGAATAAGTGGAATGTGTTACCGACCGATAACATAATTTTTGTAACATATTTTTTTTTTTTTTGTCATTCGGTAGTATTATGTACATATCATCCAAGTAACATTATGTACTTTTTTAATGGTAACAGACCAAAAAAAAGAAGACCTCCACCACCCGAGACTTGCAAAAACCTCCATTCACCGCCATCATGAAAAACCCTCATTTCCTACATTCGCCAACCATGCAAATTGCCTTTTCCTCAGATTTGCCACCCATTCTATAATAATTTTTTTCGAGGGGGTCTTAAATACTCATGGGGTTTGATGCTATTTTTTTGCTTTTCTTGATCCTTTTGTGACTTTCCATTGATGCAAAAATATATATAATACAAAAAAACTAATTGCTTCAAAAATATTATTATTTGAATAACCTTTCACATTTCACCCAAAATGCTTTAAACAATCTTGAAATTTTGTCTAAACTTTACATTGTACATCCAAAGAAGTAAACCCAAAAATATATCACCCACGAGTCAAATCATAGCACTAAAAACAAAATATATTTGGTTAGAACAAATCACAAGATGTAGGGATTTTCTACTATCCATAATGATTTGCAATTGTTGAGCCATTGTCACTATTTTAGTTGTTTGAGCCTTTCACTTTCTTGATTTAGATATCTCACTTTAGTAGCAAATATATTCATCAACATTGATGAGATTACTCATGAGTGTTGTTGTTATTTTTTTTTTGATCATTTTGTGACATCTCATTAAAGTAAAAAAAAAATGCACAAAACCCTAGTTGGGTTCAAAACAACTTCCCATTTGATGATCTTTTATCATTCCACCTAAAATGGCTTAAACAATCTTGAAGTCTCACAAAAACTTTATACTCTACAACCAGATAAATAAACCCACAAAAATATATCACCCATGAGTTGAATCATACCATTGAAAATAAATTATGTTTGTTTAGCATAAATCAAAGAATGTAGGGATTTTCGACCTTTCATAATGATTTGTAATTATTGTGTTATCGTCACTTTTTTAATTGCTTTCTTGATTTGGATATCGTTCTTCGATAATGGATGTATCCATGATCTTTGGTGAGTTTAATCATCGGTGTTGACATTGTTTTTTCGCATCGATTGATCCTTTTTGACATCTCATTGATGCAAAAACTATTTCATATATAATTCAAACTATATTTAATAAAATATCTTTTTAAATAATTACTCTTTTCATTTTCCTAGCCACTTTATATCTCTTCTTAGATAACTTTGTTTATAAATACTTATATTTAATACAAAATCCCACCACCAGAGATCATTTCTTGTTCAATTTGTAGATTTCAATCAAATTATCATCCATTCTAATTAATATTTATTAGTTCAATTTATTTTGTATTTTTGTTAATTTATTTATTTTCATTTAATTAAAATAAAAAATATTCAAACCTATCAACATTGCTTCTTATTTTTAACTACTAGGGTTACCATAAAATATTTTTTAAAAATATTTTTGAAATAATCATCTAAACCTATTAAAATTGCTCATTTTTTCCTTTTTATAGAGTTTTTTTAAAACTTTGCATTTATTTGTTTCAATACATGAGATTCTTTATAGGACCTTTTAAGAAATGATACCTTTTGTTTGAGTTTTATGTTTTTAGAATGCTTTTCATTCAACTTTGATTGTGCATTGTTGTTTTTGGTTCCCTTCTATAACAAGATTTTATTGTTTGAAGCATGGTTTGATCCCTTGGTTTCTCATTCATATGTCAACATGGCTTAAGTTAATGGATGGGGTGGGTAGGACATTTAATGTCCTCCACTAATGGATAGGCTCATTAGGAACTCAAATGTAAGATATGGAAATTTTTGTGAGCTAGAAACTATTTTCACAAATGTTCATAATACAAGGCGCCTCTATTAGTTTGGTCATTTTTATGTTGTTTTCAAAATGTTAGATTATCTTTAGTCATTTCTAAATCCCATGGACAAACAACACTATTTTTGTACATCTCTAATTGTATTCACTCAAATTTTCCTTTGAGGAATTGTTGCTTTCATTTTCCTTAACAATTTTTGTAAGTTTGTGGTTATTTAATTTTCTTATTGACTTTTTAGACATTCATTTCAAAAAAACATTGCCAATAGACAACAAATGCATTTGTCTTCAAACTCTAACTAATATTCAATAAAACATTCTTCTAAGCAATTGTTGTTTTCATTTTTCATATTACTTTCCATCTTTACATAGATAATCTTGTTATTTACACTATTTATTCTTCAAACCTTGGTATTCAACATAGATTACCATGCCTAAATACACGTTTGACACATGTCTCGTATGTTGTCTAGCTAAGTGATTCAAATTAAAATGATCAAGAAACTTCTAAATCCTCCGGGAAAATAATTTTTTTGTTGTATAATTCTAATTATATTGCATATGTTACATATATAAGTGCAAACTTAATATGGTTTTTAATTCCCTGGACTCTATTGCAATATATTTTCAGAAGAATTTGTCATGTTTCATGGCCTAGCTAATCTAACTTTTAGGTACCATCCACGTAGACTTTAATTCAAACAAACTTAGAATACATGAAGGTGTGTGATATGTCATGATAAGAAAATAATATTAACATTTATTAAAGGCTAAACATGATAAAATAAGAAAATAATATTAATGTTTAGGGAAGGCTAAAATTAATCTATGAGATTGAAAAAGAACAATATAAAGGAATAAGAAATGCAAAAGTAACTTCAACAAAAGTAAAAACTAAAGAACATGCAACTACGAAAAACATGTAAAACCAATCATGACCTCCAACACCTTAGTGATCTCGCCATATCACAGCCCTATTAGGAGGTTGCTTCTGCTCTAGATTGAAGAAGAAACAACATGAATAAAAGAAACAATTATACCAAAGGTGCAAATCACTCAAGAAGTAGTCTCTCACCAAAATATGGCAAAGATCAAACATCTCTCAAAAGAAAAAAGCCAAACATCTATACTTTATAATCCATGAAGTTTTGGAGAAAGTTATTCAAGTCTTTGAAGAAGAAAAATAACATTCCTTGATCTCATTGTAAGGAAACATCTAAATACAAGGTGATCCTCGATTTTAGGATCCAAATAATAAATATGAAAATTACAATATTCCTAAGGAATATTATGATATGTCTCTCAGTACGGAAGTGATATGAACAAACTTTGAGTTGTGCCAAAGGAACCCTCAAACTATAAGATAATTGGAGCCAAACGTACATGAGAGGTTGGATAAGCCCATTGTGTTCAAGTGAAGATATGTATTGTATACTTAATGTTGAAGCTTTGAAGAAAGAGGCTAAAAATCTCTCGGCCATTTGAACAAAAGGTAGGCACTATAGATTTCATTTTTGATACTTCAATTTATCCCCTTTTGGATACATTTGATGCATCAACTACAAAATTATATGGAGGAGTCTCTCAATGTCAATACTTACAAGGGCTAGTAGACCGGAAGCCTTGCTATACCAACAAGATATGATTATACATTCTACTAATTGCAAAGAGGATTTGAATACTTGAGATGGTTTCTTGAAAAAATCAACCAAGTTTGCTATTTATCCAAAGAGTTTATAATTCCCTATCAATGTAAAACATTCAATCATTTTTGTAAAAACAAATTATCTAGTTAAAAAAGTATATTAAAATATAAATATATCCATTGAGAAATCAGCACATGTTAATCTTTTCCATAATTTTTCTACCTTACTTGGCAAACCCGAACAATAACCCATACTATAAAAACACATGAAGATGTGTATTTTTTCATTGTAACTTGTAAACTTCATTAAATATATTAAACCCTATGTAAAATCTAATAAATGTATATATGACATAGTACATTAAATTGTATACGATTTTATGAAATCCATCCACTTAAACCCAGTAAAGTAAGAACTTGCAAAAGTTTAATGCAAACCCAATAAAATTATAGGAACTTGAAAAAGTGTGATCTCGTAAACTTGTTGATTGTTATATAATTGGACAGAATCCATTCACCTAGCCCTAATTTTCCAAGATACAATCATGTACAAGTTTTAATAGTATTTATCGTATTATACTACTATAATACAAGGTGAAAAGAAAATTGATTTTCATTAGTTTTATCTTTTCCAAGTTAGGGAGAGAAAAAAATATAACAGAAATACAGTAACGCAATCACAATCATAACTCTTGAACACACTTAAAGATCATTATTCACATACATATATTGCAAAAATATTTTTAGAAAAATATGGTCCAAGTTAGATGCAGGCTTGAGTATTGATGACATCAACAAAAGTTATGGGAAAATTTGAGATTGTCCATTTCATGGAGATTGCATAGTATGACAGGAGATAAATTTGGCCTTCTACTCACTGAGTGGTTCTCCATGCTCTAAATACTTCAGTGCAATTGTTGCATGCAAGGCTGCTCCCAAAGGAAGCACTTCTTCATCCAAGAAGAAATAAGGGGAGTGAAGTGAATGAACCGCTCCAATACTTTCATTCTTTGCACCAATCCAAAATATAGCACCTGGTATTTTCTGTGCATAAAAGGAAAAATCTTCTGCTCCCATTGCCTTCCCTCCAAGCTTCACATTGTGTGCCCCAAGCAAAGTTTTCCCAATTTTTTTAATGTGGTTATACATCTTTTCATCATTTACAGTGGGAGGATATTCGGGACGTTCTTCTTTGAAATCAATCAGAGCTGTGCATCCATTTACCCCAGCCTGCATCTCTATTATCTGCATGTATTCACTAGCAAGGAATCAGTAGGCCAATGTGGTCATTGATATTAAATTCTATTTGTTGCTACTTACATAATGACAAGAAGAACAATGAAGGAAATAAGGAAAGAAATCCAAATTTGTGTTATTCAAGTTTAGTATCAGATGCTAAAGCTTATTCTAGGTTTTATTTTGGTTTTTGGTGCTTGAGAAGAAACCATATCACCATTCGGTGTTTTTATTACAAAATTGTGATTACATAGACTTTACATAATTGGAAAGAGCCTATCTATCAAATATGCTTCCAATGGATACAATAATAGTCAGTAATAAATATAAATTTTGACATTTTGAATCCACAAACATGCATAGGTGTGGTTGAGAGGCTTACAAATCTAAATGCAAATCTATTTGATGTTAAGTACAGTTAAAAAAACCTAGTATAAATTGAAAATACATATACAAAAGATTAGTGATCAAAAGAAATACTTTATGCAGTGTAATACGTTAGTTCAATCAATGGTTAACATCTTATATATTTAACATTTTTTTATTTTAATTTATGTTAATTTATATACGGTAAACAAGAATATGCTATTTTATTCCCCAACACACCAACTACAACTCTCAAATCAATAATGCATAACATTGAGCCTTTTATCACCTATACTACCAAGATCATGAACACTTATTTGACCACCTTAATCATTAAAAACGACAAAAACATACCTCTTTGATTCTTTTTCTTAATTGAGCAAGTCCCTGAGTTGTAAGGCTTCTGAATGTGCCTCCAAACCTCACCTTGTTTGGAATGACATTGTATCCCTTGCCGCCATCAAAGAATGTCACTGATATCACCTTCATTGACAAAAGGAAAAGTGTGAAGAATCCTTTTTTTTTTTTTTAAAGATGAGAAACACTGCAAAAGATAGGAAAGAAAGCCTAAAGAAGCCATTCCTGTTTGTATCATTTGGATAGAAGCGCTCATGAATGACAGTGAAGGAGAATGATAGATTAAATCAATTCACATTGTCTCGAGTATTTTACTATCAGGTAAAGTACTTAATTATTAATTGAATTCGACCCAACAACTAAAACAATGGTTTTACGCCAAAAAGACAGATTTTGTTGTATTTCTGAAGTTCGGTTTTTCATATTTTGACTATAAATACATGGACAAACTTTCAGACCAAGAAATATTTCATGGAAAATTACATAGCAGACTTTTCATACGATGGCATGATATTCCTGAAATAAAAAAGCTGGAAATGTAATGGTAAGCATACTTGACTGTCGAGGGGATCAGTCTCTCTAGAAATAATCTGTTGTATGCTCAAAATTGCAAGTGATGCAGCTACAATAGGATCTGCAGTCATATGTGGCATAGCAGCATGACCACCTCTTCCTGTTATAACAGCTTCGAAAATACTTGAACCTGCCAAAAATGGCCCTGGGCTTGAACATATAGTCCCAGTTGATATATCAGGTGCAACATGCATTGCAAATATGGCTTCTGCATCTCCAAGTGCACCATCACGAATCATGTGAGCAGCACCTGCACCTCCTTCTTCTGCCGGTTGAAAAATAAGTCTAACAGTACCCTTATAAGGCTCACAAGAGACTTCATTAGCCAAATGAACACCATAGAACACCAAGTTAAGCCGGTTTATCTAACATTATCTAACATATAAGCTGTGCCAAATATATAATTATATATTGTGCTTTGATGTGAACTATGGATACACTTGCACTGTGATTCACTAGAGATTATAAAGGTAATGGTGAATTTTTAGGTTCCATCTTGACAAAGCTTGGGAGTAAACCATTCCTTGCCAATCTGCCTACACCCCTAGAGCTACTATGCTATGATCCAAAAGTATTGCCCTGCAAAATACCTTCAATTTATCCTTTTGTTGGTGGAGCAATTTCGCAGCCCCTAGAAGCATAGTGACATGAGCATCATGCCCACAAGCATGCATTTTCCCTCATTTACACTCTTATGTTCCCAATCCACAAGTTCCTGCACATTGTAAAACCAACTGATGAATCAGCAAAGGTTAATTGTCCAGTGAGAAGTACACAGTTTGTTCAACAAAACCGGCAATTAATTTGTTCAGAGAAAAGAAGAATGATATCAAGTGTAATTGAAATGCTGTGTTTATTTGATTTTAGAGTTTAGGCATTCCTGAAACTCCATTATGTCATTTAAGATTGCTTCATGTTGTATGTACTTTTGTCTTCTTATCAGAGGAGGCAGGGGTGGACTAAGAAAGCAAGATTGGAAGGTCACTTCATAGATATTGTTGGCACATGATAGGGTGGATTGGAAATACATCTTCAGTGGTCACCTTCTAGTGAAGGGCTCAAGCTTAATCAGGATACACTGTTCTAGTCCTGATTCATATTTCAATATTGAGTTCGATTCTGTTTTTGAAAGAAATTTAAATATAATAATGGAGGTGGAAGAACAAACACCTCAGGCATAGGTGTTAATAAGGGTTACCAAGGGAATCAGTTCAAGGACAGTTTTATGGAAGAGTTTCAACAGTCTGTGCGTTCGCGTTGGCTTGCCGAGTCTTTGCTGAATGGCATGTACCATGACTGCAAATTGCCAAAATTGAAGGTGTGTGAAATATTGTAAATGTTTGTGGTCTGTGTTATCATTTGATTGAAAGTTCCTTTTCCAAATTTGTCTCTCAAGGAATGAATAGCTTAAAAAGCTAAAGGCTCTGTTGAGACAGTCAGGTCTGGGCTATGTCCTCGAGATCTTCCTGATGCTTTGCTTCTAGGACTTCACACTTTACATGATGTTAGGAAGTCATGAATTGTTCCAATCCCCCTGTCCATAACAGATGCAGTGTGACACCTCAACTTCTTCCCTCTTCGCAAGGCTAGGGTGATTTCTCCTGCAAATAGGAGCAATCATGAGGTCATTAGGATATCTAGATTGACAACAACTAATGTGTATTCTCTATATAAAAACTTTTCCATAGCCAAGCTCGAAGTTTGGTAACTTAGAAAGTGTTTGAGCCTTGAGCTTCACTAGCTTAAAGTCTAGGTATCAGAAGTTTCCCCACTAACGCTGACCCTGGACTCTTTACTTGCTAGAGATTTCTCAGGAGTTATACCTTGGATATCTAGGTTGACAACAACTAATGTGTATCCTCTATATAAAAAAATTTCCATAGCCAAGCTCGAAGTTTGATAACTCAGAAAGTGTTTGAGCCTTGAGCCGCACTAGATTAAAATCTAAGTATCAGAAGTTTCCCCCACTAGGGCTTGACCCCTGGACTCTTTACTTGCTATAGAGGTTTTTCAGGGGTTATACCTTGGCTATCTAGATCATCTTTGGGAGAGGTTATGTCTAATGCACAGTTTGCAAACCTTGGAGCCACAGGCTCATATTGGACTCCCATATGTCATGGCCAAAGATGTGGGTATTGTTTGTGGTGCGTCCGGGACACTACAAGCGTCCATGAATCATTTCCAGGTTCAGTATCCCCAAAACATTACATTACCTTACATGCATTAATTTATGTATGGGTTGGGAGTAACATTTATTAGCTGAACCCAATGAATAAGCAGAGGGAAATGAGATGCATACCTGCAGAGGGAGAGCATCCATATCAGCACGAAGGGCAACGACAGGGGAAGTTCCTGATCCCACAGTTGCAACCACACCTGTCTTTGCAAAGGGCCATTGATAATGCACTCCCATTGCATCCAGCTCTTCCCTTATCAGCTTGCTGGTATTGAACTCATTGAACATGAGCTCTGGGTGTCTGTGAAGTCTCCTCCTCACTGTTTTCAACCACTCAAACATCTCTCCATCTCTTGCAACCTCCACAAAATCATGGTCTTGGTCATTGTCATTGTCCCCCACAACACTGCCAACACCAACCACAGCAACTATGATAACAATTAACAGCAACCAGGGATGAAGAGGAGAAGCCATGAATGCAATGTAATGTAAAGAAGACGAGGTGTCTTATGGAGAGAGAGAAAATAGATTTGGGTTATTGGTTGATGATTTCTTAGCAGGCGGTTTGACTTTCTGATTAAGACCTTTCACTTTAGATTCCTTTGGGAGCTTGATTTAGATTCGTGTACGGGGAGCAGAAATGTTTTGGATCCAATCATTTAATATGGGTTCGTGGGTAAGCCTTGAATATGAAGGATAGAGTATACTTTGCGATGGGACGTGGTACGACATTAAAAGAAATGCAAAACGAGGCAATATTAGGTCAATGTTCTTGCTTGTGCACCATCTGGGATTCGGGTGCACCCACGGCTGGAAATTGACAGCCTGTGGGTCGTTTTTTTGTGATTTTAACCGTAATATGGTAAAAACAATTAGGTGGTCGTAGACAATGATATTCTTAAAGCTGTTGATAAATATATAAAATATGTAAAAATATATAATTTGTTTGTATATATGTGAAGAAATCATAAAAATAAGTATAGAAACAAAGAAATTTACAGTCACCTCAAAGAATTAGGTCGTGAATAAATTTTGATATGAAGGGATAGGTAATTTTGATATGAGAGGCGTGTTCATGCACCCATTTTAGCATTTGTGGTTAGGAGTGATCAAATTTGAAGGGCTAGTCTCGAATTTCATTGTGAAGGGTAAGTATTGGACCAATCTTTCAACGATGAAAAGTAATATGAATATTTCACACTTTGCATGATAAGATTAAATAACGTAAATACATCACAAAAATTGAGAACATTTTTTTAAACTAGATTTTTTTCTAAATGAGTGATAATAACAACTAAGAACATTAACCTAGGTGTTGAATATACTAGCTTACATCAATCGCATCTAATCTCCACTTAAAATGTAACAAAGCCTATTTCATATAATTATGCAATGAACAAGTTATACACATATGCACATTCACTTACGGGTGGAGCTACAAAAATAGTTTAAAATTAAATCTCCTTATCAATGTTAGAGTAGCCACGGTTGTTTACAATGACGATATATTTCGTTAGAAAGTGACAAAATACAAATCTAACACCCTTAATGTGCCCAAAAACATGACAATACAACAAGGTTTTCCAACTCAAATCTATTTGGTCAGTCATGTAAACAAGGGTAACTAGTATACCAAATTATCTCGTTTCATTTGATAAATTCTACTAAGCATAGGATCAAAGTACCAAAACCTTTATGTGCTCTACATTAGAAACATTTCTCAAGCTCGCCTCAAATGTGAGAAAATGTATCACCAACACATTTTGAGGCTCCCCTCCAAAATGAAAATATCTAAAACATGAAAGAGATGCAAGTCATAATTACAAGACAAAATAATGAACATTTGGACCTCTATTAAGACCAAACCAATTGTTTATAACAAGTATTGATTAATCATTTTGAATAAAAGTGCCTAATAAAATAGTAACAATAAATTGAAAACATTCATTTAAATCTCTTTTTAAAAATTAAATGAAAACAATAAAGAACATGTTTAATATTCAAAAGACCCAAAAACTCACCATCTATTTGTCTAGTGGAGGAGGCTTTTGAAATTTTATACGCTTCCATGCATCATAAATAACATTCCAATTTACTTCATTTAGATCATGAGTTGCACAAAGAAATAGAAACATTAACATATCTAATGTGTTCAAAGAAAGCTTGGATCTGTCATAATTCGTTATCTTGTTTAACTTTGAAAAACCTCTTTTGCATGTTGTTGTGCTCGCTAGAGTAACAAGAATAAATTTTCATAGATGCATCAGACATGGAAAACATTCAAACTATTCAAGATCAGCCCCACATAGATCTCATGTTCCAAACATATGTATTTTGGATATGATTTATATATAGTACAAACAAATTCATCCATCTCACCCAAACATTTATCAATGTCCACAATAGGTGAGTTTCCAACACTAATTTTTTCACATAAACATGTTAACCATATTTTTGTTTAACGATCTCTATCATCTGTTTCCTCATAATAATTACGAGGGCTGAAAAATTTAGCAACATTAAATATAGGCAAATATGTGAATCTTGTATCAAGAGAATCAATCACCTTAATTATAAAGGCCTTTCCCAATTCAATGCAATCATCTAGTGTCCTTGATCTTTGTGACTTAGGAAAGCTCTCATATCTCAATGCATGTACATGTATCATACATGTTCCATCTGCTAACTCAAGAGATCCTCCTTTAAAAAGATGATAAATATACAATTCTTGCCCCAAATATGCCTCTATGAAATCTCCTGTGAAGCATGTCAATTGTAACATCTAAAGTAGTGCCAATGGAAGTAATGTCAACATGATCCTCTTGAAAATTTTTATTCAACTTATTTAACTCAATAAGCACATCTGCAAGTAAATGGATGCAAAATTGTACTTGAAATATTGTTGCCAAATCATACATTTTTTTCTCCTCTAACTCCCATTCTTTCAACAAAATAAGCATGAGCTTGACAAGTCTCTCCATGACCTTTCCTCTAGAGAGCCACCTAATTTGATGAATTTGTAATACCTCCAACCTACTAATTTGAAATGACTCCATTAGATCTCTTAATGCTCCATGTCTTTTAGTAGATTTTCCAAGCCATGAATATACTTTATTTGTAAATTTATCAATAAATTGTAACTCTAGAAAATAAGATGAAGCATCATTTGTTGTTAATGCTTCTCAATGAGCTATGCAATGAATATATAACAAATGAGGAGCATCTCGATGAAGCTTAGTAGACAAACCTTCACAAATACCCCTTATGGAAGAAGCCACATCTGATCCAAATCCAACTAACTTCATCAAGGATAAATCCATCTCTGTTAAAAGAGCAATCACAACATCATACATAGCTTGAGTAGTTCCATCATTTATTTGCAAGAGGCATATGAATTTTGTTACACATTTTCCTCTACCTCCATTTGTCAAATACATAATATAAACAATCAACTAATGTTCCATAGTCCAATCAGTACTTTCATCAACTAAAATAGAGTAAAATGGACTACAAACAATATCATATTTCAAATTTTTCCAATATACATCTTTAGCAACTTGTAGAAACTCTTTTCTAGATGTTGTATTTGTGTATGCAGAGAATATTCATTTGTTAGTGCCTTTATACATGTTCAAGTCATAAATTGGCTTATAGAGTTCTAAAGATAAATCATGTATGGCAATAAAATACATATTTTCCATCACTGATATGATTCTCTCCTTCTCAACATCTACCATTAGTTCTACATGTTTGGTAATTGGAATACTATTTTGTTTGGTTTCTCCTCCAAATGTTGTGAAACAAATTTATGGGGCTCTGATTCTGCATGAATAAGAACACCACTAACTTGAAGGGTTGTACTTCCATCTTTAGCAAATGGAGTTTCTCTCTTGTATTTTACACACCAAGAACACTTTATCCTTTCAAAACCATTATAGTCTTTTACAACATAAGCCCATGGGAATCTTGTTTTCCATTTGGCCTTGAATGTTATTTTTAATTTTTTTATTGCTTATTCCTCTTCCAAAAATTCTGCTACATCTAACTCATGTTCTTCATGTGGATGAATATCAAAGTCATCATTTTGGGAATGAAATTGTTGACTAGAATGTTGAGGGATACCAAATGCATCTACAATTGATAATTACTTTTTATCGTTCTTAAGACGACCAATGGAAGCCATTTTCTCACAATTTACATGAACACCTATTCAATGAAATAATTACAAATAAATATCAAAATAGTGTTTTTAAATGACTTTACATATAAGGTATTCATAAACATAAAAAAATAGTTGAAGAATTATTATTTACATTAATGCAGCCAAAATATACTATCTAGTTGATGTAGTTGAGTTCAATCATAGATTGGAAATACATAGTGTAAAGTTTGATTCATGGAGAATGTTAAGTCACAAAGAACCTACCAAAATTTTAAATAAGAAACAATGTGTAAGCTCAAAACAATTTTAACAATACCTTAAAAATATTTTGGTCATTCAAAATCATTCAATACTAAGAAGTTGATTCATTTTCCAAATAAAATTTGACTTCTTTCTATACATGGAGGAAACTAAGAAATGGGAGGTAACCTTACAAGCTAACTTACAAGCCAACCTAATTCATGCAAATAAACATTATGAGACAATGAATCTCATTATAATAACTTACTCCGTAATAAATAATATTATCAAAATTGAATGACAAGTTTATAATATGCAAAATTACCTATCTCAAAGTTAAAGAAGATATTTTCTTTTGGTCCTCTTACTTAAGTCCCAATTTCCCAAATGAAACAAGTTTTAAAAAAATAATACCACATAGTATCTAATTATCGTGTGAAGGTTTATATTTTGGAGAATTTATATATATTATATGTAATATTCTATGATTAGATTGTGAAAAAACTTGTAAATGTGGGCTATTTTAGATGGAATAAATCTCGAGGGAAATAAAAAGGACTCAGTCGAAGGGTTCTTCAACTACCGTGTCCTGGATGAGGGTATTTTGCTATAGGTGACTAAGGACATGGTAATATTGCATTTCATCACCAAATAAGCTAAAATATCACCTTTTTCTATACATTTGAATGCCCCTACAACATATCTTATTTGTCAAAGCTCCACTCTTTGTAAATTATCTCAAAAGCTCTAGTTTTTAGACCGGCCTAAGTCCATGTACAGTGCCTAGGATCATATTCCTTATTTCGCTTCCTCGAGATTGAAACAGATCCCGATATTTTCCCATGTGTCGCTTCTAATCCTAATTCATATCCTTCACAACCTCTCTCAAATTCTTTCATATTCTATGCATTACTACAAGGGTCAAGGCTATATAAGTGAAATTTGAAACCTTATTAGAGATAACTCTCAAATAAAGGGACCGACGAGAAATAATGAATTGCTACATCTAAAAGTAAAGGCCCCTAAGGCACATGTAAAATGAGGCAGATGAGGGATACATTAAAAGGATAAATCTTCACACAAAATAATTTGGAAGAATAATGATGAAGATTAAAAACCATTTCCTTGTGTATAAAAACTACAAGTTACAAACTTAAATGCAAAAACTTAATAAAACAACGAAATTGGTGGTAGAGTCGTAAATCAACTCATTTTCCATATGATATATCTCCTAAAATTTATAAGAGATAAACAATATATTAAAACTCATAAACCTACTCAAATAACATGAAGTCATAATAAGCAGAGAGATTTTGGCATATTTGGTGCAATATTGAACCTCCAAAATGCAAATAATAATCTTCAATATGCAAATGGTGAGATTTGTGGAGTACAACCTACAAATTAATCGAATATCTTGATTCCCAAATGCAAGGTGGAAAATGACTAATTGAGATAGTGATTCAATTACCTCTGAAGTTTGGGTAAACATATAATGGATTGGGCATAGTTGTGTAGCATGTGGAGGAATTAATATTGATAATACTTAAGAGTCATTAGAGGCTACAACAATCTGAAATTTACATATAAAAATATTTAAAAACATCTCCCATCATTCTATATGGTACTTAATCTGATTATATGAATACCTAAGCTCAAAGTTGTAAGATTTTTTAGAAAATTTGCTACTTGGTAGTAGGTACAAACTACAATGATAAAAAAAAAAAAGTTTCCAAATTTGTTCTATTAAAGAGTTAAAACTATATAAAAGTACTTAATAGTAATTTAAAATGTGGTCCAAATGGGTTTCAATGGTTGAATAGAAATACTTTGTAAAATGTGGGGTCCATTTGAAGAGAATCAATCCAATAAACAAACAAATGAGAAGCTATACTTAATAGAATATTCAAGATAAACAGAGAAATGAAAAATGGCATACACAAGATTTATCCTGGGAAACCCTTTTGGGAAAAAAACCCTACGTTATAACTTCTCTCTCTTATTGCATTAACTTAACCATTTACAATACAATAATGTACTTCCAAGTTCTACTCTACCCTACTACATGTCCAACTATATGTAAGCACATCAATAGGAAACCGTCAAAGTGGTTTTACAATACAATGGGTACCAAAACCATGGGCTAACAAAACAACCCATAATGGTTCCCCATAAGTCATGGGTTATGACACCACCCATATACACATATATAATCACATATCTATACTCTCGAGAAAGCACCCCGCTAATGCTCGTGGCGAGAGTGTACAATACTCTTGGGTGTACAATATACAAAATATACAACATTTTCTAACGTCATTTACTTGGAAAAATCATGAGAGATTGCATACTTAATGAAAAATTAATTAGAAAGTGACAGATTTGTATACCGAGCCCAAGGGAAGCCTAGGAAATAGTAGAGCTCATTGGAAAGTGCAGCATGGAGGTCCCAAAGGAACTATCATTGCAAAAAATGCATGCTTTTTTATCTCATGTGTGGGGTTTATGATTCATGCTTCTTGGGATGCTTTGTGGCATAAGTTCTCGCTCCACATTAGCCATTTTTACAAGTTTATAGGGTAATTTACATTATATGTTTCATCCATGGGAACTCTTTCTCCCTTGTTCTTTTTATTAGTGATTTTCGAGTGAGCCTCGTATTGAGTACTAGTTCTATATGACTTAGCAATTACATAAACTTGACATCCATGTATTCCAATAAGATGGATTGGTTACCATAGGGACACTTAGATTTCATTGTGTATTTGAAAATCCTTGGTACCTCATCGAGCCTAGTTCTCAAAACCCATTAGTCTCTTTGTTTCCTCTTTTCTCACTCATTTTGTGCTTAAGAGTGCATGTTAGAGTGTGTGTATTCACATCGATTGTTGGTTTCATTTATTTCTGGACCAACTTAGTGGTGATCCATGTTCACACCCATTAAAGGGTTAAGTTATAATTATGGAATTAAGTTGTTATTTATTTCATGTAGGTTTATTTGAACTTGATTATAAGGAATTGTCTTATTCCTTAATATTAGCTCTTGCAACTATTTGGTTGTTGAAAATAACAACTTATGTAATCCTATATAATATGCACTCACTATTGTATTATAGACATCACATACACATGAATAGAGACTCTTGTGCATTGTTTTATCTAATGTTCATAATAAGATTTGATGTATGTGAATAATGCCCGCATTGTGGTAATGGTATGCATGAGAAATCATGTAGTTTGAAAGAGTTTTCATAAATCGGATATAATGGGGAAGGAAAGGAAAGGAAATATATTTTTAAGGTATGTGATGTGGAGCTTTTCATTTAAATAATAGAATAGGGAATCCCTATATTTGGCATATCAAATCAAGGGTAGTGGGTAGATTATTTGAGTTTTCCATTGCTTTGATCATTGTAATAGTTAAAAATATCCTCATGTGGTTTTGTTTGCACTCTCCCAAACTATGATTATTATTGTCCATGCAAGTAGAGGAAAAAGGTTCTACCTTGGCATATTTGAGATCATGAGTTCAACATGGCATCAAACACTATCAACATTTTTGGGTATCAAAACCAATCAGTAAGGTAGAAAAATGAGCACATTTAATATGTATCAATCACATGGAACTATGTTGCGTGTCAAAGTAAAAATTAGAACATAGATTCAACTTCAACAAAAATTTATGTAGTTTACAAACTTTGTGAAACAAAAATAGTTCTTCTCTCATGTAGTTATACCATCGAAGTTAGTTTTGTTGGCATGTGAATGTTGAGTTGTCATTGATGTGAAAGTAACATTAATGACAAAGTAGGATGAAGGAGAGAAAGAGGAATCTTTGAGTGAGTGTGACAAGACAGGATAAGGCATGGCATGAATTCATGATGTCATAATTAAGAACACATGATTGAGACTTGACTTCTTGAGAAGATAGTGGCTAGTACAGCCGGATGATGATGTGATAACATATCGGATGATGTCTTCTAAGTTTTATCAGGTGTGTGATGAGTAAATGCAGTCGGCATGATGAATACAAGGGTACATGAGTGGAATAAATGTGACTAGCTCAATCTAGTGAGCCTAATCCTTAGGCTTAGTCAACAGGATGTCCCTGGAATGCTTTGGAATGAAGGCATGAGATAGATAGATAAGAATGGTCAAGGCTTGTAAACATTAATAATGTATGTTAAGAAAGGAAACATGGCAGGTTCAAGGAACGTGAGGTGAAACTAGTACACCTAGGCCTAATTCTAGGACCTAGTACAAGAATGTCTTAGAGTATGGAGCTAAGAAAGCTAAAGTAGGGAAATATAAACTTGAGGATATTGATGTAGCACTTTAGAGAGGTTGTAGAAGGTGCTACATGTCACAATCTAGATGATAGAGGCATGTATGAGGTCTCTTACACGCATATCCTTGAGAACAAGTAAAGTAAACATGTACAAATCATGGTGGTTGATGGATTTCAGAAAATTGAAAACTAAAATGAGACATGGGACATGTAAAAGAGGTCAATATAGTAGTGTGGTCAAAATTTTAAGTCAAATTTACAAAGGAGGAGCAAGAAAATGAGTTTTTGCTCTACCAAGTTCCTATGAAGGCAAAATCTAGCTCGAGGATTGAGTTTGAGATGCTCATTGGAATGTTAAACTTCTGCATGGTTGTATAAGCTCTTCATCGTGTTGGGGTGTTGAGTCTAGAGTATTTTTAGGAATAATGAGTCATAATGATGGCCTATATTTTATGAATGAAGTTTAAGAAGTTAAGTTGCTCCAAACCCTCCTTCAAAGTGATGGAGAATAAATTATCGGTATGGTCTGAAATGAGTTGTGCAAGTTGATTTGAGGATTTGGGCATATAGTGGACTCCCTATACTTCAATTTGGTGGTGGTCTCACCCTCTAGATCAACTATTAAGGTGCTCAAATATTTTTTTTTAAAAGGAAATTTATAATACAATCATGCATGCAAGAGTCCAAGATGAAAAGCTTGATGTAGGAGAAAGCTTAGGAGGTGCTCAGGAATGAACCATAGAACAAGAGTGCATCATCAAGAAATGGGTTTGTCACATGCAAGTAGATGCTAGAAAAGATATGTCATGAAGCACAAAGCTGGAAGTGTGGAATGGGAGGTTCATTGATGTAGTATGCCCTCAACAGTCAAGTGTGAACCATAGCATGAGAGTGCGTCATAGGGTAATGAGGTGGAAATGGAGACCATCTACCAAAGGTGGAGAGGTCTGACTACACACAGTAGGATCATGTGGAACAGTAGTAGTGTGAGTATAGGTGTCGAATTGGAAATTAGAGGAAATGTTTCTAATAATGGGAGGTGTGACAGAATGAAGTGTGGAAGCAGCTACTTAGGAAGCCAATGAGATGCAGTAGTGATGTGTGGAGGATGAGCTAACATGGCAATAGGTGGGACAGGTGGAGGAGGTGGATGGATGATTTCTTTTACGCAAAGGATGGATAATGACCTTAGGAGGAGGTGAATGAGACAAGTTAACTATGGTGGAGGCTTGCCTATGTGGAATAGGAGAGCGAGAGTGCTCACGAGAGCGAGAAGCAAAAATAAATGACACATTTATCTTCTAATTATTGTAGTCTATCATGGAGAGCATAACAGTCATTGTCATGGTGGCCATTGATGTGGTGGAAATTGCAAAAAGGGAGGTCATGATGGTGTTGCAACCGATGAGGGGATGATGTTAGGTGGAAGGTAAATGGATTAACCACTTATCAAGTAAGGTACGCAAGACATCATGTGGTTTAGCATTATGTGAAAATTGCAATGGTTCATTAGTGAGAGATGTAGAAGGCTTAGGTGAATTCTGATGCAATGGTGGGGAAGGAATACATTTACACAGAGGAAGAGATGGGGATCATGCAAGAGGGTCAATAGATGGGGGAGGAGAAGACTTAGTAGGAAAGGAAGGAATAAATTAAGTAGAAGGTGGTGTTATAACATGTTCCTCAATTAAGTCCTTCTCTAAATCAATAAATTTATAAAAATTAGAGTAAATGATTCACATGTATCATATAAGATCTTTTCTTTTAAGGGAGGAATTAAGCCATGAAAAATATAAATTACATTTCTAGATCAATAGGTTGAAATAGTAACTGATGCATGCAAGAAGTAAAGCGTAAAGTGTAATCTAAAATTGGTTCATTATTTCCTTGATGGAAAGAAGGAAATTGTTCGTAGGACCATTTTTAGAAATAAAACATCTAAGAAAATCATCCTCCATATCATAATAAGTACTAATGGATCCATAAGGAAAATGAGAATAACATTGGAGAGCATGATCAACGAGGCTATGATGAAAGGCTTTGAGTAACAAATGATCATTTTAATAAGAGGTCGTGGCTAAACGGTAATGCTTTAGATGTAAATAAGGATTTCCAGTGCCATCAAAATAGGAGAAAGTAGGCATGATGAAGTCCTTGGGGAAAGCGGAATTGTGAATCTTCTTAGGAATGGGATTGCCATGAAGGGAATTATTGTCAATGGAGGCATAATAATCTCTACTCTCAAGGGTAAGGGTATGAACTTGGGTTTGTAAAGAACCAACAACATGCATGAGAGAGAGGATATATTATGAGGGGATGGTGGGGGAAGTGAGAGGCACCTTAAGGGGTTATATCTTGCCATTGTGAGTGATCATAGGACCTAAAAAGGGGGAGTGGATGTTGAAAGAGGGGATGGAGGTGCGATAGGAAGATATGATTATGGAGGCTCTAAAAATATGTTAGGTGTAGAATCATGAGACATAATGAGAGGTGTATTAGGAGTAGGATTGGTGTCAACATGGCCATCATTGGAAGGAGCTTCGAAGTAGAAGGAAGAGGAGGTGTAGATTCACATTCAACAATTTTAACTGAAGAAACATCATTATTAACATGTGTAGTATCATTATCAAAATCAAAGTCACTATCAGTCATATTTTTGCAAGCAATGATTTCATCAAGATTATCATCAACATATAAAGAAGTGGTAGGAGTGCTAGCGTTAGATCTATCATTGCAACCATTAGAAACATTTTCAGAAGTAAGAATGGTAGCAACAAAATATTTATATACAACTTGACTAATAGCAGAACATCATTATCCATATTTACAATTGTAATATCACAAGTAGAGTCATTAACATCCATGTTTTTACAAGCAAGAACCTCATCATGCATAGAATATATATTAATGTTATCATTTGTAATAGTACAAGGAGGGGAGGATAGAGGGTTATGCATGGCTATGGGAAATGAGGGATAACATTGGGTAAAATTTTGGTCAAGGGAAACTATGCAAATATCAGAGTTTTGGAAACCAACAAGAAGGGAGTTTTGGTGGTCAAGGAGTAGTTGGAGGGTTTTGTGTCATATTGGGGATGGTAGATGACATCTTTTCAATGGCATTGAAAATACTAGTTGCATATGCATATAGGTCATATCGTGCTTTGGAGATGGGTACCTCTTTTGAGCCATGAGGGTTTGGGATCCAAGGAAAAGGGTTCGAATAGGAGTGGGGTTCACCAAATGATTTAATAAAAATATTTTTTTTTCAAGGTAACTTTTGTAACTAATGATAGACACCAATATAAAAATACTAAGTAAACAATATGAAACTATAAACAAATAAGAAGGATAGATGACGTAGTTGGTTTTCTATGTGATTTGGAGATATTCGGGACTATGTAGTCATTGGATATGACCGGAAATGATGATACAATGGCTAACGAAATTTCGAGACTTTGGACTATGTTGGGCGGGAGCACCCATGGGAGGACAGGGAGCACTTGGGCGCTAGTGTCTAACTGGGCACCGACTTCATGCAAATATTCAGGGATCTACCTTTCCTGGTTCTAAAGGTCTTTGATCGATATCCGATTTGTCACTCGACTTCGGTATTAGGATTTTCATGTTACATGTAACTCCGTAAAACAAACCCTAACTATCATATATATATATGAATCTCTTATTTGAATTTCGACACTAGTGACGAGAAAAGTCCAACTACGAACACAGGGATAAGGATAAGAAAAGTGAAAAGGTTGACCACAAATGTCAAAATGTGAAAAATAAATAAACAGGACATGAGCGTCGGGATGGACACAAGCACTTTAGTGCACTAGTTTCCTAAGATAAATGATGAAAAATGTGAGAAGACAGACATACAGGGATCCCTGTGACCTAACCAAGTGGATGCAAAATGACAAATGTGGAAGAGAGTCACAATAGAAAATAATCAAATAACATGGATAGATAAGAGATAGTGTCACCAGTGAATACTTTTCTTACTTAAGATTCATGCATATAACAACATACGACGACATAGCAAAATAGTAATATGATTTGTTATTTTGTGTCTCAAGTGGCACAAATGACCTTCTCATATAATATGAAACCATTTATTTTAGAGATATAGGGTATTAAATATTATCTATCTTAGGGGTACATCATGGTATCCCATGTTTACATGGATTTGTATCACTTTTATAGATAGGATTACGATAATGGTAACAAATTTGTTATATTGTTATAGATATGGGCATATGAGAACATTCCTATCTTAAGGTTGATGGTGACTCATAGAGGGTAGAATTTGGATATTTTATATGTAGATTGGTGGGTAGATGCCCCAAGAATTATTGGTCAAAACACTACACAATTTCAATATTTAATAAATGAGCTAGTACCAGGGGATGTCTTTAATTGGACATATAGCAGCCATGGTGGATGGGAAAAGGATCATATATAATTACGGAAATTGTATATTAGGAGATGACTTAGATATCATACCCTAAAGGAGATGGATTTATTTTAGCATGATAAATTTACTCAACAATTCAATATTACGTAGGATTCACCCCGATTCTAGTGACGTGGATCAAGATTGAGAGATATGAGCATCAATCGATAGAGTTTGGAGACTCTATAGATGCAAAGCTTATTGATATTGATAAAAACAAGAAAGATGATTGTATAGATATTAATAATATAGATAATTTGAAATGTACAAAAACCTACACACACTTTGGTGGATGAAGAGTTGTTAAGATCCATTATTTACTATTGAGATGGTAACACAAGGTACTCCCGTTGATGCAAAGGTACCAATGAATTTGGATATTCTAATTGTTCTTGACCCTCTAGATAATAATCCAAGTATGGATGTTTTTAATTTCACTTAGCATGATTATTTCATTTTATAGTGTTCATGTTTGCATAAACATGTATATATTAATAATGAATGATTAATACATGTGTGTATTTATCCATTTATGGACCTTCATGATCGAGGAAACATTTTGGTTTCTCACCCAATATGTTGGTGAAATTAAGGAGGGTGGGTGGGTAGAGCATGATATATAGGTAAGAGTGATTTATCCTCCTTGTTTGATCCTATTGTGAGGACTACAATAGCTTATTTTTACAAATTTTTCCAACATGATGAGGTGAAGAAGGAGCTAGTGTGGTTAAACTTATAGAGATACAAGTTCATACGCCTCCACCTCTTGATGATGCATTGAGTGTTACACTTTTTGGATTAGTTAGTGTGTCTCCAGTAGTATAACACTAGGCTTCATGCCCGCTTAGACTTATATTAGGAGTAAAAGGGTCAAGCACATTCGTGCTTGTGAGATGAGTCAATTCATTCAAATTTTCTAGAGCACTTCTTATAGATAGGAATGTGTACATTGATGTATCTTATGAAAATGATCCATATGTAGTTGTATTTGTATTTTGTACTTGATCATGACATATAACACTATTGATTTTTATATTGTAGACACAAAATCACGCACTTGGGTACATTTCTAGGTCCTAATACCATACTACTATTCATATGATTCCCGAGCAAGAAAACTAGTAATCGATTGTGACTACCTTTAGCCTCTTTGCTTTATTTCGAGTCTTCGTTCTAGTCTTACGAACCTTACAGCCCGATCCGAATTTTGATTCTTTATCTTTCTTGATTTTGGACATCATCTCCCAGCTAGGATGTCGGCACTGGGTGCCCTCGTCCCCTCTAGGTGCCCTCGACCTCTTTGTATCTTACTAGCCTCTTTTGGGCCTCTTTTATCTTTTGGGCATATTATTTTCTTGTGGAACAACCTTTAGTTGTCAATTACGAAATTCAAACAACGGAATCATATAAATACAAATTTATGTGACCATAATAAAGGACCAAGCTCTAAGCATCTATTATCATCACCTAAGGTTGCATCTAAAGGCATCTAAGAGCACCAAATAAATCCATCTAGCTTACATTTAAGGGACAAGGGACTACATTTTCTTCATACATGTATAGGAGGGGAAGTTAAACTTACCGAATGCTCACCCGAATCACGCAAAGCTACTAGGTCCTCCATTATATTTGTTTGTCAAGATGTTAGCATATATACCCATAATAACCATTATCAAAGCAATCATTCAAGTATAGAACATCGCATACATGATATCAAAACCAAATAAAACTAGAAAGGATTACAAATCAGATAAAAACTAATGCTAATTGCACCGGTATTCCCCATGCTCGAGATACATCAATAATCATAACACAACCTCCATAATCCATAATAGTTTAGTCTTACATAATATAAGATGAATACACCTCCATAACCAGAGACATTGGAGCATGCATAATTATCAAACCCTAGTCCATAACCACATATAAATACTCTCAGTACTCAAACGTGAACGGTGGTCATCCCAAAACAATGGCATACAACATATATATAGGGGTGGGGTCATTACCTTCACCGCCCATGCACTCTCCTAATAATAGGTGTGTCGAATAATAGACTACATGTATGCTTACAGAACAACTAATAATAGACTATCCTATAAATAAGGATTTCATTAATCCTATTAATAGCTCAATCCATGCATGATATTTCATCTTTGATCCACATATGCTTTATCCAAAAATAGACATTCTTTGACTGCCAAGTATCCTCGATTTTCTCTATATCTAAATCATTGCTTAGTCGTCACTCTATCTCGATTCTTCTATTTTTAGCCCGTAGTTCACGAAATTGGATAAGTCCAAAAGTTACCCTACTAAGGCATGAGTCCTCATGTGTTATCCCATATTGCCCGTGTGTGCCCCTTTGCACATGTCCCGCGTGCATTCTAGATCCTTGTGTGTGTTATATACTTTGCCAATTTTGTTGGGAAACCTTTACCCCACACTAATTGTATTTTTTTCTCGGAAATTTTGTTCCCAACTTGTTCCTCCAAAGAATTTTTGAATAAGAATAAAAGAATAAATAATTCAATACTCAAAAGAACTATCCCACCTATACACAAGCCATATCAAGTTGAAGGTTGCGAAAAAAAGTGTTAGGTTATGGAGCTGAATTGTTTCACGAGATAGCATGTTTTACACTTTCTTTGGTATACATAGTAGAATCCGACATCGGTCAAGCAAAGGAGCCGACATCGGTTAGGAACCGACATTAGTTACCTATGTGTGGAATGTTTTATTTAACCCGTGGGATTTAATCTATCTTTTGTTTTAAATTTAATTAAAAGATGTAATTACATGACTATTTTACCCTAAATTTGTATATGGCTATATAAGCTTGAAAACTAGGGTTAGATAGGTTGTGAATAAGAAAAGAGAAGAAGTGAGCTATCCTTGGTTGAAATGATGAAGAAGAGGAAGAAGAAAAAGTAGATTGCATGAATACATGAGCTTTTATGGTGAGAAGTTGGACTGAAGGAAATTATAGGTACATAAATAATGAGAAGATGGTATTGTCTTCTCCGCATTTCCTTAAATTGTTTAGTATCATGTAATGGCTTGCATAGTATGTAAAGCACTTAGGTTTTCTTCTTGTTAGACCCATAGGTTGTTGTGAGATCTTGTATTGCAGATCCATAAGATCATGTTGAATTGGTGATCCATAGGAATCTAGCATTATAGAGGAATTTGTCTTCATGTTTGTAGGTTGATGAAGTAATGGAGGAGAAACTTACTTCTTGGTGCATGGTTATGATTACACATTGGTAGACCTTCTAAGAGGTCTTGTTTACAGATTCACAATGAGAGCTTGGTTACATAGTGGTAGATGCAGGGTAGCTTCTGGTATGTGAGATCTAGTGGTGTTTCAGAGGCATGATTGTAGTGCACTCAAGTAGATCTAGTTAGATATCTAGATGAGACACCGGTGGTGGTATGGAGGCATGGTTTAGTGTTCTCAGGTAGATCCAGTTGGAGATATGGGAGGAATAGATACTCTTGTAGAGATAAATGTACTCTTGTGTAGAAGAGTTGGTTTAAAATCTCTTATTATATTATATATATGAGATCTCTATCTTTGGTGGACGTAGCCCACATTGGGTGAACCACGGTACATGTTATGTTATGTGTGTGTACTTTTGTTTGATTTGGATTATTCTTGTTTATACTTCATGGTGTCCCCGAGATTTCACCCTAAAATGCTGGGACTACCCTTATAAAATTTTCTATTATTTTCAAAGTAACAGTTGTTTTGTGTTTTTTTCTACAGTTGTTTGCATCACTCTAAGGTAACCCTCGAGAGTCATAAAAGCCAAATTTTCCAAATACCCACATGTTAAGACTCACTCTATCCCTTCACGTTTTGTCTGAGAGAATTTTGATTATTTATTTATTAAATAAATAAAGTTCTTTTAAAAATAGATTGAGCTAAAATTGGAGGATTTATGTTATATAAAGCACTTCACCCCATCATTATTACCATAGAACATTCACTCGGGGGGAAGAATTTTTACAGATCAACTAATTGGAGAAATTTTTGAGCAATTGCCTACAACTTCTTTTTTTTTTTTATTTCTTTTTGTCTATGTTTTGGTTTGTTTTCTCTGAAATTTCCTGTAGCCTATTCATTCTTCCTACCATATCTTTACCCAGGACTAGGGTTTTGAAAAGTTATCCAGTATTTTTATTACTAATTTTTCTACAGTGATCAGAGCTCGAGATTCTTTCATAAGATTGCAAGAAGTCGCTTGGTCCAAAAGGGTGCAAAAATGGATTTTATGAAAATAAGAAAAATATTTCCATCAATGTGTAGAGCTCGAGAAAATATGCACTTTTAGAGAAAACAACACCTAAAACGAAGCCAAGGAATGAAAGTTATAGCACATGCAAGTTTTGTTGCTACATCTTCCCGCCCTTTCCAAAAATGGCAAATTTTATTCAAAATTTTGGTGTGATGGCAAGTCATGCATCTCGATACTATGAAAGGAACAATAACTAGATCGTACCAAGCCAAGAACACATATGCTAATCAAACACTACGATCAATAAGATGAAATAAATTCACCGAATAACTTTACATAAAACCTTTAAACAAATGAGCAACAATATCATATATTATTATGGAACTCAATCAAATACAATGAGAATGGACCTTGCTTATATAGGCAAGGAATAACAATCTAAGAACCAATCAAGGTCGTAGATCAAGCCATAAATCATGGAAAGAACTAGTCATCAAAGAACTAGTCAAGTCCATAGATTTATGAGAGAACTAGACATCAAGGATCTAGTCAATACCATAGATCTAGGAAAGAACTATACCTAACAACTAGATAATATCTCCTAATATCTAAATAAGATAAAAGAAATATCCACACACATAAGTGGGTGAGGATAAATACAATAAAGGTAAATAAAGTACCTAGGTGAACATGAGCTAAGGTAAATACCTACTCTAACACCCCCCTCAAGTGAAGCTAGGGGCCAAAATAGATGTGGAATGTCCACAGTATGAGTCCCGAAACTAGGCCTGATGAGGTACTCATGTACAATAACTGGGAAAAAGGGACACCACAAGGTACCCAAAACCAATAACAATAAAGTAAAGAGAGAAAAACCCACTCCAAGGCATCCCAAGAAGCTCGGCTCAAAAACTCGTATAATGTTGAAGAAGTTTGGTGTGCACTATGGTCTAAATCCATGGCTCGATCATAGAACTCAAAAACAACTGACACTGGGCTTCACCAGAATAGCTCCATACAAGGAGACTATCAACGAAGTGATGTCAAAAGTGCAAAAAACACCAAACATAATTCGATCAACTGCTGCAAATAGGTGTGCCACGATCCAAGAACAATAACCAAAGCAACAAGGCAAGGACACAAACTCTAGAGTGTCATGATCCAAGAAAAGCCAAGGTAACAAGGCAAGGACATGAAACCCGAAGAAGCAGGATCAACACCACACCCTCCCATACTGCTGAATGGGTGGAGTGATGCTACAAATCTGTATGAGTTGCCCAAAATCAACTACTCAAACACTGACAAAATAACACTGGACTTCACCAGAATAGATCCCCCACAAGAGATACTGTCAACATGTCAAAAGTGTCAAAAATACAGATACAAAATCTCTCAACAAATAAGAGAGATACACTACACTTGCTAAAGAAAAATGCTCAAAACAAGAAGCATCACAATGCAGAAGGTATAGAAAGTGGAGCAAGAGGTTGAATAGTGGAGGAGCCACGCCTGTAGAGTCCTCTTAATGAATGCCTATGTCGCCACCACGAGTGATCAAATATCCACCCCAAATCAACATGGATGGATGAAGAATATGCCTACATATGACTTGGTGTAAAATGCACAATGGGTGCATGCAAAATAACATCAGAATGTGTGTCAAGTTGATCATGTCTGAAAGTTGAAATCTCAGGTTTCTCAAGCCTGAGTGAAGATGTAGAACTCATGTGTTGCTCATGATCCTCAAAAAGAGTCGAGTGAACAAACAAAGGATCTCTATCAATGTGTGATCCCAATGAAGTATCTACTCAAAAACCAATGTCATGACGAGAATTCCACTTAACATGTGGAATAGAGGAAACAATACCCTATGAATGTCTGCCAATGACTCTGCTAGTGAGACCCATAGAATAGAGCATGTGAGAACTGAATGCAGTGGTATGCTTCCCAAAAAATCCATGCAGTTGAGCAGAAGTAGGATACACAACATGTGGTACTGTAATAGGCATAGATGTGGAAGAGCATGCAGTAACAAGCTTCATAGGTGTATGAGCATCAAGATCAGAAGACTCAAAGAATGACACATCAATGTCAATGGGTTTAGGAGCAATAGCTGCAAGTGGACTAGAAGCATGGATATGGTTGTCCATAATATGATGGTGATGTTATAGGTTAGCAAGTTTATTCTTCAGGAAGTGTATTATTGTATCTTTATCGTGAATGAGTGATTGTAGAAGAGAATTTCACTTCTTGAGCAATCTATTTTCTTCCAAAATTTTACAATATCCTCTTGAAGTCCACACACTTCAGAGAAAAGCATATCATTCTCAGAATCCATGATAGATACAAAATGCAACTCCCATAAGTTTAGGATGTCGAGATCAGCCAAAATTACGTCCACAATTGATTACAACACTCCTCCATATTTGGAACTTTATAATTATAGTGCAAGTCTCAAAATAAATATTTCCAATGGAAAGAGCACGAAAAAACAAGCACTTTCACAAAAATGACACTCAAAACCGAGTTACCGATCAAAAGTTACAAGTTTTTTTAATATTTTGCTTTGTTATTTATTTTAGTTGCCACTAAAATAAAATAAATTGTTGTTTCCTTCACCACACAAATAAAATTAAAGGGGGCTGAAGTTAAGCACTTATTAGTAGGAATCACAATCTTTAAGCCCTCATATGACCATGCCATATGACCAAGGGCTAAGGATTTTAATGGGGGTGCCTTGGAGTGGGTTTTTTCTCTCTTTACTTTGTTGTTACTAGTTTTGGGTACTTTGCAGTGTCCCTTTTTTCCCAGTTATTGTACATGAGTACCTCATCAGGCCTAGTTTCCGGGACTCATACTATGGACATGCCACATCTATTTTGGCCCCTAGCTTTACTTGAGGGGGGGTGTTAGAGTAGGTATTTACCTTAGCTCATGTTCACCTAGGTACTTTATTTACCTTTATTGTATTTATCCTCACCCACTTATGTGTGTGGATATTTCTTTTATTTTATTTAGATATTAGGAGATATTATCTAGTTGTTAGTTATAGTTCTTTCCTAGATCTATGGTATTGACTAGATCCTTGATGTCTAGTTCTCTCATAAATCTATGGACTTGACTAGTTATTTGATGACTAGTTCTTTCCAAGATTTATGGCTTGATCTACAACCTTGATTGGTTCTTAGATTGTTATTCATTTCCTATATAAGCAAGGTCCATTCTCATTGTATTTGATTGAGTTCCATAATAATATATGATATTATTGCTCATTTGTTTGCAAAGGTTTTATGTGAAGTTATTCTCGGTGAATTTCTTTATCTTATTGATCGTGGTGTTTGATTATCATTTGTGTTCTTGGCTTCAATTACAATAACTGGTTATCGTTCCTTTCAGTCTCCTCAACCCCGACCTCCTCTATTAGCTTGACCATCAAAGGGATCTTTGTAAACCCAAATTTGGTAGCCCAACTCTTCTTGATTGTCTGTCATTTCCTCTCTATTGGGATCTCTTTCTTGTTGTTTTTCTTGACTGGATTCTTGAGTCTCTTCCCAACATGGACTTGGGAAACCAAGAGGAGTTGTAGGTTGGGGTTCAACCAGCTTTATAATTGTTTTTGGTGGGGAGGAGGTGGAACTTCTTGTTTCTTTAGAGGGAATGACAGCTTGGGAAAGAAAAAGGGAGAAGAATTGAAATGGGGTGGAAGATCGGAGATGGAGAAGAGAAATCAACAATTGGGGCAGCAACTGAGGGGCTTGACTCTTGATCATGTTGAAATGATAAATTTTGAGAAAGAGAAAATGAAGGACATGGAGCTGGTGGTTGACTTACCCATTGAAAAGGTTGTCTCGCACTTTGTTCATAAGCCTCAATTTCCTCAATCCACTGTGTAAGCTGAGGCAACACTTCAACCATGAAGTCAAGCTTCTCTTGAGGGTTGTAATGTCTTAGAAAAGGGCATCCCCATGGACAAGGTGTCCTACAACCAATCTTGGATGCCTTCATTTGTGTTATGGCCCTTGACTGAACCATGTCATCCTCCATTTTTTTAATCTTCTCTAGAAAACCAAAATTCTCCACATATTTGTCACCATTGTATGCATCCCCTTGTTCTTGATAAGCTCTATGGCCAAACTAACTTTGACCCTGCTCATATGGGTAAGCATAATGGTCTTGGATCTGATTATAATGCTGATTTGGAGGAGTTGGGAAATGCATTGGAGGTGAACTGTATTGCTGCTACAAGTGTGAGTTCCATGAAGGGAATGAAGTCATGATTGCAAAACTTCATGGAATGGGAGAAAATGAAAGAGATGGAAGAAGAAAATGGATAAAAATGAGTGAAAATGGATGGAAAAGGTCTGCAACTTAGAGAATGGGTTATTGACCAGATGGAGTCGTCAGATGTTCTTGCATGTGCCTCAGAAGGCTTAACCTTAACAGAACACACCAACCTACTAAGATGAAGTGGTAAGGTGCTTCAGACCTATCCCACTGGGTGTGCCAAAACTGTTAGTGTAGTTGCATGGTGGCTTATGATTTGTTATTTGTAATGAGACACCTTGGAAAGATGGAAGATCTAACCTCAATGTCCCACTGGGCATGCCAAAACTGTTAGTGTGGTTGCACGGTGGCTTATGATTTTTGTTTGTAATGAGACACCTTGGAAAGATGGAAGATCTAACCTCAGTGTCCCATCGGGCATGCCAAAATTGTTAGTGCAGAATCACAACACCCTTGAATGGCCCGGGTGTGAAGTGGGGCATTCGATGTGATTGCACAACATGGGACCATCTCTCAAGTTGTGGGACTTGTAAAACTTGAGATGGACCTCCGGAGAAAGTCAATTCTTGCTTCCTAATCTACTTGCCACAAGCTACTCCAGTGCAAGCAGAATCTAATCTATCCTAATCTAACCATTCCAAGGGGACATGGAGAAAGAGAGAGGGTGAAAGAGCCTACACTAAGTGGTGATACACTAGAAAAGGAAGTGGTTGAATCACATATCTGACTGCCTGAAGTGGAGAGAGGTGAGAAGAGGAGAGGGTGGACAGAATGCACCATGGACCAGAGATAGATTTCACACAGAACACCACTTCAAAACCCATTAAGCACAGCTCCCATAACATGCAACAAACATCAGAATATGCACAAGATATACCTGCGCAACAATGAGATTTAAGAAGAGACAATAAAATGATCCAAGGATGGACAGATGCATCACGAAACATATTTTATTGCTCCAAAATTTTACACGGTACATCATCAGTGGGCAAGAGGCAAGAAAACGCCATTACAGAGCCATGTGAGGAGGCTTAGACTCCGCATTCTACCCTAAGGAAGAAAGAGAGGGGGCGGAGGAGAAACAACGACCAACAACCTTTGAATATGCCACTTCATTACAATATATAGAAGAATGAGAGAGAAAGAGAGGGAAGAATTCAAATCCTGCTTCAACCACCTTGAGATATGCATTGAATCCTGCTTTGAAATCTCAACCACTATCAATCAATTCCCCTCTCAAATCCACCTACAATATGTTGATTTTGGTTCCCGGTGGATCAAATTAAATCTAGTCTGGTAGTTGAAGAAATCGGATTCTGTATTAATGGCTGGAAAATGTTTTCCCATTTTTACCCACTAAATCCTATTAAGAATGATATTTTATGTTTCCATGGCATAGATGGCGTTGAGACATTTCTAAAAAGTCTTTCCGCCCAAATATGAGTTTCCAGTCAAAAGATATGGTTGTTTGAATATTCGAATTGCGAGAGCGTAATATTTAAAGAGTCTGTCCATACAGGGTCCACGTGGTGGCCTCACGCATCTTGAAGATTCAGCCCCTTCCTTTTGCTCTTGAAATCATCTTTGGACTAACATGTGGTAGTTTTTGTGGGCTCCTTTTTATTTTTTTGAACTCTCTTTGCTCTACGGGGCCAAAATTCGACCACTGGACACGTCGAGGCCTAGCGCTTGTTTGGAAACCCACTCCAAATTTTACTTTTGAAATAGCATCATGTTGACAGTTGGCTCCTTCCACTGGCCTGCCTCTACTTTGACTATTCAAACCCCGACTCTGTCCCTTTTTTACAGGACACATGGTGAGCCCGCGCTCATTTGGAAACCCGCTCAGGATTTTACCTTTGAAGGAGCGTCGTTAAGACACGTGGCACCTTCCGCCTACACTCTTATACTTAACCAATTTAGGCTGCTTTTGAATTTGACCTCTGTTGACCATTAGCCACATGGAGGGTTGGCACAAGTTTGAGTCTCCACCTTGGGCTCCCATCTTGAAATTGCATCGTTGAGATGCTTGGCACCCTCCACTGACTCTTAGACTTTTCAACGGCTGGTGCAACTTTTGGGGCTCTAGACACGTGGAGGCTTGGCACTTGTTTGAGTCTCCGCTCTTTGGATTTATCTTTGAAGTAGTGTCATTTGGACACTTGGTAGCTTCCGTTGTCTCCTCCATACTTAGCCAATTTTGGGGCTCGTTCTGAATCATTTATAGAGCCCAAAGACTTTGAACCTTCTCCGTTTCTTTTCCTTTGAGCCTCTGGCTTCTTTTACACTGTTCTCTTCCTTGCAGACCCTGCTTCTCCATTTTAGAGTCCCGCCTGTAACTTGTTTGTTGGATTTGAAGCATGGGCTCATTCGATGGAACCATTTCTTGAATTTCTTCCTGCATGGGGTCATGTTTGATCAATTTTGTCGAGGAAAAATTGGGATAACTAGCAAGACCGGGAATTTTTTACTGCAACGTAGGGTGAAATTTCCCATTATGAAAATCAAATCACTTAACCGAAAGATGGAATTTTTGGAGCTACAATGCAAGCTATAAATTCCCATCACTTCAACTTTCTATTTTTAACAAATACCCCTGCCAAAAATTTTGACCCACCTTGGTATTAATGGATGTGATTAATGGTATTTCTAGCTGAGTTTGGCGTCATAAATAGGAAGAAAGTCAATGTAAGTGGATGAGCTAAAGAGAATTCAAGGATGCATGCTAAAAATAAATAAAATAAATTCATTAAAAAGCAATCAGAAGCATGCAAAATTGGGCGCCCAAATTGGATGAAGAGGCGTGACTTTTAATTAATTAAATTGCCAAAAATGGGAAATGGAAATTATTAAAAATAGCATGTAAATGGCTATATAAACATGGGACGCCATAATTGAGAAGAAGCTAATTCTTTTGTATGAATTTTGCATCCCAGACAGGTTTTGGCGCCAAGGGAAGGAGGATTTTGCATTAAAGAGTGTTTTCCATTGTCGGGAAGCTTCTAGTTTTGGCGCATTGGGTTGGAATAGCCTGATTTTTGTTATTCTGATTGTTTGCATGTTGGTATAAGTGCCGGTATTCATCACAGTGCTCATATTAGTGAAAGGAAGTTCAAATCAATGTCAGATACATTGAATATTTCTTCCGAATCAAAAGAAATTTCCAGATCTGCACAAATTGATCCAATTACATGGGATTTCGGCAAAAATTCATCCTCTTGTTTCTAGCGCAGCCCGTGTGGAAGTCAGTGCATGGAAAATTCCTTCCAGGATCTTGTGCATGTGCTCCCAATCTTCCCATTGAAGCCTTCATTGAATTTACTTGCATTTGCATTCGTCTAAAGTGATTTCCAAAATTTAAAATTGCTCATATACAATTAAAAATAAAAGATGATGAGTTTTGTCTAAATTGTTTACGGCAAACATTGCACTGGTGCACGTACTGGAGAAGAACTACAAAAGCTTCAAGGATAAGAGGGAAGACATGTCAGAGGCAACACCCGTAAGCAAAATCACATTCAGTTGCTTCCAGATCCAGTTTGGTGAGAATCAAAGGCAAAAGAGTCAACCGCATGCAAACTATGGAAAAAGAACAAGACTGGGAGTGTAACAACTTTCTTCTAATTTATTTTCCACTTTCTTCTTCTTTCTCTTATTTTCTCCAACAAAGTAATTGAGCAATCTTAAGTGATTGGTTTAAAATCCGTTACTTGAAGAAGTCAATTACTTGGAAATAGGTGGCAGACATGCAAAATAGAAGGTTCTATTTTCAGTTATAAATCATGCATGTCATGCAAAGAGGAATTCCAGGAGGGAGATTTCTAGTTGTTTCCTTTACAACTTCCACATGTGCCAGTTCAGTTATAGTTTCTTATTTGTAAATTTCCCTCTATACACTATAAATAGAGGAAGAACCTATGGGTTAAGGAACAGAATTTGTAATCAGCATTCTTGTGTTCTAAACTTTGAGTTGAAACCCTTGATATCTTTCTGAAAGCTAAGGAATTGAAAGGAGGCAAATTTCCGGAGAAATTTTTGTCAACGGTGCATTTTTCTCACTTTTGTGTAGATATTTGCATAAACTTTGTGTTATCTCAAATATAGATTTGAAACTTTCCTTTTCTTTAAATTTTATATTGTGAGATCTGTTTATTTCATCTATGTGCATGAGACCAACTCTGCGAACTATTGGTTGGATTGCACATCTTCTTTGCTTTCTTCCCGGATTCAATTATTTCCCCCTTTTGCAAATATTTCTTTACAGTTGCTTACTTGCTGCAGAATTGCCTAGCTATGGCTCATGAGCTTTGCAATTAAAGTAAAACCCACAAACAGTTACTCAAATCTATAATTGATAAAAAAAAAATCATACACAGGAGCCTCACCAGTAAATGAGGGAGATTTATCTCACGACTACCTAGGTTTTCAGCTATGCAGAAAATCTAGCCAACACTTCCACTCCTGTAGATTTTGTGGGGATTGTTAGATTTGTATTTGCATGTTTTGGATTTGATATTCTATAGTTGCATTTTTTTCTACATAGACCCATCCCCAACAAAAAGCTATGGGAACTCATCATTTAAATTTCTCTCCAATTCCTTCCATTCATGTATTTCTTCTTATTCTTTCCCAAGTGCCGCTTATATAATCCTTGGTATTTGGTTAGGCACCAATTCTTCTACTTGACTCTTGAGTTCCTAGAATACCATGGTTAATTATGTTAATACCCCTTCAATTACGTCCATGTTCTCCAACACCATTTCTGAATTTTTTTGATATAAAGCTTTAGTTTATCTTTCTTGGTATTAATCAACTCTTTATGTTCTGACAACTTTGCCATAACCTTAGTGCGCTCTATCTTATTTGTTGGTGTCTTCTCTTTTATAGCCCTAAATTTTTCCTCTTCATCACTCACCCTCGAACTAAGGATCGGGTCACACTTCTCAAACTTATTAAAATCCAAGTCGGCTTTACTACTTTCCTCCTTAAGCTGTGTGAACAAATCCTCAAGCTTTATTATCCTAGCCTCAACAACTATCTTATTTGCTTCCTTTTCCTTTTATCATTCTTCACTATTAGCCCACACCACTTTTGATATTCACTAGAAGCATCCTCCTGTGTCCTCAAGATATTCCATCTCATTACTATAGTCACTCCCGACATGGCTTACTAAGGCCATTCATTGGCCCAAAATGTTCTTTACCAACGCACCTTCCCCGCATAAGCTTCCTTTGTGCGTCCTGTTCACCTTGGATATCCTTCTTCAAGCATCAATTTCTCATTCTTTCTTTTTGATCCTCCACCATTACTCGTAAGGTAGCCCTTGTATCCATATTTCTATGCATGAAATCCACGGCCATCTTATTCAAGGAATTGCATGCCTACTCATCTATTAAGTACATGGGATCTACATGTTTGTACCTCTTCCCAAGTTCTCTCTTCAACTTTATTACACCGAGGGACTTATCACTCACCTCAAACTTGGGCTCCTCTGCATTCATATGCATACTATAGGATATCATCTTCCTGGTGCATGAGACCCTCCATGTTTATCCATTAAGTCCCAACCATATATTTTATTTTTGGGCACCGTTCTATGGAATCGCACCCTCAGGACCTTTGTAGGGTCATCTACAAAGTCCCTATGGGGTGATCTAGGAGTCCATCACTTCCTCACTACCTTCACCTTTGTTTGATGTTTCTTTAGAGTAAATGTGCCTATGTCGGTTCCATGTTCTATGCCCTTATATTCACTAATGACATAATCGTCACCACTTCTTTCTCCGTATTCACCTCCTCACACTCGGTGATTTTTCCTTGGGTGGAATTTTGTTCTTTTCGTCCTCCCTAGTGCTAGATTTTATATGTTCCTTTTCCTTTTTCTTCACCGGTTGTTTTTCCCATTCACGCTCTATCTCTTTCATCAAAGTCTCTCCCTTATCTTCTTGATGAACTCTTTCTTTGGAAACTACTTGAGATCTTTCGTGTTTGACCTTTTTCTATATTATCCTTAGGTGGTTGACAAGTCTCTATGTTATCATCATGTTTCCTCCTCCTGTAGTAAATTTTATTTATGTGCAAGTGATCAAGCCCACCTTCCTCATCTTCTTCTTCCCGATTATCTTTGTGCGTTCTCTTGAGAGGTGGTACAACAGCTTCTCATAGGATGTGGAGAAATGTATCTCAGAACTTCCATTTCTATTCCACCTTGGGGTTTTGGCCTTATAACTACAAAGACTTTGCATATTATCCCCTTTATTGTAACGTTCATCACGGGACTCGTGTCCAAAGTATCGGCTCTAAAGTCTACAAATATGTAGGCATAGAGTTATACTTGTAGGTGGCATGCAAAATGTTCTAGTTAGAATCCACCTTATCAACATCAAAATTTAACTTTTGTGTGTCCTTAATCCTATTTACTGTGCACTTGAAATATTTGGTAGTAAATGAAAATTTTACTTTGAAATGTTCTTAATCCTGAAACGTGCAAAATCTGCGTAGTGTTGCATCACTGCAAATTTTACTTGTTCTGCAACCTCTCTTTGGTATTTCTTGTGGAGTACACCATTCATTTTCAAACAATGTGAACAACCCGTTATACCACTTATCCACTCTAGCCTTATATGCATTGGTGATTGTGCCATCACAAGTGTAACCTGTGAACTAAACTGCATGAGACTTATACACTGGTGGGTAAACCCACATGTCCTCATCTGATCCATCTAGGACTCCAATTTCCCAGAAAATAATTAATAGGAGGATCGAGCCCCAAGTAAGTTTTGCTCGCTTTTCATTTTGTGACTTGGTGATCTCGAAAATCAACCGAATTTTTTTCGACCACTGAGACCCTTATAGGCTTTAATTTTTTTACCAAACTCATCCCATTATAATCAACTTAAAGCAATGCAATAATTAAACACACTGCACACAGGTTGATAATGGAGTTTGGAAGAATGCCTACATCTTCGAGTTCATTAATAGAACTGATTTATTATCCACTTTAATGACTACAATTCTAATACAAAATTACAATCAAAGCATGATAATATTGAATACAAAAGGAACAAGAACCTTTATCATGACCACCGAGTAGTTACCCTAACTTATGAAGCAAATTTGATCCAATATTCTCCTCCATGGTACAATTCCCTATGGCTCCCGATCAGTCTTCTAGACGTTATTACGACATCCTATGGCTCCCCAGGTCAGTCTTCTAGACATTACATACTTTGAAGTTGTGGCTCAATAAACCTGAAGAACAAGAACCTCCTCCATGACCACCGAGTGACAATATCCCGACTTATGTAGTAGATCTGATCTTCTTTGCAGAATACCCTATGGCTCCATTGTCCAGGCTCCACAACATCTCCAGTGAGTTGATAATAACTACCGTATCCATGAAGACCTCTACACGTCCATTGCAAGATGCTAAGTATTCTTCCAGAAACCTCCACACTCCCGTTATGCGGTCTGCTAATTCATCAATGTCACTAGATAACAATTTTCACCAACGAGCTCAATATTGAATAATGACCCTCCTCCGAAGCCAACAATTTGATGATACGTCCAACGTCTCGAGGCTATGAGCACTATTGCTTCTCTTTGCTCTATCATGTCCCTCGGCTCCATGACGTCTTTGGGCTCCGGTTTGACAAGACTCTTGATCTATGAGTTAAAATATAATAACTCCCGAAACCATTAATGTTTAAGATGCCTATATTATTACTATGTAGATCTTATATCTTCTTATGCCTATAGTAATAGGATATAGGTCATAATCATGCCCATACTATTACATTATAGGCCATCATGCTTGTACTATTACAATATAAGCCTTTTTATCTCTCCATAATGCCTATAGTAAAATAGGACTTCTGTCTCCATAACATCACCATGAACATGCCTTGGAACTTTTCCTTTTGTCCTCCTTAGCTCGGGCTTAGAGTACTGATTCTCAGAGAGAACATAGCTTCATCGCCTATAGGACTTATTTAATGCCCGATAGGAAATAAGAGATAAAATATGTGGAATATTCCCTTACGAGAATGCAATGATAGAAACTAATATGTGGAAAATATTTCAGATCTCAAATAAAAGTGCAGAATAAATAACACAACATAGAAAGATAGTATTTAACGTGGTTCACCCAATTTGGGCTACATCCACCAAGAATCACTTGCTCGATTTTATTACAAGCCTCCACTCTCTCAATACGATACCCAGATCCGTTTGGAGCTATGCTCAACAAACTCTGAGAAATTTACACCTAAATTCAAAGCACATCTCGCAATGCATTTGCTTGTATGTGTATCATATGCATAAGACCATATAAATAGACAATTGCTTAATCGGTTTGATACGAACCGTGGGTAAAAAAAACGTGCGTATCAAAACAATGGGTATCGAAAAAAAAACCATGGGCCCAAAAACAACCCATAACGGTTACCCATTACCCATGGGTTAATAAACCACCCATGAAAATTTACTTCGGGGGCTTTGCCCCAAACCCCCTGACCCACTCACCGGTGAGCGGGACCACCGTAAAAATACCCGAGTGTAACACATAGAAGGTGTACCACACTCTAACATGAAAATAGGCTCCACAAACATAACAATCTCCCACTTGGAGACTAATTTCCATTGAGCAAGCTTCTCAACCCTTCACTGTCATCCGTAAAGGCCAACCAAAGCTGAACATAACTTTATTTTATCCCTTGTGACCACCTTGGTCATCATGTCTACAGATTCTGACTGTATGAATCTTCTCCAACTTCAACTTATCTTCCTCCAAAGTTGTCCTGATGAATTGATATCTCAATTGTATATGCTTCATCCTGGAGTGGAAAGTAGAGTTCTTAGCTAGGTGTATAGCACTCTGACTATCACTATGTAGCTTACATTCCTCTCGCTTTATGCCCCAACTCCTCAAGCAATTGTTGTAACCAAATCATCTCTTTGCTTGCCTCTGTGGCGATAACATACTCACCTCCATGGTTGACAAGCCACCAGCTTCTATAGTTGTGAAATCCACTTCATGTTGTCCCACCTACGGTGTAAATATAACTGTCATGCTCCTCCCGGTATCTACATCTCCAGGCTATGTCTCGAATCTACATAACCACGTAAAGTGGTGTCGATCCACCGTAGCATAAAACTATCCCCATGGTCCCTCTCAAATACCAAAGTATCCACTTTACTGCTTGCCATGCTCTTTACTGGATCACTCATAAATCTACTCACGGCTCTCCTACTTTGCATGGGCAATATCGGGCCTAGTGCATACCATAACATACATCAAACCGCCAACCGCTAGTGAGTAAGGTACCTTGGACATATGGTTTCTTTCCTGCTCTGTCTTGGGACACTGCTCCTTTGATAACTTAAAATGGCCTGCCAAAGGAGTCCCAACCGGTTTATCATCTTGCATGTTAAACCTATCCAATACCTTCTTAATGTACTCTTCCTGAGATAAATTCAACTTCCGTTCCTTCCTATCCCGAGTTATCCTCATACCAAGGATTTGTCTCGCAGCCCCCAAATCCTTCATATCAAAGGATTCACTTAGTTCTTTCTTGAGTACTTTTATTTCCTACATGTTTTTACCTGCAACTAGCATGTGATCAACATACAAACACAGGATAATATAACTTCCATCCTCGAATTTATTTGTGTACATGCAATGGTCGAATGACATCGATATAACCTTGCTCCATCATGAAGCTATCAAACTTCTTATACCATTGACGTGGAGCTTGTTTCGAGGCCATACAAGCTCTTCTTCGATTTGCACACCATCTCCTGTTTACCTTTGACTTCATATCCTTCGTTGCTTTGCATATATAGCTCCTCCTCCAAATCACCATGGAGAAATGTAGTCTTTACATCTAACTGTTCTAAGTGCAAGTCTTCTACTGCCACTATTCCAAGAACAATTCTAATAGAAGTCATTTTTACTACAGGAGAAAAATCTCATCAAAATCTATACCTTGTTTCTGTGCAAACCCCTTGACCACCAACCGGGCCTTATATTTTTCTTTCTCCTTCATATTTAACTCTGTACACCCACTTGTTCTGCAATGTTATTTTGCTTTCCGGTAGCTTCACCAAATCCCAAGTCTAGTTCTCCATGAGAGACTTATGCTCCTCATCCATGGCTTGCTCCCACTTCTTACTGGCATCTACCTACATTGCTTCATCAAAGCTCTCTAGTTCTCCACTATCAGTGAGTAATAAATAATAAAGAGAAGGAGAAAAACGTTCAGGTTCTTTTCTTACCCTACAAGACCTCCTCACTTGTAGGAGTTTGGGGTTCCTATTGAGTAGGTTCTGAACCGATTCATGGGTCACTGTCCCATCCAGAAGATCCTCTACCACTGCATATTCTTTCTTGGATTCTTCCTTGTTTTCCTGCAACTGTTTCTTATACATGACTTTCTCATTAAAGACCACATCCCTAGACCAAATGATTTTCTTGTCCTTAATACTCCAACATTTAAATCCAAAGTCATCACCACCATAACCAATAAAAGTGCATTTTTTTGATTTAGCCTCTAGCTTGGTCCTATCATCCTTGTCAATATGAATAAACACCTCACATCCAAAGACTCTAAGAAATGAGTAATCGACTTTCTTACCGTACCAAGCCTCCTCAGGTATGCCTCCATCCAAGGCACTTGAGGGTCCTCTATTTATTAAGTACACAGCTGTGCTCACCGCTTTTGCCCAAAAATAAAGAGGCAGTCCTGCATGTATCCTCATGCTCCTAGCATGTTCCATTATTGTTTTGTTCATCCTTTCTGACACCCCATTCTGTTGTGGGGTTCCTGGAACCGTCTTTTGCCTGCGGATTCCATTCTTAGAACAATAATCATCAAATTCATTGCTACAATACTCCCCTCCATTATCTGACCTGAGACATTTTAACTTAAGACCTGTTTCATTCTCTACCAAGGCTTTCCATTTAACAAAAGTATCAAATACATCATATTTTTTTCTAATACAATAAACCCAAACTTTCCTTGTTACATCATCAATAAAAGTAACATAATAACTTGAACCCCCAAGAGATGATACAGAGCCGGCCCCACACATCGGAATGTACCAGCTCTAACTTACTCTCTTTCTTTGTAGGTCCAACCTTCGAAACCTTACTCGATTATGTTTCCCATATATGCAATTCTCACATAAATCCAAACCTATTTATGTATATCCAGGAAAAATTTTCTTTATGATGTCCATGCTCTTATGGCTCATATGACCGAGCCTATAATGCCATAATGTTGTATCTGCATCTCGAAGCCGCAAGATTGCAATCATTAGTACTATCGGTGGATAAATACAAGGTTCCAACCTTCTTACCTCTTGCCACCACAAGAGCACCCTTGTAACCTTCCAAGAGTCAACCGTAAATATCACGGTCAACCATCACTTCCCAATTGCCCAAATCATATCAAATTTCTCCTTAATGTAGGCACATGTATGGCATCCTTCAATAGCCATGTATTCCCATTCTCGCATCTTAACCTAAACGAGAACCTTTTCCAACTATATTGCAAGGCTCATCATCACCAAGAAAAACATGCCCAAAATCCCTTGAGCATAATCAACAAAATAATTCCTATGTGGAGTAGCATGAAAAGAAGCTCCTGAATCTAAAACCCAAGATTCAATAATATTATGCAAAGAAAGAATCAAAGCATCCTGACATACATTCCCGATGCCACATTTGCCTCCTTGTTTTCTTCCTGTTGTTTCTTCTTGTCTCGAAGCTCCCAACAGTCCTTCTTTGCATGCCCAAACTTTCCACAGTTCCAACATACAATCTTGCTCTTGGATTTTGACCTTGCCTGATCTTTCGATTTTCCACGGTTTCCTCTATTCTTCTGTCTCCCTCTAGTTTCCACTGTCAAAGCATTCCACAAGTAGAAGATTCCTAGAGATTTTTCTTCGCATTTCCTCACTTAGAATCACCCCTACAACATCCTCAAACTTCAACTTCGAGTTAGCTGGAACCGAGTTTCTTACCACCATTACTAGGCTATTCCAACTTTCAGGTAAAGAGCATAGAATTAGTAAAGCCCTAACTTCTTCATCAAATTCTATTGTAACCGAAGCTAGCATATTCACAACCGTATTGAAATCATTTAAATGATCTCAACTATTGAACTATTCTCAAGACATCTTCATATTAAACAACTTTTTCATTAAAAATATCTTGTTAGAGGCAGAGGGTTTTTCATACAACTTCCCTAATGCATCCATTAGATCTTTTGTAGTCTTTTCCTTTGAAACATTAAATAATACCGAAGATGCAGGACACATCCAGATCATTCCAAGTGCCTTCCGATCCAACAAATCCCATTCCGCATCTGTCATACTCGAGGGTTTGTTCACCTTCTCAGACAATGGAGTATAAAGATCCTTCTGATAAAAGTAATCTTCCATCTGCATCTTCCAAAGACTGAAATTATGCCCATTGAATTTATCAACCCTAGATCTTCCATCATCTGCCATAGCTCCCACTCAAGATAAAACTTTCCTGTGATTCAACACTTCAAAGCAAACCAAAACCAGGCTCTGATACCAATTGATAGGAAATAAGAGATAAAATATGTGGAATAATCCCTTATAGAATCGCAACAGTAGAAACTAATATGCAGAAAATATTACAGATCTCAAATAAAAGTGTAGAATAAATAACACAACACAGAAAGACAGTATTTAATGTGGTTCACCCAATTTGGGCTACGTCCACCAAGAATCACTTGCTCATATTTTATTACAAGCCTCCACTCTCTCAATACAATACCTAGATCCATTTGGAGCTATGCTCAACAAACTCTCTGAAATTCACACTGAATTCAAAGCACATCTCGCAATGCATTTGCTTGTATGTGTATCATATGCATAAGACCATATAAATAGACAATTGCTTAAGCATTTTGATACAAAACTATGGGTATCAAAACAATGGATACCGAAAAACCATGGGCCCAAAAACATCCCATAACGGTTACCCATTACCCATGGGTTAATAAACCACCCAAGAAAATTTTCTTTGGGGCTTCACCCCTAAACCCCATCCATCGGGGGCTTCACCCCGAACCCCGACCCGCTCACCAGCAAGTGGGACCGCCGTAAAAACCCGAGTGTAACACATAGAAGGTGTACCACACTCTAACATGAAAATAGGCTCCACAAACATAACAATGCCTATAATAGGCCTTTGTAATTTTTCTCCAAAATATCCACCATGGCCTTTATAATTTTCTAAGGCATCCTCCTAATTCCCTCGGGCTTTCCTTCAAATCTCTTTACATTGGGAAGGATCTTGCTTAAGCTCGGGATGAGATTATGTAATGGAAAAGTGGGAGGGCCTTTTATAGGCCATGGGCAGCCCAAGAATTGTGTTGATAATGCATGTTGTGGGAATCATATCCCAACCAACTCATTAGCGGAGGTTGTTGAGCCACGGCGTGATCGGAGGGGAGGTTGCAGGTCGAATCCCCACCCCCTATTTCACTTTTCAGTATAAAATCGATCACCAACACCTCTAACACATAAGTCTACAACCCCTCTAACAAGGTCATGTTGCCCTTCTACTATGCCAATTTTCACCATGTCCTCATGCCCACCATGTCACGTAATGTTTTCGTTGTCGCCAATTGCCACATGTCACTTGGCCATTCACTACTGAGTCTCAACCATCATGTGCATATTGCAAACTCTCCACCGAGTCATGGGGCATTATTTTATGTGGGAGGATTATCCCACATGTAGTGGGAGTGGAGTTGGGTAAGGCTTTATTAAGCATTTTTCCAACTATATTAATTATGGCTTGGGACACGTAGACTTGCATTTTTTGGTCGCATGAATATAAACAACTCTCCATATAGCTCGACCGAGTTGTGCATGACTCGCCCTTTGACTATGAACTCACCAATGCAATGCAAGAGCTATCCAAGCTATTATAATTTTCCCCTTAGCTCGCCAATGCATAACTCAAACTCACCACATAGCTCGCCCGAGTTGGTGATGGAACAAAGTGGTGGCGGGCATTTTTTTACTCGATCGTATACCAAAGATGATTTTCCTCAAATGTTGAAGATCGAAGGATTGAAACATCACCACTGTACCCATCACCTTCGCATGATCTTATTTTTGTCACTTTTTCATGACTCGTCGATTGTCTTGGTCCCATCTTAAGCATACACCAACTTTGACTAGCCACCATTTTCCGTGTTCAAATAGTAGACGGAAAGTAGCCAAAGTCAAATTCTACCTTCGTAATGATCTTGGGAGATTTAGGGAACATTGTATACTTTGTTTTTTCCTTTGAATCATTGGGCCTCTTCTATGATCTCATTGACAATATATTGTGCTATGTTGTATTGTGTTTTGTGGGCCATTCTGTGCAACATATAGAAACTTCTTTTTCACATTTGTCCACCTCTCCAAGGCACCCAATTTACAACTTACGATCCTAATCAAACCCTAGTTACAAGGTTTGTGATTTTTTTCTATGTTGATGGCCCTTCCTCCCTTCTCATACTACAACTTGATGGTCAATTCGTCAATCTTCACATTGGAATAGAGGTCCAATTCCATGTCTTCAACCTCAACTCTCTTCATCGGGGTTTGTTCCTTCCGGTATGGGATGTCGTAGTTTCCCTCTTTGGTTCCATTAACATTGCAACCTTTTGTCGTAGGTGATTTTGCTTTACAACACTTAGTTTTACCTCACTACCCGAGCATTGCAAACCCTAGCTGTATAAACTTTTTTTGTGAACCCTTTATGCTCGTGCCCTAGTGTTGCACTCAACTATGATCTTAGACTTCTTTCTTTCCACAAGGAGCCACACACAAACACCTTACGCACACTACTCTGGTTTTCTTCTCACTTCTCTCACTCTGTTACACCAAATTGCTCGATAACTCAATTTCCTAATTCTTTTCAAATGCAAGGTAGAAAATAAATCGATTTTCCCCTTTTATAACCTTTTCGTACTCCACCGACTTATTTTTTCACTTTTAACATGCTTTTTCTTTCTTTAAAGATTTTAAGTCATTTTCTTAATAAATCATCTTTTCCACTTTTCCTTTTTCACTCACCTTCCTTTCGCGCGTTGCAGTCATAACCTTCTCGCATGCTTACTACTTTCCAAGCCACACTCCTCAAGTGCACCTCCCTACACCGCAATATATAACCCTCTCGCGACATACACTTAGTAATTCATCCACTTCTTTCAACCTCACGTTACACTATGTGATCCCTTTTTTCACTTGTAGTCTTCATCGTGAGCACTTTCCTTATGAGCACCATTATCCTTAGCACCTATAGCACCTTTCTCTTCCACACCAATTCTTCATAGAACATCCTCACATGCATCAAAGCATGTATATTTGTTCCTCGTTCACCCTACACTAAAATTATGTTTGGTCCTCTATGCATGAACTTAGTAGATAATAATCAGATTCTTGTGTGTAAACGCACTTATTACAACAAAAAAACAATTGGAAAGAAACACATGAAAGGGAAATCTAATCTAAGTATAAATACTTCCTTATTATAAACACCAAGAAGCTTTATTTATAGTAGGGCTTCAACCTACTCCCATTGAAGTAACCGGAAACATGGTGTCATCCAACACCTACAACTAACATGTGCCTAATTCAATTATCTTGGTTACTACAAAAGTTCCCAACCAATACACTTTCAATTTCTTTGGGTGGTGTGCAAACTTGGAGTCATAGAGAAAGACCATATTTCCAACTGAAAAGGTCTTGTTTTTGATGTGCCTATCATGTCGGACTTCTTTCTTTCCTTCTCATTCTTTTGGCTCCAACGTGTAATGGCACGTCACTCATCTAATTACATTAGTTTTTAATGCACTCTTCCATAGCTTGTTCATCATCTAATCCACCTGCATATGCAATATGCATGGATGGCAAGATGAATTCATCTAGTAACATACCCTACACTGACACAAATTGAAATGGTGTAGCCTTATTCAATATTTTATAAGTGATTATGTAAGCCCAAAGTATAGTGATACTTTTTCATCCCGATCGTTTATCCCAACATCACATATTTTTGTCAATGTCTAGCCCAAGAACTTGTTGAAAGCCTCGGCAATTCCATTAGCGTGTGGGTGATAAGGGGTAGTTTTATGGTGTGCCACCATAAAATCTACTAATAGGATTCTTATTTTATCATTTAAGAAATGAATTCCTCTATCACTTGTCAAGCTTAATGGGTAGGCATACCTACTAATAATGTTTTCCCATAAAAATCTTGTTATTTTGATTGTTATAAAATCCTGTGTAGGGCTTCCTCTTCCCACATTGTCGATAGTCTATACAAGTAACAATGTAGCACACACTTGTCTTGCACATGGGTGGTGTAATTGGGCCTACAAATTCAATATCCCAGTTATAGGTCTCAAAGGAATCTCATCTCTTTGTACGGCTTTCCAAGGTGTTGAAAATGATCAAATTCTTTGGCATATTCCTTAGTGTCTTTATACAAAGTTTCCTACTAAAGAATAGCCATTATCATCTTGTGTGGTGGCATCACCTACATAATGTCCTCTTGTTATCCCACCATGAGAATATTCAATAACGATGTCATGCTCATGTTCTAGAACACAACGGTGTAAGACTTCATCACGGCCCAATTTGTAGAAATCTCCCTAATCGGTTGATAAGGCACCACGCGTATAACAAGATTATTTTTCTCTAACATCTTCATTCCTTCATGCACTTGTCTAGTGTGCAAAAATACTACAATATCTTCCAAATCTGTGAGTACGTGGTTCAATCTCGAACAATTGTGCATCCGGCATAGCATCTTCAATGCTCTATGCTTCCTCACCAAAATTAATCCTTGATATATGATCAGGCCCTAAATTTCTTTTCCCATGATTGAAAACCATTGTTAAGTCACACTCCTAAAACAAAAGTATCTACCTCAGATGGGCACTTGTAAAACATGTTTGTTTACTAAGTACTTCAATGACCATATGATTTGTATAGAAGCTAAATGGGGTTGCCAACAAGTACTTCCTAAACTTATACAACGCGTAGATCATATATAAAGCTTCGCACTCGGGTTATGTAGTTCTTCCTGTGGGTGCCAACTTCTTGCTTGAAAGAAAATAAGAGGATCCAAAATTATGTCCCCTGGTTGCACCAATACTATGCCAATCGTCATGCCAGAGGCATTAATATGAACATGAAATGGCTTGTCCCACAAAGGAAAGTGAAAAATATATTTGATAGTTAGTCTCTCCTTCAAAGTTTCAAACTCATGTTGTTACGCATCATCCCAATGAAAATTTCCTTTATACTAGAGCAACTCTTCCAGGATGCGACAATATTTGCATATCCCTTGATAAAATTCTTGTAGTAACCAGGAGGGTCCCAAAAATCCGTGCACTTCATTCTAATTGGTAGGATCTTCTAAATCCAAGATCACAACTATCTTGGTTGGGTATAAAGAACAATCCTTCCTTACAAATGATGTTCCCAAGTAAATTTCCAAAGGGTGTAGCAAAGATGCACTTCTTAATGTTGAGAGAGATGCTCAACTACCTACACATCTCAAACATGAGCCTCGAGACATTATCATAGTGGTCCTTGACTAAACCATATATTGTCCAATCATCTAAATACAAGCTGTAATAACTTCGAATAAAATATTTAAATTCCCGCACAAAAATAAGAGAGAACACTACGGCGCATTTTTTAATCCAAAGGGCATAATCAGTATATGTAAAATTTCCCATTCAGTGGTGAAAGTTGTCTTCTCCTGATCCTCTTTTGCGATACACACCTGGTGATAACCTAAAAATTCATCTGTGAAAGCATATATCTCACACCCAACAAATCCTTCAAGAATTTCTTCTGTGAATTGGGTGGGAAAAGTATCTATTACACACGAAGCATTAAGTTATCTGTATTCCACACAAATATTTATCCTCCCATCCTTCTTGATGCTTATAACCATGGGGCTAACCCACTCAAATTCTTCAATAGGCTTAATTATTCCAGACTTGAGCATCTTATCAATTTATTCCTTCACCTTGACTCACAGATTAGGATTCATTATGTAAGGCCTCTTCCTAATCGGGATCACGCCTTCTTTTAACTTGATCTTCATCTCACCAAAAGAGGGAGTACCCCTTTTAACTCATGATAGCCCCACAGAATAAGTTCTAGAAGTCGCGCAAGAGTTCAATAATCTTTGTTACTTCTTGCTCTAACTAGTAAACACCAATAATGGCCTCCTTGGGCCCATCCTCGCATACCAATGTTAACCTTCTCAGTCTTCATCAGTGTATGGTACATGTGTGCCTTCTCATCTATAGTGTTAATCACCTCGCATGCACCTTCAGTGTGGCTAACATCTAGGTTCTCAACTTCCTCATCATCAATCATGTATACCAATTTTCCCTTTTCTTTTTCCTTCCAGACGTGACCCATTTATAACTCTTCTATCTCCTCAAGATCAAGGTGTGCCTTAGAATCAGGTTTACCAAAAATTTCTAACATGAGCTCTTTAGCCTTCTTGTTATCTCCCAAAGTGATGTGCTTCATGATCTGTAAAGCTTCATGGACTGGAGGCTTAGTAGAAAAGTAATCAAAATTCCAAATCATAACTCGCAGGTCATCTCATGCCAATTCGTAGTCTCTCTTTTCAATTTTTCATGGACATACCAAGCGCTTATGCATCCATGTAATGTGGAGTTATTGTTATCCATATTTTACCCCGGCAAAATATTGGATCAGCCACGACCCCACTGGGAAGGAACCAGAGAAAACACGTTTAAATCCTGTAAAACAGATTGCATGGGGACTCTATAATGGAAGTGGCAAGGCCTATGAAGGTCAAACAACCCCGTAGAAGAAATTCATAAAAATAGCTCTGTCCGAGCGAATCCAGGCCTTAAATCCATTCTACGTGTCATAGGTGGACTCGAAATAGAATAGCGGGGTTGAAGGAGAAGGAGTAGTGTCTTAGAGAAGCCAAGAGTAAGAAAAGGAAGGAATTGCAAAGATCTCAAGACTTTGGGATCAAAACGGTTCATAACGAGTCCAAAAATTAGCTAAGTATGGAGGAGGTGGTGGAGAGAGACATGTATCCAATACGGTGCTTCTCCAAACATGAATCCAAGAAGGGAAGTTCAAACGAGCGCCAAAGCTTACACACGCGTCCGAGCCCCAAAAGTTACACAACCATTGAAAAGTCTTCATCTAGGCAGAAGGTGCCGGTATTGGCTTAGCATAAATCCAAAGTAAGAGCCCAAGGCAGAGACTCAAACTCGCACCAACCCTCCACGTAGCAAATGGTCAACCATGGTCAAAACATGAGAAAGGAAGGCCTCAAAAAAGGCTAAGTATATAAGTATTGGTGGAGACAGCCATGCGTCATCTCGGTGCATCTCCAAAAGTTAATCAAACGGTGCAGGCTCAAATAAGTGCCAGTTCAGCCACGTAGCCTAAGGTCTAAAAAGGTAAGAGGGGCCATTGAAAATTCCAAAGACCTATGGAGGCTTCCAAGTGTCAACTTGACGCTCCTTCAAAGGAAAATCTTGATCGACTTTCAAGTGAGTGCAGAGCTTCGATGAGGCCGAATATTTCGATTAATGTATAATATATGATCTCATCTTACTCTCCTTTTTATTAAGTTTGATTGCATTTTGTGACTTTTAGTTAATCTGATATGAGTAGGATGTAATTATCTATCTTTTGATTGATTGTGATTCTAATGTTTAAAAACTCAAATTCCCGACAAAGTGTGTTTGAAATTCAATTTTGTAATAAAGCAGGTCTAATCAGTCAAGGAAATGAAGTAGGTGGCATTCAGTATGTTTTTGGTAGCATTTGTTCCCACACAGCTTAGTTTCGAACTTCCAAGCTAGTTCTGAAACTCCATCACACAGTCATCATTTAGTTCCAACTAGTTAGTTCCGTAACTTTCGGACTTAATTCTCGGAACTCTAGTACTTAGTTCTAAAATTTTCGACTTAGCTTCGAACTCCTAGGTAAAGCTCTAGAACTCTCATGGTTTTGATCCTTAATAATTTCCTATGGTTCTGGAACTTCTCTAAAGTTTCGGAACTGATGGAAGTTATCTATTCTAACCACATCCAGAGATTTTACATCTATGACCCTTTCAATCAAGAAAGGATGAGAATATTTCTGAACACAAATCCAGGGATAGTTATCTTACAGATGTCTAATCATCCACAATCGACTTAGTAGGCACGATTCAATTTCATCGAATCGTTGAGACGATGTGATTGTAAATTGTATATAAAAGTAGACCTGCAGTAGATAGATATATAGATAGAATATGATATGAGATAGAAACATAACAAAGAAGAGAAATATAGACTAAGTACTCAGATTCAGTACGTTTTGTAATACCAAATGTTTTATCAATAAAATAGCCATTCCTATTTGAGAGAATTATGAGTTGTTAAATCCTGATTCGAGGAGGAGCAAGGGCCCACTCCCCCAAGGACCAGGATATTCATTTATTTGGTATTTATATTTCTTTAGCAAATAGCTTAGATCTGTTAATTCTTTATTGTTTTAATTCTTCCAATTAAAATCTGTTGTATACTTGTTCATGTAGGTGTTTAGGTAGATTCTTATATTTCTTGTAATTGTTTTCAAGCATTCTAAATTGGGTGTGTTTACTTTCATAAGCAAGTGTGTTTATTTCCAACAAGCAAGTGTGTTTTCATTATGCATAGTGTGTTTCCTTTCAAAAAGCTTTCAAAGTGCATTCCCTTTCAAAGCAAGTTTTCATAGTATGATTCAAATAAGGTTTTACCAAGAAGTCCTTAAGACATTGAAAAGATCCCCCAGAAAATACAAAAATAACTACAATCAACTACTAGATCAATAAGATTACTCTTATTGCATATAGCTTTAGACACACCCTGGTTTGATATGACATCAACAAGAAGTTGATTAAATGAAGGGAATAATGACACCCATCATTTTTGGTGTTGTTGTCAAGGATCACTAGTTGGAACTTTCTAATTAAGTGTTAGAAAGAGAAACAAATCATACATCTAGTAGTTGAAGGATCTTCCCTACTAAATCATAAAATATATGAGTAGACCAAGAGACTCACAGGGTAGATTCCTCCCAAAAACATCTTCACAAGAATTCATAACGTCCTCTAGTCAAAGTAAGGAAATTGATCAAGAATTGGAGGTACCATCATCCCCTGTCATACAAGAAATAGAATTTCCACCTTTGGAATTCTTAGATCACTCACCTAGAGGAAATAGAACTTCTAGGAGAAGGCTTATTACTCAAGATCCATTTAGGGAGAGTTTTGATTCTCAATTGAGTAGTCAACCTCCCACTCCCGATTTTTCACCTTCCTAAGGCATACCACTTACCACATTGATTAGTAGGAAAATTTAGAAAATATTTTTAAAATGGCACAAGAAACTCAGAGAGAGTACCTAATATAACCTTTACCTATCCAATCCAATTAGGAGATGATGATACATCAATGAAAAAATATCACCCGCACATTTACTCACATTTAGAGGGATGTCATATGAAGATCCTGACCAATTTCTGTTTGAGTTCAAGGTACTATGTCAGACCTATGATTATAAAATAGATAATCAAAAACTCAATTTGTTTCCATCCACTTTAAAGGATGCATCAATGAGGTGGTTCATGGGATTACCATCCAACTCTATTAGCACTTGGGCACAAATGGAGACCGCCTTCCTAGATAAATATGAGGATTATTGTAGAGGAGAAAATAGGAAGGAATAATTCTTCAAAATCAAGCAAGAGAAAGATGAAAACATAGAAGACTATTTAGACATATTCCTCTTTGTTAGTAAAAGATGTGGATTTGTGCTTCAAGAGGAGTTAAGTAAAACCATTTTTCTTAAAGGCTTGGATGACAAATCTAGGGAAGCCCTTAACTTGATAGGAGGTGGAGACATTGATCAGTTAAGAATGAATGAAATTAAGGAGATTTGTAGAAGCTATTCCAGAATGAGAGGTGGACCTAGAAAAGGAAAATCAGTGAAAAGTCTGAATCCAGATATGAACAAACTAATGGATGAGTTAGAAAAATTTAAAACAGACATTTTAGTGCAATTAACCTCTACTATGGATGGATTACAAGCTAAAGTAAATGCCAAAACTGAACCATTGGCTATGTATTGTCCTAGATGTAGGAAGAAGCATGCACTAAGAGACTATCCTTTGGATAAAATAGAAATGTGTCTTATCTGTGAATCTAAAGAACATGATACTAATGTTTTTCTTTACTTCCCATTATTAAGAATAAGCTTAAACAGATGAGTGCCTCATCTACAACAGAAGAATTGAATTTTGTTCAAAGACAACCTAACCAAGGGCGCTTTATGCTTTGAGATCGGCTCCTAATCCCTGGAAGATGCCATGGGCTGCTCAATCAGTACCAAAAAATTGGGGACAACCACCTTGGGTACCTCAATGAACTTGGAACCCTTGAGATTGGGAAAATCAAGCTTGGTATGCTCAGGGACATCAACAACCATGGGTTGGTCAAGGAAATCCTTATGCTTGGTCACAACCTAGATGGAACCCTAGTAATTATGCTCAAGGAAGAACATATCCAAATCAGAATCAACAAGCCATCATGGGATCCCCTGCACAAAATTCACAAACTGAGAATGTAGTCCAAATGCAAATGCTATCACAACCAGTAGAAAATCCAAGAAACAAACAAACAACTCCTGTTTATGGAACAGAACCAAAAAAATCAATTGATTTACATGTTATGGATTGTAAGGATATTCAAACTAGATCTGGGAAAATCATTAACAGCCCACCCCTTATAATCACTGAAATGAAAGAATAAAATGAAATTCCTAGTACTATTGTTCCAAAAGAGGATATAAAAAGAAAAGAAAAGGAGCCAAATAGCAACACTACTGAGACTCCATTTCCAGAGATATTTAAAGAAGCTATAGAAATCAAGGAGTCTGAATTGGTACAGGAATTAAGGAAATTAAATATTGAAATACCACTATTACAAGCAATTAAAGACATTCCAGAATTGAACAAATTAATCAAAATGTTATGTCTGAAAAATCCTGGAAGGAAGAAACAATACCCCAAGACTATTAAAGTAGATGGGAAACTTGTTGATTTATTAGTAAGAAAACTTTTACTTCCCAAATATGGAGATCCTGGAAGTCCTGTTATTTCTGTCTCTATAGGAAATAAGGATATACATAATGTTTTGGTAGATTTGGGAGCATCTATCAATGTAATGACAATGGATACTCTAAAAACATTACCATTAATGGGTATACAACCTATTAATACCATATTGCATATGGCAGACCAATATGTGGCAAAACCAGAAGGAATTATTGAAGATGTAGCGGTTATGGTGGAGTCATGAGAATATCCAGTTGACTTCCTCATACTGCAGCCAAAAGGTAAAACATTGGGTTATCCCATTATTTTGGGTAGACCATGGTTAGCTACAATTGCTTGCTTTAATTGATTGCAGGTCAGGTGATATGACAATCTCGAATAGTAAGAACTCTAAACAAATTTCCTTATATCCTACTGCATGACCTTTTACTGACAATCATGAACAATTGTGGGTTGATTCTCCTTAAACTAATAAGCAAAATTTATCTTCTTTGGCTATGATTACATTATAGGATCATGTAAGAGAAGTAGAAGAGATGATTAATCCACCATTGGATGAGCACCACCTATCCTCGAAGCAATCAAAAACAGCCTTCCGAACTCGCAAACTTAGTTCGAACTTGTGAACTTAGTTCCAGAACCTGCAACTATAGTTCCGGAACTTGTGGCTATAGTTCTGGAACCACCACATTTAGTTCTAGAACCATGATAACAACAGTTCTCTTTGATTGATGATAATTTCACTCAAGGAACGAGATTTCTTGTGGGGAGAGGATGAATCAGTAGCTTCAGTTTTAAGTACATCCGAAGTGGTGAAGAATTTCTAGAAAGTAGCAGTGACGAAGAATTTGGCCTACAAAGAGATAAGTATCATAATTCTCATTACTATCCTTTTTCCAGTATTCTATCTCAAGGAACTTTTGGAGATGTTTCTACATACCATATGTTGTTAGCACATGCATCTCCATTAAATACTTTAATGAAACCCTTCCCACAAATCAGTTCATCACATATTGGAACCAAGTATGTTGAAATTCAACTGGGTAAAACTTTAAACATTAACAACTGATTGAAGGATGGTGAAGAAGCTAAATTGTTTGATGTTCTAAAAACCATCCTAAAGATTTTTCTTGGGATTACAAAGACATGAAGGAATTCACCCAAGTATATGCACTCATCACATCTATGCTAAAAACATTAAACCAGCTTAGGCAGCCTCAAAGAAAGATTAACCCACCTTAAGGGATATAATCAAACAAGAAATTGAAAACTATTACAAGTATGTTTTATCTACCATATCTCGATAGTCATGGGTATCTCCTCTTGTAATTGTTCCCAAAAAGAACGGAAAATGGAGAATATGTGTTGACTATAGGGAACTGAAAAAAGTCACAATGAGAGATTATTTTCCCATACCATTCATAGATCAAGTCCTAAATAACCTTTCGTAAACAATACTTTTCTTTCTTGGATGGCTTTAGTGGGTATAATCGGATCAGATTTGCTACATCAAGATCAAGACAAAACTACATTTACATGTCCATGGGGAACCTTTTCCTATAGGGTGTTACCATTTGGTTTATGCAATGCTCCCGAACTTTCCGTAGATTTGTACTTGCAATCTTTGATGATCTAACAAATGATTGTGTTGAGGTATAAATGGATGACTTCATTGTAAATGTGATATACATTTGAAGATGCTTTGAGAAATCTAAACAGAGTGTTAACAAGATATGAACAACACAACTTGTCTCTTAGTGATGAAAATTGTTTGATGATGGTGGATGAGGGATTGTATTAGGACACCATATTTCAAGAAAAGGAATTGTGGATCAAAACAAAAATAGGATCATTTCATATTTACCTATTCCTTGTACCCCCACGGATATCAAATCATTTCTAGGGCATGTTGGGTACTATGGGTGCTTTATAAAAGATTTCATAAAATTGATGCCCCCATGTTTAATTTTCTAACCAAGGACTTTGTGATTTTATTTGGGATGAAAAATGTCAGCATGCTTTTGAAGAAATTAAATAAAAATTAATCAGTTCCCCAATATTGAGAGGACCTAATTGGGAAAATCCATTTCATATCCAAACAGATGCCTCAAATTATTCCATTGGTGTAGTATTGGGACAGAAAGATGAGGAAGGAAAGATGTATGCCATTTGTTATCTTAGCAAGAATCTTACTCCCACTGAAAAGAATTACACCACCATTGAAAAATAATTTCTTGCTATGATTTATGCAATCAATAAATTCAGACATTACATTACATGGTACAAGATATTTGTACACACATATCATTTAGCAATTAAGTATTTAATGAAAAAACCAGTGGTTGGAGAAAGAATAATTAGATGGTTATTATTTTTGCAAGAATTTGATATTACCATTGTAGACCATCCAAGTAAATCTAATCACAGTGTAGCTGATTTTTTGTCAAGACTAACCACCACAAGGGAGCAAGATCCAATCAAGGATAACTTTCCAGAGGAACAATTGTTTTCAATCTCAGCAAGTACACCATGGTTTGCTGATATGGAAAATTATCTTGCAACATGGAAGTTTCCTCCTTCTTTCACTAAGAAATAAATAAAGAAGTTAATTAAAACTAGTGCACAATTCAAATGGTTAAATGGATTGCTATTTAAATGTGGTCCTGATTTTGTTTTGCACAGGTATGTAAGAGAGGATGAAATATTTGACATCCTTAGAGCATGTCATGATTAACCAAGTGGAGGACACTATTCAGTGAAAAGAACAGCTCATAAGATACTTGGCACTGGTTATTATTGGCCATCTCTGTACAAGGATGTGAAAAGATATATCAAGAGGTGTGATCCTTGTCAAAGGATGGGATAGCCAACTTTTACCAATGAAATTCCTCTTTAACCTCAAGTTGTGGTTGAACCATTTGAGAGATGGGGATTGGATTTTTTGGTCCCTTTAATCCTCCTTCACAAGGGAAGGAATATATTCTTGTGTGTACTGAATATGTGACAAAATGGGCAGAAGTGCAGGCATTGACAAATGCCACTGAGGAAGTAGTTGTTGATTTCCTTTGGAACATAATTATGATAAAGTTTGGAGCACCGAGGAGCATAGTTTCATATCAGGGACCACAATTCATGTCTAATATGATCCAAGCTTTCACAAGGTATTACCAAATCAATCATAGGAAGTCATCTCCTTACCACCCATAGTCAAATGGACAAGTTGAAGTAACAAACAGAGAATTGGAGAACATCCTTACCAAAACAGTTGAAGCTGGGAGAAAATATTGGGTAAAGATACTACCTAAAGTTGTCTGGGATTATAATACAACTTGGAAAACTACAACAAGGTTTTCACCGTATGAGTTAGTCTATGGGAAAAATCCCTTGTTACCTATAGAGTTTGAACTTCAGACATTGAGGACAACAGTGAAGGTGGGAATTGAGTTGAATGCAACTCAAAAAGAAAGAATCCTTCAACTCAATGAATTGGATGAATTAAGGCCGGAAGCACTTCAGCAGATAGAGATAATTCAAGAGAAAAGGAAGCAATGACATGACACACATATCAAGAAAAGGCAATTCAAAGTAGGAGACTGGACATTATTGTTCAATTCTAAGTACCAATAATTTAAGGGAAAATTGAGAACCAGATGGTTGGGACCCTATCAGATTGAGCAGATATTTGACAATGGTTCTATTTAGTTACTTCCCATTGGCATGCAGCAGAACACTCTTGGTTAATGGGCATAGGTTGAAACTCTATAAGAAGCCTCCCACTCATGCGGATGAATTCTTAAGGAATATTGAAGCAGACAAAAAATTTGATCATATGGAAGAACCCGCTTCTTCCAAAATGATCAAATAATCAAATGATAGATCCGAATAAAGGGAAGAAGATGAAAACCAGCAAATGGCGTTTTCTTCCCCCAAAAAGGAGAGAAATTCTCTCAAAGGTCAATTGAAAACTAGCAAATGGTGGTTGACCTCTTTTTTGGCTAGTTCAAATAAAAGGGAATTCTTTTGAATTCCAATTGTCTTATCTAATCATTTTTGTTCCACTTGAAGGAATGACGAGTCATCATAAAGCAAAAGGATTACAACATCAATGATGGTAATTATATATTTTAACTTATTTAGGGTTGAATTAAATGTTTGCATGTGTGATTTGACTTAATTTAAAAGTAGGTATGATGAGTCATCTATTTATACATTATGATTACAAGTGTGTAATCATGAAGATGATTTGGATGGAATAAGTGGTAGCATGGTTATCATTAGTAATCATTATTGCAAAATCAAGTGAAATAAGTTATAGAGATATTTTGAGGGAGGAGCAGTGAATTAATTTTGTGTTCCGCAACAAAGAACAAAGGTTCGTAGCTAAGAACAGAGGTCCCGCAGCCAAAGTCATCGGGCCTGCAGCTAAGCAAGAGGGCCTGCAACCAATTTGCACAAAATCAAAAGAGACAAAACTTGAGCCGATATGGGGATTAAAAATAAATCATAACCAGAGGATGATTCCCAACTTCTCGCAGACAAAGAAGTGGCATCCATATTTGAGCATGCAGGATGGCTAGAGTTCCTAAGAAATTTTCAAGGCATAATGATGAATTGGTAAGAGAATTATTCATAAACCTAGAGCAATCCATGACAAAGGTGATAAATATCTTTATTCCTTTTTCTATAAATATTGTAAGTAACGTGTCTGGAGTGCCAATTTTGCATGTCCCATAACTTGCCAAAGGGACTTTGAAAGAACTGGTTGAAGTCTTACTACAAGAAGGAGAAACTAAACCCCAATACATCTACAATACAAGGAAAATCATAAAAGGGGTCAGAAGGGCTAGTTTTCCCAAACCCTTTGATAGGGTAGCATTTTAGATAGTGAAATATTTAACCTATGATGGTCAATTTGGGTCTGTGGGAAAAGAAGTCTTAAAAATTCTCATATATATGAAGTATGGAGCCAAAAAACCTAAGTACATAATAAACCTTTCAGGGGTTCTTTTTTATTCTATTCAGACCATGGCTCAGAGGTATTCCTGGGGTGTTGGGGCAATTAGAAATCATGGTCTAATTCATTTAATATGCCAAAGACTATTTTCTCACAAAGAAAAATGGAGAAGAAATTTGGGACAAGTTTCTTGGCAAGTTCAAGAGAAACCCTAATATTATCGAAGGACAATTCCAACCCCATTCTCGTCCTTTAACTAATCTAAATTGATACCCCTACGAAAAGCAGAGGGAAATGGAAAGAGAGAATATACCAAAAAGAAGGTCTCGTGAGAAATATCAAACCATCGAGCCTTCTCGTACCTTTGAATGAAATGCCTTCTTCAGAAGCATCTTCAGGGGAGCTAATATATGTCTTTGACGATGATAGCTCACCCATGCAAGAGCAAGAAAGAATAGTAAGAAGAAGCTCTAGAAGGAAATCCACCATTGGGCATGTTGAAATTCCCCAAAGAAGAAAATTTCATAAGAGGTCAAGGGAAACCCTAGAGGGGTGGACTGAGTAGGAAAAGATGGAAAAGGAAGTTGTTGATATTTTAGGTAGTATGGCCATGAGTCCTCATAAGCCAAGCCAATTTGAAATGGACAGAGAGAGAGGAGAAACTTGAAGAGCAAGATTTTCAATAATTGGCTGAACCATCAACATTGCCACATGAAAAGAAGAGTTGGCATCCTGGAGAAGAAAAGGAAAATTTCCTTTGATACAGGAAGAATTCCCAACTCTTCAATTAATTTTAGAGGAAGAAGAAATACATCAAGTTAAGCAGGCTTTGTTCTTGTCAAGAGCAGAGCTAATTATCGAGAGAAAAGGATGAGGAATTGGATTTCCTCAAACTCAAATTACAACAAATGGAAATTCTCATTGGAGAGTTAACAACTCATCTTGCAGCCACGATCGAGGAATTATCAAAGAACCAAGAAATGGTGATTTAAAAAGACGAAGAATTTCAGACTTCCACGAAAAAGAGTGTTGTGTCCACGGTCTGCGCACATCGAGATAGTTAACCTATTTGCCACTCAAACAACTATGGAATGACACTTGCAGTAACTCGTAGAAGCCAAAACATCAAATGAAGAATTGAAGACCAAGATGGAAGAAGAAAAGAAGGCAAGAAAAGAATGGGAAGAAAAGTTTTATAAGGATGAAGGAAATAAATATAAATGTCTTGCAAAAATTCATATGGTCTCGTATTATGAGTGAAAAGCGCTTGCATGCAGGAGGCCCTCTCTTGCATATAGTGTTTTTTAAGAGAGTAGTTCATTCGTTGGTAGTTGTCAAGGATTGCATGTGGGCTTCCACATGAACTAAAAGATGAATCTAAATTCATGGCAACTTACTCTCTATCCATTCTTGAGCAGAAAAATCTTCTGTGTGAATTTTATCTTTGTAATTTCATGCTAGAGAAAACACAGGATTTACGATCAATTTGTATGTGGGGGATAGCCATCTCAATGCATTTTTCTCTCTGTTCTGCAAAACCAAATTGCATGGAAGGAAATGGAATCTGAATTTTTATTGAAAGCTAGCTCAATAGGTCTTTGTATGAGAGCTCACTATGGTAAACCTTCTGCCTTCCTCACACATTTTAGAACTCATGCCTTTGATGAGAGATTCAAGACACATTATCTTGTCATTCTACAAAAGAGTATTGATGCCTTCACCTCCTATGAGGAGGAAAAGTTTGAAGATATTTATGAAGGATGCTCAAAGAGGTGGGAACTCCTTACTATTTCCTTGAGAATAAGGGAAGTAATATCCCCTACAAATCTGATCTGGAGTTTAGAAAGGGAAAAAGCATTATGCAAAATAATTCCCCAAGTCAATGAAACCTACGGGAAAATATGGATGGGAATGCGAACAAGGCCCCCTCTACTTCTCACCCCCATGTCTCCTTGGCAAAAAAGATAACCTCAAGATCCTAATGAATTTGAAGATTGTGAGAGGAAAATAGAGGCAAGAGCAAGGTACAGTACATCTAAGTTTAAACATTGGAAAATCCAGTTTCAGCCATTTGATCTGAGAAATCAAATGGAATGCAGAACATATAACCCCACTTTTGAAGAATGAAGTTTGTAAAGGGACTTAAAAACAAGTAAGTTTGGGGGAAATGATGAGGCCGAATATGTCCGATTAATGTATAATATATGATCTCATCTTACTCTCCTTTTTATTAAGTTTGATTGCATTTTATGACTTTTAGTTGATCTGATATGAGTTAGGATGTAATTATCTGTCTTTTTATTTATTGTAATTCTAATGTTTAAAGGCTCTGAAATTCCTGATGAAGTGTGTGTTTGAAATTCAATTTTGTAATAAATCAAGTCTAATCACTCAAGGAAATGAAGCAGGTAGCATTCAGTATGTTTTTGGTAGCATATGTTCCCACACAGCTTAGTTCTGGAACTTCCAAGCTAGTTTTGAAACTCCATCACATAGTCATCATTTAGTTCTGGAACTTTTGGACTTAGTTCCGAAACTCCAGAGTATTTAGTTTCGAATTTTGGACTTAGTTCCGTAACTCCTAGGTAAAGCTCTAGAACTCTCACGGTTTTGATCCTTAACAGCTTCATATGGTTATGGAACTTCTCTCAAGTTTCGAACTGATGGAAGTTATCTACTCTAACTACATCCGGATATTTTGCATCTACAACCCTTTCAATCAAGAAATGATGAGAAGATTTTTGAACGAAGATCCGTGGATAGTTATCTTACAGCCTATCCGATCGACCACAATCAATCAAAGATCTATTTTTGGCACGATTCAATTTCATCGTAATTGTTGAGACAATTGTGATTATAAAGTGTATATAAAATCAGACACTGTAGTAGATAGATATATAGATAGAATATGATATGGGATAGAAAGAAACAGTAAGAGAAGAAAATATAGACTAAGTACTCATATCTAGTACGTTTTGTAATACTGAATTTTTTATCAATAAAATAGACATTCTCATTGAAAGAATTCTGAGTTGTTAAATCCCGATTCGAGGAGGAGCAAGGGCCCACTCCCCGAAGGACTAGGATATTTTTTTATTTGGTATTTATATTTCTTCAAAGAAATAGCTTGGATCTGTTAATTATGTATTGTTTTGATTCTTCCAGTTAAACTTTGTTGTATACTTGTTCCTGCATGTGTTTAGATAGATTCTTATATTTCTTACAATTGTTTTCAAGCATTCTGAATTGAGTGTGTTTACTTTCGTAAGAAAGTGTTTTTATTTCCAACAAAAAGTGTGTTTTCATTATGCATAGTGTGTTTCCTTTCAGCAAAGCTTTCAATGTGTTTACTTTCAAAGCAAGTTTTCATAGTATGATTCAAATAAGGTTTTACCAAGAAGTCCTTAAGATATTGAAGAGATCCCCCAAAAATACAAAAATAACTACAGTCAACTACTAGATCAATAAGATTACTCTTGTTGCATATAGCTTTAGATACACCCCTGGTTTGATATGACATCAACAAGAAGTTGATTAAATGAAGGGAATAACGACACCCATCGGCTTCCACGCATCCGGTCTCAAAAAGGGGGCAAAGTTAGGTTGAATAGTCAATGTATGGTGGTAGGCAGGTGGAGCGTGCCAAGTGTCCAAATGGTGCTAACTCGAGGGCCGAACAAAGAGAGAGTTTTCATACAAGCTCCAGACTGCTGCATGTTCCCGGTCAAGAAACATGACCCCACCGAGCAAAAGACTTAGCCAAAAACATAGAAATTGAGCAGGCTGGCAGAGGAAGCCACATGTCAACCCCACGCCATTCCCGAGAGGAAAATAAAGAGGCCACCCTTAGAAATGTGCCAACCAACCACATGTTCCATATTAAAGAGGGGGCCCGTTTTTCAAACTAGTTTTCCCGCTTTTTGTACGGACTGATACAAACTTCAAAGGGGCATATCTTTCAACTCAGGGCTCAAAATATTATAAATATGACACTGTTGGAAAGATCTTGGCCTTGCCCATGCCATAAAGATCTGAAAATTTAAGTTTGGGGAGGTTAGGTAGGAGAAAAATGGAGAAAAATGTCTTCAGGGCCATTAATGCGGGATCTATCTGCCTCAACAACTAGATTAGATTTGATCTAATCCGTCATTTCCTCCTCCTTCGAGGTGCCAAACTAGTGATCAACACAATCAAGACAAATTTGGGGGTAGATTTTGTAGGAGGCATTAATAGCAGTGGTTGATCTTCACTGCTTTTCCCCCACTTCTCTCTGATTGAATCTATAAATATAGGGTCGGGACTCATTGTAAAGGGTTAGACATTCTTTTATTTTTGCAGGCTCCCCTTTCCTTTTGGAAAAGGAATTCGTGGAGTTCAAACCTTCCATTTAAATTACAATACATTTTCTACCTTCTGGTCATTTGTAATGCATTGTATCAATCTGCAGAGCAATAAAACACATTTGTGATTGATTTTAGATCCTTTCTTGTCTCCTTTTCTCTCATCTAGTCTTTCATTATAAATATGGTTATTTGTGCTTGATTATTGTATGCATTTTGTTGGTTTGTGTCTATCAAAGAAAACTAATGTTCATCATTCCTTCGGTGCATCACCTTGTAGCTTAGTTTTGATTTCTTGTATTCCTTTTATCCCTATCTCCTTGGTAAAACTTAGATTAGGTTTAGGAATAGGTCCTTTGCAAGTTTCCACGTATGCACCTAAACAGAGGAATAGGAACCAACCTTTAATCTGGAGAGTTTTTTCCATTTGCAAAGTCCCACACTTTGGGAACAACTCAATGTTATGTGAATCACACCAAATGAATCTGCCTTAGAAAAGTAGATCTGACGACTCATTTGGGGTGCTGTGATTTTGCACTAACAGCTTATGTACCCAAAGTGATGGCGGTAAAGCATCCTAGCCCCGAGCCCATAGTATCTCACAATTATGGACGTGAAACGAAGCAAGATTCTTCCCATAATATTCACATATTTTTGTAGGTACATTTCTCCAAGTAAACCTAATGGAAAAGCTGAATCTCACTTCTCGCCATTCCAAAATATTATCTCTATGTATTGCCCACCAAAGGTGCATTGTCATCTTATGCAAATTATAGATGAACATGTTTCTTTTTCCCCATCATTCTACGACCGAGTTTTCATGGCGCACAAGGATGTATCAGGGTTCCCTTCACCAGTATACCCTGGTACCTTAGTTGAACCTAACCATCTCACCATGTGTGGCCTAATCATCCTAATGACTCTTCCCTTAACTTCATGCCCGACCATCTCGTACATTTCATGGGCCCAATTATCATAAGAAATACTATTAGTGTCACTTACAGATTACACATCTTCCCACTGAAGGACACCTTCCTTTGATGGTTCTATATTCTCTGGATCGCACATTGTCTGAGCATAGATTCTATTAAGTTCTTCTTCACTCAAGGGCTCAACATAAGGCTCTACCTTCTTATCATGCAAAGGTATAATCACATGCTCATCTTTGTTCTCAAAACTGATGTACCTCTTGTTAAAGCATGGGTCGAATTGTTTGCATAACATCTAGGTCTCCCAAGTAATGTTGTAAATTTCTTCACTTCAAAGCAAGCTCTAATACCTCAAAGTCTCTAGTAAACTTGGCTCCCTAAATGGTAATGGATGCATCCTTCAATACCCCAATAGGCATAGCCCTATTCTTGTTCGCCATATACAACACATTTGAAGATGGCTACAATGGTGTTCTCCCCATCTGATTTCATGCATCCAGAGTCAACACATTCATCTCTCGCCCTATGTTTATCAAAATATTACATACCATTGACCACCCATCAATTACCGCATCAAGTGTAATCTCCTTGTCAAATTCATGACTCTAAAGATTTGCATGAAGTATTTACCTCTCATGCTTAGTTCCAACATGTGTTTCTTTTACTCATAGCCATTCTCCTAGTATTGGTATGATATTCTACCGACGTAACATCTTACACACCTCCTTTAAGTCATCCAAATACTTCAAGGAGCTCAACATTCTTCGTGTGTCCCCTCTCATGCGCCTACTCTTTCAAGCAAAGTGTATCTCTCTCGTGAAGGTCCCCGATGACTCCCTTAGTCTCATGGTATACTTCCTTCGATGCACAAAGTCTGGATACTTGGCATATATCACTTCCTCCCTTGTTATGAGTGGTTTGGCCTTTAACAGATCGTACGCACATATTTCCTGGTGTGCGTTATGGCCATCGCGGTCTTTAAATCGGATCATGTGTCTTCTTAGGCATCCACTAATCAACAACTGCGTGATGTACCTTGATCATCCCCCTACCCTTGTCCTTTGATTTTTTATCATGTGCTCATATAGGTATGGGAAATCCTCTAACTTATGTTACTTCCCACACCATGAGAAAGCTATATTACAATCTCTCTGATAATGATCAGGGGCCCCAAAATTATATCAAGTTCCTCATATGAATCTACCTCTACCACCACCACTACCTTGGCCTTGATATCCTCCTCGAAGCCTCCATTCATGTTATCCCCATTGTTGCACCCTTCATTATGTTATCCTTCTTGTTCCTTAGATCCGCTCGCCACACTAGTCTAGTGCACTCCTATCTCAATGGCTTCATGGATGTGATTAATCAATCTACAATCAGTGGTGTCATGAGTATGCACCTTGAAAATCTTACAACACATGGACACCTTATTTTGAATCATGTGTTGTAAAGAGGACAATTCTAGACATCATGGTCTAGGTGACATGACTTCACAATTTAGTAACAACGTGCACACTGACTTACGAGGGAAACTATCATTAGTATGTCCTTCAACCTCACAATCTGTGCACCATATACCACTGCTTGTCTCGAGCTGAATTGGTAGAGAGCTTCTACAATTGTTTCTCCATGGTTGCAATCTACACCTCTAACAAAGGGCTCACTCCAGTATCAACACTTCCAACTAATTCAGCACATAGATCTACTTCTAAAGCCTCATGTGGATCAATATACATCTTATGAGATAAATATCTATGAAACAAAGTCAACAATCCTCCAAAAACCACTACGCATGCTAACTTTGATGAATGTCATAAGACAATTTTGATAGAAGAGTCTTAAAACACATGTCACACTCCCTCACACTTTCAGATAAACCCTACTTGATATCTTTAAGTGCACTAATGCTTTGTTGTTTAAATTCGGAATGTGAAATTTGGCCAAAAATGTAGTGCACAAATCATTGTAGTCCACCACAGTCTGATGTGGATCATACTTCATGTACTAGCTATGCGCGCGCCCTTGAAGTGTAGTGGAAAATTGACTTTCCTTTCTATCAAATGTCATGATTCCCTTAGCCTGCCATAATAGCTCATACTTATGCACATGCTCTATTGCATCTTCAATACCATTGTATTATGTTAAGTGGAGAGACATCTCATAATAGACCCTAGGTGTCTGTTGTGGTTGTAGAGGTTGTTGAGGTGGTTACTTGTGGATGTGGACCTTTCCCACCGCATCTATAGTGAGAACTCCCACTAGTATTCCCTCTAGGTGGCTACCCTGATCCTCATAATCCCTCCACGCTGCCGGTTGTGGGCTGCAGACCACATGGTGAACTCCACTTGTGTCCTGGGCCAGGTTGTAGTAGTAAACTAGACAACTATTGTTTGAGTGGTCGCAACACCCACCGAAGTGATCCTAATGGTTTGTATGTCGCATCATGTCCCGATGATGCTCCTAAAAACAATCTTGCAATAGAACTTCCAAACACCGATGCTTGTTGTGTTGTCATAGGCATGCTACTAACTTGATTCCCTTATGAATTCAACACAAAATGATATCTACTCATCTTTGTTTGCTTACCTGCACTAGTCTGCTTCTCAATAACTACCTCTGGATTTGGAACACCATGTGCAAGGGCTAGGTGGCTAGGTGGGATCATATGCGTACCCATGGTCCTCATTCTCTCCTTTGACATGCTCTCATCCAAAGTCAAGGGGATTATCTATTGCCCTTTCTCAAAGTTGGGATTACACGATGTCATGCTCCTCATCTTCCATGAGAGCTTCAAAACCTTCGTGATCCATCATTCCCCTCAACCTAAGTGACTCCTCAATGTCTTGTACACATGTCATGTCCCTCTCTCGTGCTTCATTAAACCTAAGTCGAATTTCCTCTCTATGTCTATCTACCACCAGGTCCACCATCTTTCACCACACTTGCTCATGCCCCTACGCACGGTGGGGATTTAACTAACCATAAGAAGGATCTCTAAATGCGGTTATATGATCAAGATTTTAATCACTAATGGCATAACACACAACTAAGATCCCCAGGCTTGCACAAGAATCTAAATTAATCTTCCTCTGGACACAAATAAAGAAAAAATAGTGTACTCTAATGTATAATTGAGCAAAACTCTAGCCCACCAATGATCTACATCACTTGTCTACTCCACATCTGCATCAAATAGAGTTTGGTAATCCTCATGTGTCCAAATCTTTGTCCTAAGACCCTAACTCTTCCCTAATGTGTATGTTGTTAGCCACTCATATAATTCTACTAGAAAAAAAGATGAATAATGTCTCTTAGAGCTCACGATAAAGACTATCTTCCACCCACTATCATGCATTGAAATCAGGTCCAATGTTCTACCTCTGGGCAAACTTATATTGTTCACCTTCTACCCAAATTTCAATATTCTCCAGATTTAATTGATACGCCATCTGTATACAACATCCTAGCAGATGGTTTGAAAAGGGGTCCTAGCAATGAAACCAAAATGTAGTCTTGTATTTGCTCACTCAATTGTTATGCCCGTTGAAACCTCATTCAAACTGATCTAAATGCTCACCCAAGGTGCACGAAGTTTTTAGGTCCCTCCTTTTTATTTTCTTTTTAATATGTTAGCATACATACCCATAATAACCATTATCAAAGAAATCATCCAAATGTAGATCACATACATCATATCAGAAACTAGATATAACCACAAAGCATAACATATCAGATAACAAATAATGCCAATTACACCATGTATTCCCCATATTTAGATACATAAATAATCATAACCCAACCTCCATAATCCATTATAATAAAGTCTTACATAATAGAAGATGAATACATCTCCATAACCAACACTGGAACATGCATAAGTATCAAACCCTAGTCCATAATCGCATAAAAAGACACTTAGTACTTAGACATGAATGGTAGTCGTCCCAAAATAATGGCATACAACAAATATATATAGGGGTGGGGTATTTCCCTTCACTTCCCATGCACTCTCCTAATAATAGGTGTGCCCAAAAATAGACTACATGCATGCTTACAAAACAACTAATAATAGACTATCATATAAATAAGACTTGCTTTAATCCTATTAATAGCTCAATCCATGCATGACCTTTCATCTTCGATCCACATATGCTTTATCCAAAAATAGACATTTTTTTACCGCTAATTCGCTTTTCTTTTCCTGGATTTTAATCAATGCTTGGTCGACACTCTATCTCGATTATTCTATTTTTAGCTCGTGGTTCACAAAATCAGCTAAGTCCCAAAGTTACCCTACTAAGGCGTGAGCCTTCATGTGCTATCCCATACTACCCACACGCATCCTAGATCCTTGCACATGGTATATACTTAGCTAATTTTTCTGTGTAACATGGAACAACGCAGAACAAAGGAGGATCTGACCATCTACAAAGTGGTGTATAAATTTGGGAAGCATTTGTGGATGGAAAATAACACTAGATCTTTCTCCCTAACACTCTTCTGTGGTGGCGTGAGATCACCCAAAAAACTTAGACTTAGTGTGAGATCACCCAAAAACACAGACTTGGCATGAGATCACCCAAAAACTTGAACTTGGCATGATATTGCCTAAAAACTCATTCTTGGCATGAGATCGCCCAAAAACTCATTCTTGGCATGAGATCACCCAAAAACTCACTCTTTTACAACAATTCAAGGAATTTTCTATCCCTTTTCACTCGTCATGGATCAGGTGCACACTTTCTTTTTTACTACTTTTTCACATTTACATACTTTTACATGCTTTTTACAGAGTTTTCATAACACATGACTTTGACTACTCTTTCACTCTTCTTTTGCAAGTCCATCCTTAATACGCAACAAGAAGCAACCCCACATTAATAAGCACAAGCGACAACAACAACATGTACAACATGATACGACACATATGCTTCACCCCTAGGGTCACTTCCTCTTCTTTAGCTTCCACACTTTATTTTTTATTGCTCCACGTTTTTCTTTTCTCTTTGACATGCTTTCGCCATCGATCTATATGGTTATTAGGCACGCATCTCTTATCTACTTTATGTTATCAAGTATCAACTCAACAACAGAAAGTGGGGGAAATGTAGACACAAAATCATGCACTTGGGTACATTTCTAGGTCTTAATCACATAATAATATTCATATGATTCCTAAGCGAGAAAACTAGTAATTGATAACTACCTTTGGCCTCTTTTCTTTGTTTCTAGTCTTCTTTTTGGTCTTACACACCTTACGGCCTAGTCTAAACTTTGTTGCTTTATCTTTCTTGATTCTAGACACCAACACCCACCAGGGACGTCGAGCGTTTAGGTGCCCTTGTCCCCTTTGGGTGCCCCCGACCTCTTTGTATCTTACTCACCTCTTTTGGGCATCTTTTATCTTTTGGGCATCTTGTTTTCTTATGGGTCAGCCTTTTAGCTTTCCATCACAAAATTCAAATAAGGGAATCATATAAATACAAAGCTATCTCGACCATAATAAAGGAATAAGCTCTAAGCATATATTATCATCACCTAAGGTTGCATCCAAAGGCATCTAAGAGAATCAAATGCATCCATCTAGCTTTCATTCAAGGGACAAGGGACTACATTTTCTACATACACACATAAGAGGGGAAGTTTATTTTGTCATCCACGCATCTATCTACATTGGTACATATAATTATTGCTCACTATTAAGTGCATCTTTCACATGAGCTTCCTAGGGAATTATTTCTACACACACACAAAAGAACTACATGGAGTCTGAGATGTAGTGCAATGCTTGATCGTAAGTTCACTCTCTTGGGTGACTACCAAGGTCACCCAACTCCCCATTTGCATCTTTCTTTTTTAGGATTTGATTTATTTTGGTATTTTGCAGGTTATAGGGTAATTCCATGATCATCCATCGACATACAGTGACCAAAGGCAAAGGTTAGTGACCACCTTGTGACATAAGAAAAACCATATTCTAAAATCTCACGTAGTCACGAGCACCTACCGATGTCTCTCATGTCTAAGAACCCTCATCCCACCCGCACCCTCATCCGTGCTCATTCAACAGTTTTATGATTTTATGAGTTTGATTGTGACAGTCTCCTCCTCCTGTTCATTAGTTTTCCAAATCCGAACACTTCATGATTAAGTGAATATCATATAAGTCTTTTATCTTCCCTCTTGCACCTAGGGTTTCATTTTTATCTAGCTTATTGCTTGTGTCGATCTGTGTTTCATCGTTTATTTATCATATGCGACTCTGCAATATCTAGGGTTTAGAATTAAATCTTATTTTTGTTAAATCGGATATATGAGATCTAGATTATTAGTTCATGTTACCATGTCATTTGTATTATGTATGTTTTCATTTATTGTATTTATTTCATGTATGAGATGATTATGCATGATTTAATTACTCGATGGAATCTTAGATGTTTTAAATTCATAATGATTATAATTTAATAGTCGTAATTATTTATTTATTCATTTTATAGTGTTCTTGTGACGTTGCTCCCTTAACTAGATGTTTTAATATTATTACTAACCATCCAATTATAAATGTAGCATCGAGATTGTTACATATATCAACATAACTTATGTAGACATGATAAATAGTCACTCATAATTCATCCTCTTATGGGTAGTTGAGATACGTGTAACTCCAATTTGAGATGCTTTGATATATTGGTTGATCATTATAGAATTGACCTCATGTGATTACTTTTTGAGTTTGTACCCAAATATCTTGCATAGTTGTTGCTTCATATGGAACAATGCATAACTCTTGATCATGTGATGTGTCACTTTATTCTCTCCAAAAGGAATGTAATCAAATATAATAACATTTATTAGGTGTGGTTTCTCATCTATTTTCATTTTTAGTCTTTCTCTTTCTCAAATTTCTCATTCTACTTGTTTTGTCATGATAAGATAAAATTTCTCGACTATGAGAGATAGTATTCGCTATTCGTAAACTTTCTAAATTGTAATAATATTTTTTTCACTAACTTCTCATAAATAATAGTAATTTATCTCTCTTTCACAATAGTTATTTCTCTTGCTTAATAAATTTAGATGTTTCTTACTTTGGTTCCTATTGGACATGGATATTAAGTACTTGCTTTAATATGGTCATCTTTTTAAAAATGTCTTCCTTTGCAGGAGTAAAATTGCATGAAGATTGATTTAATTTATCGAAAACCATTTGTTTTTCATATTTAAAATTGATGTGATCATCACAACTATCAATAGTTACATTCAATTGTGTCGACCAATGTTATCCCAAGATAACATTAAAGTCCTCGTTGTTATCCAATACTTGAAATTACATATTTGAAGCTTTGGTTCCTACTACATTATGTAGGTTAAGATGTCCCAATGAATTAGTATATGGTATAAAATGGTGTAACTCATGTTGGTCATACCCTAGGTGCTTGATTAGGAAAAGGATACATATGTTTTATGATTTATCTTTATTAATTATCACCTTATAGTGAATTTAATTTTTGATTGATGTTCATCCAAAAAATGTTTAATTATTTTCTACTTGTAGAATACCTTGAATAAAGGCTCCTCTTTTTCTAGAGGTGGCACATTGATTGTTGTTTTTTTCTTAGGTGGGTTATATACCAACCTATAAACTTTCTTATACTCTTTTGGCTTAAGTGATATGTCATATATGATCATGTAAATTCTAAAATGTATTTGTGTCATGTCCATTAATGTGATTATAGTTAAAAATCATTGTCCCCATTGTTGTATTAAATAGTGTCATAGTCTACATTGTGTACTAAGTAGATTACTAAAATTTTTATCAAGAAACTTGTCTAAGAGAGTGGTAGGTTTATCGATATCATAATGAATAACAATGTTGTGATTATGTGTTTACTTAGGTGAATATTGATCTTCATCATAAGTTTATTGACTTGTGATTGTTGACATATAACTAAAATAAAAGGTATCCAGAGAATGAGCCCTTTACATGTGTGGATGTGCATGTGAAAATTACTCAAGGGTATGGGATGTAAGGGCATCAATGAAATTAGGAAATCCACCCAAAAATCCTCTGCATAAGTTACTAATAGAATCATTTGATTGATTAAGCAATGATGTGGGAGATAGAGAGATACTAAAACTTGAAAAACAATGTGATGGTGTTCCTTGTAACTTGGATTGAATTCAAATTGGTGTACTAAATATGTTAATCATGCAAAATATGCATGAATGGACTCATTTGGATATTGGTGAGATACTTAAAAATTCTCAAAATCATAATGGGTATTAGGAAGGATCATACATGAAAAAGAAGATATCTTGTTGTATTATATAACTATTGATGGACACACTAGGTAAACCATGAAACCGTACTAATTCCATACCAATATGCCTATGTGGGAATCTAGCAAAATAGTAATTATTTTGAGAAGGGTCCTATTTCCTTGTGAATAGGATAAACTTGGGCATACAAAATCCATATGGGAATGTAGCATTGTAAATTATAAGCACTATTGGTTGACTATAAGCATAGTTATTATCAACCCGATTTGTGAATGAATCGGAAGATAATTGGATGTCCTTATCTTCATTTTGCAATTCACATATGGCTTGCATCATATATTTTAATTTATTGGTTGAGTAATAAATTGGTAAGATATAGAACATGGTGGAGTAGGCATAAGAGGTTTGATGTAAGGGTCGTAAGAAAGAGATGAATTGCCAATGCCGAAGTTAAATAACTATCACTACAATAAGACATGTTCATATTTTGATCTAATACATTATGATCTTTCAAAGTAGAAACAACATTATTATTCATACAAGAAACATGCCTAAAAATAATATCTATGTCATTTGAATAAAGAAATTTCCATTATTACTAAGAAAAACATTATGAATATTTGCATTTATATCCATAATATGATTTACATCAAAGCAACACTTGGTGAAATCTTGTCTAAGTGAGAGGTAGATTCACTAGTAGAGATCACATCTATAAAAGGGTCATTATATTCTTTGGGAGCTTCAATAGTTCATACAGTGTAGGGGGTAGGGCACATAATTATGGATTTTGTAAGAGTTGTAATTGGGATTGCATTTCCTTCAAAAGGATTCTAAAGAGGGACCCTTGGGAGAGGTTTCCAAACTAAGTATGAGAGACATGATTAATCATAATAAGAGATATGAAAAAACTAATATGAGAAGGGATACTATTAAGGAAGTAAATATGAAATTATAAATATAGTCACTAAATCATGCACTTTAGATATTATTTATCCTAGTTTCATACTACTATTTAGAAGGTTCTTGAGTGAATAAAGTACTAATTAACCCTCATCTTTTGACCATCTTCTCTTATTTTATTTCGTCATTCCCGACCTTTTACACCTACATGCCCAGTTAGCTTTCATCACTTTGCATTATTTTAGCCTTGACTGGGCACCCAGGGCTAATCTTGGGCGCCCATAGGTGCCCTAGTCCCACCATGGGCGCCCTATCCTTCTTAAACTTTTCCGCCACTTTTGGGCTCTTTCTAGCCATTTGAGGTCTTTATCTTTTTGGTGGTCGTCCATTTCGGGTTAATTAAAAAATTAGATCAAGAGAACCCTATAAATATAAAGCTATGAGACCATAATGAGGGACCAAGCACTCACTATTATCATCCATCTAGAGTTGCATCCATATATTGCATTGGAGATCACTTGCATCCACATAACTCCATCACAAGGCACAAGGCTATGTCATCTGCATCACACACAACATAGGGGGAGGATTCTATTATATTCCATGTACACATTTTATTACATTTTTGACATCTAGTTATTACTCGCTACGTCCACAAAGTGCGATCGACATAAGAACACCTAGGGCACATTATACACACACTTACTGTAACTACATTTGGGTCTCGAAATGTAGTGCAACGCTCGATTAGTAATCCCACTATTGTGACAACCGAGGTTATTCTCACCCCATTCATTTGCATTCTTATTTTTTAGGGTTTTGATACTCCTTTGTCTTTTGCGAGATCTTTTCGTCATCTTAGAATATTAGCGACATCTAGGGAAGTACAACGAAGCTAATGCGACAGACATCAAGGGTTTCAGACCATCTACCAAACTCCGTGAAGATTAGTTTCAGATCTTTTGCATGGACTAGGGCACCCAGGTTTGCAGACACCAAAGTGCTGTATGCACCCCAAACCATCTCCAAGTGCTCCAACCCGATCGGATACTCTAGATCCATCCTTTTTGGAGCTCTTACACAATCGTTCCTACTTTCGGGTTCTCCAGTCAGCTCTGTGACACAGTCCCACAAACATCTTCTATTCAGTTGAGCTCTTTCCTCTTCTCTCTCGCATATCGTGGTTAGCATTTCCTTTCGCATAGTTGCTTGGATCATGCATATATTTATTTACTACATTTATTTACTTTATTTACAGTTGTTCATAGCTTAGATTAACTATAGTGATCTATATTTACATTTTTAGTTAATCAAGAAACTCTAGGGGAAATAATATAAACCTTAAGGGTGAGGCACAAATACCTAGCTTAATGTGTTTCCAAAGCGAGGTTCATTAATTAGTGTTTAATCTAATATTGATTGATTAATTTTTGTAAAGATGAAATAAGATCAAAATATAGTAAATAATAGTAAACAAAAATCTTAAAGCATGCCTAGATAAATAAAACAATTACAAAAACATAGGTGAGCTAAATAAAATAAGTACAAATCATGGTTCAAGGAGATTTCACCGATTTCCTATTGAAATGAAGTTACGATGATATGAAAGTGTATAAGAGGGATGTGTATGGTTTTGTTGAGCTATTGTAAAATTTTCAAGACTTGAAACTGCTAAGTAGGATGAATTCACTTGTCACAGATAAAATCATCTAAGTCAATTTTTAATGTATATATGGATTTATCCTCTATGACTTTGATCTAAATTTTGGATTTTACATTTAATCTTCATATTTATTTTAGGAGAAGTGTCTCTTATATATATTATTTGGCATTTTTAACCAATTTAGGTCTTCTTTTTTCAAACCCTAGCTTCTTTATGTGCTTGCAAACCTAAAAATGGGTCATTATATAATGGTTGAGATCCCTCAACCACTCATTGAGTTGAGAGATTCCTACATTGCACTACTCGAGGTGGCATTAGACTAATGTAGATATGCATTCTAGTACATGTCCTGATAACACGTGATAATCAATGTAATTATACATGCCATTCTATAGAGCCCAATGTCACAAGAGGTAATGCATGTAATGAATGTGCTTCAAATTTGTAAATAAGAGTAGTCGGTTGTGTACTTGATTGTGAAATATATCTTTGGATGCTTAAATACTGTATTGATCTTATAACAAGTCCTTACAGCTTATAATGTTTTATTCATGTGTTTACATATTGATCATACCTTGAATTTAGAACCTTTTGGTACTAACCGACTCACTTTGAAATCAAGTGACCCAAAATACTAACATGGAGAGATATTTTTGGACAAGTTTAAGCAAAAAACATGGGAGGAAAAAGTTTTCCATGTAGGACAAATATGTAAAGATGACTTTTTCTAGGAAGGTTGACTATGTCTTGAGCATAGAATAATGAGCCTAAATCAAAACCACAAGGTGATAATTCCCATAAAATATGTGAAAAAATGTGAATGATGACCAAAGATTCATTTAGGAGACATTACAAAATAATTTAACTAAGAAAAAGTGTTAACACACCAACTAATCCTAATTATTTGAGTTAACCAACCATATACATAAAATCGTCTAAAATCCATTATAAAAAGGGTTCGTGCCATTTTAAGGTATCTAGAATATGAACCTTACTTTGAAGTTTTCAAGCAACCAAAATATACTTAGTTTTTTCATTTCACATTAACCTCACTAATTTACAACACACATGTCACTAAGTGAAATATCAACCATAAATCCTACATCAACACACTATAATCCCTTAATTTCATTTTACACTTAAGAATTATCTTCAACTCAACATTATGTGTAAGCTTCAAATCCATGTTTGTGATATTTATAAGACTGATAACAACTATCACTAATATTATGTATAAAATATTAGATAATGTGTAGAAGTTTAATAAACATTGAATACAATAACATGAATGACAAGAAATAACTTCAAACATATAGAACTCTATAAAATTATCTCCCACTTATTTTGTTCGATTCAAATTTGAAATGTATTGTTGTAACATCATTTACTCTATAGTACTCTAGGTCTTTCCATGTCATTTCATCTTGAACTTACACAAGATAGTTCATTCCCTTTCTTTAATGGATTAGATATAATCAAGTCACAATAACTAACAATCCCTTGGTTTTAAACAACAATATAATGGAGATGAAGCCATAATCAATTAAAAAATAAATTTAATCACATACAACTATTAATAAGAAAATTAAAGACATAAATAATTAAAATAATGTTTGAGATCATAAGAGGTTTCAAAATAGTGTGCAAATTGTAATATGAATTAAAATTTGTTGGTCATAATAATACATCAAACATATGTAATCATACATGTAATTCACTAACTTGTTTTTTAGGGTTTTACAAAGATTTTTAGAGACCACTTAAGTCAATCATGTATGTATAAAACCTTCAAATATAAAGTTTTCACAACATAAAAGAATTCAGAACATTGTGATCATCAATAGACAACCATTCATAGTAGCCTAACAAAATTTCATAAACAAATATTTTACATTTTAAGATGATGTCTATACCCCAAAAAAACATAACAATTTGAAGACTTAAATCATTTAACAAAGATTCAATATTTTAACATTGACAACATTTATATCATATTTTATCTACAAGTTTACAATTTTCATATTAGTCTTCATCTAATGATACATTTAAGATATTCAAGAAAAATATGATTAATTATAATAGAAAATGCATGTGTACAATTTATTGTATTGTAGAGCACTAAAAAGAAAAGAATGGTTTTCAAAGTAAGTTTTCTAAAGTTTGTTGTAGTTTTCACCCTAACATATATAGAGTGTATAGATGTGGCATATCTAATAAACCTATATGTTAAAAGAAAACAAAAAATGATTTTGTAAGTATGTTTTCTAAATTTTAATGTAGTTCCCCCTTCCCCCACCCAATAGATAGAGAATGAAGAGAATATGCATAACCAAATGAACTTATATTTAACACATCTCTCAAGTAATTTTTTATACTAACACAACTATCATGCCTTGAATGTAATATGAATACTCGTGTTTAATTTATTATTATGTTGTTTGGTTTTAACGACCATCAAAATAATATTATGAACTACCCGCACCTTGTTCACACCCCAATTAATATTAGCATAATATATTTTTCATTAAAATCTTTGTATTTGTGGATCTTTGAACTTCAAGTTTTCTTTTACATTGGTGTCATATATTTTTTCAAACAACATGACTGAATACACATTTTCATATTATTTATTTTTCAAAAACAATATTTAATAGTATAAAGAATATATGTGTAATATATATTGTAGTAACTAGGGTTAAGGAAAACAAATGATAAATCATGTAGAGTTTCCTAAATTTTAACATATATTATTTTTATATCTTATAGGGAAAACCTTTATAAACACCTAGATTTTATCTTGCCATTTTTATTTTTATTATGCAAATCAAGTTTGAAACCACTTTGTAATCACGTAAAAATTGCAAACTATGAAATATTTATAAATATTGAGGTCGATACACACACACATGTGATTAAAAATACAACATAAAACCTTACCCTAGTTTAAAGGAAGGTGAAAAAACCATAATGTGAGATTTTTATTTTTAAAATATTTTTAGAGCGAGATGTTGTATAACAAGCTCATAATGTTAAATAAAAATTGTAGAGTGAATTATGTAAAAACCAAAATCAAGTATAGACCTTCTTACCTTACTATATATCAAACAATATATGATGAAAGAGGGTGTGTGAAAACCCAAAGTGCGAGGGATGATGTGAAGATCCACAAACGTGTGAATGACAGCGTGACGAGATCTTGAGAGGAGCGAGCATCAACCTAAAACGTGTACATGCAACGATTTGGAAAATGGGTAGAACCTTGTTACAATCCACAAACTCTCTCTCTTTCTCATAGATCTGAAATGACATACATACAGAGGGTGTTGAGTAACCCCCAGTGTTCTAATCATGAAAACTCAAGTAGAGAGGGGAGTTAGAATAGAAAAGTAACTCCCAATGATGCATATGACACATTGACGTGTAAGGGAATAAAATTATGACCCCTACATGACATGCAGACTTAAGATCTCACCTAAATGAGATGACTTGCCCAATGATGTGGAATGGTGACTCAAACCAACACCCCCTTCATCATAACTTAGGATGAGGTGGAAAGTTAGAAGAGAGAAATGGGTCCCGACACAAAATCCTGATGAGGTACCCATGCAAAAAAAAAAGGGTCCCAAGCAGTGAAGGAAAACCTAGTGGGTAAAACATCCACCATAAGAGAACAACACACTCTCTAATCTAAGAAAGATGCCAAAGATGGGTCCCGCCATAGAAAATCCCGAAAAGGTACCCATGTACAAAGGGGCAATCTCCCAAAAAGAATAAAAAGAGAGGAGAAGAGGGAGACGAGAGGAATGTAGAAGATTCCATGGACGGATCTGAACTCTGCAACTCTAGGTGGTCCTCCAGAAGAATATCGATGACATGGTCCTTTGCCTCTAGACTAAAGAAGAGCCACATGCACTGAAATGTGTTCCTTCTCTTAGGAAGGACAAAAATGACATATTAGAAGTTTTCCCACTTTGCGAAGGAAACCAAAGGCAGCAAAGCACAAATAACTTTGAGTTTGATCCACGGAAGTGTGAAATAGGTCTAACAAAGGAGCACCAAGGAACTAAAGGTAATACCACATGTGTAGAACCATCATAGTGAAGAAGGGGAACACCCGCAAAAAGGATGTCCAAGTGATGTGAGGAAACAAAACAATCCCCACAATAGAAAAAGGATCCATAAGCAAGTGTTGATCAATGAAGGTCTCATGAAGGGTGGAAGTGATAAGAGTCCCAGAAGGGGCACTCCTAACAATCGAGATGATGAACTTCTCCAAAACACGTGTAGAAAGATGAGGAACTCCGTAGTGCATCACAAGTGGAATCTACAAAGAGGCGACCAAGGTCTAGCATATACTCGTCCCAAATGAGGGGGCTCAACAAAGAGAAGAGAGATGTTGGATAGGTATAAGTCATCTAATGAAGGTAGAGGAGTGGAAGGGGCCTCACACAATAGAAGTGGAGAGGAGGTCGGTGCAATGACTGTATGGGGTTAAGAAGAAGATTGCTCAATGTTTGATGATATGGGAGGGGTGACAACACTCTCTGGAAAGGTGAGAGAAGGAGGAGAGGAGTCATCGGTAGTAATCTCAACATTAGAATCGGGTGTACAATCCCCATCATCAAAAGAAGAACCAATTGATTATGTGTCAGTGGAACTGTCATCGCATGAAGAAAAAGAGGAGACAACTGAAAATATTAATGCGAGAGCTACCTTGGAAGACCAAGGTGAAGCAACATGGCACTCAACGGAAGCAACAAGTGTAGGGAGAGTGTCATCAATTGAGAAATCAAGATGCGAGGGAGCACAAGGGGAAATGGTCACATCTATCTCAGAGAAAGGGTCTCCAATGGAACACGAGTGCGAAGAGTGAATGGAAGCATGAGCATGGTCAAAAAGAAGTCTCGTAGTGGCAACAGGTGAAGGGTCTCCAAAGAGGGACTGAAAGATGCTCCAGATGTGGTGGGGAGGATTTGAGTCTTCCATGTGAAAGTGGAGAGGTCTGGAGACATAACACATCAAGTGACCAAAGAAATGGTCGTAAGTGTCAAGAAATTCCTCAAGATGACGATGATCAATGGATGTAGGAACTGACCCAAGCAAGAAGTGTGAAAGACCCATGCGGGTGAAGTAGCGTTAGATAGAAGCACGCCAATCTGAATAGTTCTCTCTCCCAATAAGTACGGAAAACTTTAGTGTTGAATATTTGTTAATTCATGAATATTCTGGTTTTCAAAATTTAAAATTGACGAATTTTTGGGTATGAATAGGGACTAGGTTGCCAAAACGTGTCGTGCATAAGTTAATGTTAGAAATTCGGTTTGCAAGGAGTTCCCACCAACAACCGACTTTTATCATTAAAATCACCCTTATAGCGAAATTAAAATATGTCAAATTTGCCTCATATATATATTCTATTTAAGTATTTATAATTCATTATATGATTATTCATACTCATAGTTCTAAACATCGCTCTTTGAAACCTCATCTTCCATAAATTCATGATTACCAAATATTTCATTTGGGTTTCGCTTTCAAAATTGGAGGACCTGGTCACGGATGTAAATATTTCCTTGCTACTTTGAAGGTGCTTTAGTTTTTTCTATAACGTATAGGTAGCATATTGTCTGGCATATGCATGATGGCAGTCGGCAACATGAAGGATGCTATCACCGGTAGCATGCTCCATTCTATCGGCCAGGTAGCATACTACATTCTACCAGCCCGACATTATGTAAAATGACGTTGGCGGTGGCATGCAACATGCTACCAACCGAGAGCATACGAATGCTACCAACCGACACCATACTTCATGATTTCAGCTGGTAGCATACTACATGCTACCGACCGACATCATGTAGTATGGTGTCACCGGTAGCATTTTGATACCTTGGTTTGGACTTGGGAGTGTAGACACCTAAAATATGCTTATACTTAGCATTTCCTCCAATTCAACTGATTAACGACACTTCGTTAAATCTCCATTCTTGGATGCCCATTCACGACACTCTTTCGGTCGTATTCCTCCTATAATCATCTAATTGGGCTAATATCTCTCTTATTAGCTAGACATTCCTCCTTTTGACCATTCAGAACCTCCCTAGTTCTCTCTAGATCACTTTTATTGGCTTCCTAGGCTATTTATCAGGCACAAATGATTAACCAAACCCCTCCCTACTCTCAATGAGTCTCTAATAACTCGTTAATTAAGTTTAGCTAACCTAATCCTAGCTTAACTGATCCTAAAGCTTGTTTATCCTAATCTAGTCATAAAGTGATTTTTGGCTTACCTTTAGTCCCACATGCACCCAAAGTTCAAAGTATTCCATTTGGAAAACTATAAATACAAGGATAAGCCTACCCTTTTAACCTTACACCTTGTTTTTATAACAAAATCTCTAAAGCACTTTGGGAAGACATTAGACCTCATTTGCATTAGCTAAACTATATAGGCATTTGATCTTGGCTATCCTCCATTGTTGAAGCTCCACCATCTTGCATCCATACCTTCATGTTAGGTTAGTAGGAGGGTATCTAAACTTGGTCGTGTGGCTAGTTTAGAGAGACCTCTTCACCTCCATTGAATCAAACAACACATCTAATTTGATTGCTCATAGGTTTAACTAGGTTCAATTTATGTTTTAAGTAATCATAGAGTAGTTAGAGATAAAATGATAGTGTTTTAGTTCAATTCATTATTGTAGAAGTTATCTTATTTAGCGCTCATATTGATGTTTATGATAGGTTTTAGTTAGATCATGGAACTACTTAGTTTTTGTTTATTAATATAGCTAATCTTCTCATACATACATTTGGCATGCCCGGTGGGAGTCTTAGTCCATACTCCATTAATGGAGGTATTTTTAAGCTTTGCATGTCCATTTGTAACCATTTTTATGATTTCTAGGTTTTAAAAGATTGTCTTTTCATGGATTTCACATCTTAAAAGGGGGTTTTCTTCCCTGTTCTAAGGCATTTAATGGGTTTGAGCTAAAAATAGGTTTTAATGGATGAAAAATAACCTATTTTCTCTTTTATATTTTTCATTTCTATGATTTTCTCGAGCTTTTATAAGGGATATGCGCGGGTTTCCTAGATGGAGGTATCTCTGTCAAAACCCTAGCACACCTGTCAAACTATTCGTGCACTTGTCTGGTCATATTTTTCACTAATAGGTCATTTATAAAGGGTAATGTACCTGTCAAACTATAGGCATCTCCATTGACTGTCAAGCGTACCCGTGCCTCTAGACGTGCTGATATATTTTGGCATATTGTATTGATTTTCATTTTGGCTTGCAAGTGTATCCATCGAACTGTAGGATTCGTCATTCAAACCCTGGTGTACCTATCTTTAGGCCCATGTAGGTGTTGGACCCTACTATCATAATTTGTTGTCATGCATCCTCGTTGGTTTGGGCGCATATCTATTGGTTGGGATGCACATGCGTCATTCTGGACGCATAGGTGTCTGAGTTACAAATTAAATTTTTCTCTTCGAGTTGTAAGATCAATTTGTTGACTTTTTCGGTTGTTTCCAGGCTCTAACAAGTGATTACAGGTTTCTTTTGGGTTATTTAACTAATGTAGTTTAAGTGTTTCATTTTCTTAGTTAGAAAGGGATTTTTGAAGTGTGTATGTTTTCTCCTTGCACCTTCTAGGTGATCTTGGGGATCAAAAAATGTGTAGGGCCTAATGTTTTTCAAAGAAAGGAGTTGCAAAAATGAAACCTTCTAATACATGTTTTCATGTAGGTTTCAAATGGTGTGCTACTTAAACCACATTAAGTTAAGCAAGATAAAATAGCACACCACTCCACATCACACTCGTATTATAGGTTTCGGAAAAGGATATGTCCCTATCTCGCTCAACTAGAACATAACCCCTTTAGCATAATGCCTTAAGCTATAACAATGGGAGTGGTTGTAGGAACCCTAAAGTAATCCACTGCTAAGTAAGCTCGTGGATGAAACAAGAAGTGCTTTGCTTACCCACTTGACTGATTTTACACTAAAATTTAGAGTCAAAGTTGTCTGTATCATGACCCCAATGATGATACAAATAAATGCACTAGTTTATCATTGTATTAGAAGGGGGTAAAGTAAATCTGAGATATTCCCAAACTAGTCAGTGTGACTCTTTAGGTAAATCGAGCTCGCATTTAGAAAACTTGTGACACCTAGTTGAGTGAACTATTTTAGGAAAGCCATATCTTCTTGGAGCCCACTTTTCTAGTCTATCATCGTGTCTTAGCCATCACAAAGTGATAACTTGTTTGGATTTAAATCCTTGTTTTCCCAACACAATAAAAAATCCACTTAAGTTTGATCTAAGTGTCACTCATCATGATATTTACTGACGTATCACTTAGCTTAGTTTCTTTCGCCTTAGGGGCGTGGCAAAATCTGCCCAAGTGACATTTAGTTTATTTCCACCTCATTTGATCTATACCTTTGCATTCTTGTTTCCCATTTGGGACAAGAGAAGGCATCTTTCGAGAGTGTTTTCATAGATAGTGTTCACCACTTTTTTGTTTGTTTATGCTCATCCATGTTACGGCTGAGTTGTTAAACATCTAAAGTGCGTGGATGTGTCCTTATATCTTTGATGGCCACTTGATCTTGATTTCAAGATCATCATCATAGTTAGGATTGATTCATCATTTGATCTCCCTTTGACGTGTTACCTTGTTTGCATTATCTCAACATAATTAAAATACTTACGTCATGTTTCTCGTAAACGTGATCTAAGTGTCCTCATTGTGTCATTACGTTTCCCACATTTTAGCACATCCTTAGTATACTTTGATTTAGTTTTACTTCAAACATTGTCCAAAATATTGAAGAGTTTTGTTTACTTTGTTTATGTCATTTTGATACCACTTTGGCACTAATATCTCACTTCTTCGTGAAGCTTGATTAACATGTCTAATTAGTGTGAATACATTGCTTACATTTGTAATCCTTTCCCTTTTACATTTAGGCCTTGTTGTTTGCTAAACTCATTGTGGTATCCTTTGATTGGGACTCACGTCTACCCTTTGTTATTATTTACGCCTTGTTCATTTCGAGCTTGACGTAAGTATTGACATTGTATTGATCATCTTTGCATTAAACTATCATTTTGCACACACATTTTACATAGGGAGTATTTCCTTATTGATTTGTTTTGTGTTTCACACTTGCATGATTGTTCCTTATGATCATTCATCTGGAAAACTTGTTTTCTAGGACAATCCTTTTTATCTCATCGATATTGCGTCATCATGATATCTATTTTCCTTATACCTTCTTCGATAATCATGCACGCATCTCCATACTTACAAAATGTCTAGTTGGTTGCGCTTTATGCTACTTGAATCGACATGGAGCCTTCTTCACTTTGAAGAAGTTTGATTACACTATCTAGGTCTAGGCATTTTTACCTAAATGATGCCAACAATGATTGACTATCGCACGGTTCCTCACACTTACAATAATACGGAACCTAGGTTTAGGCATTCACCTTGAAAGATCCCCATTACAACTAAACCTTGTTTTGTTCTTCGTACTAGAGAGACCGTTCGGGTACCTTGTTCCCCACCTTCATCTCATAGTCAATGGTATGGTTTGGATTCTTCTGATCCAAATTATTATTCAGGTTCCCCCCACTCTTCTTCCGATATAGATCCAAAATATTATTCAGATTCCCACTCTTCTTCTGAAGATTCGGATCCCAACTATTGTTCGAGATACCCCTAGATCAAATCTTGAATCACGGTCCTCCCTTCCTTCACAAGACCTTTATTCCAAATCACCTCAACGATGTCTTCCTCCTTTGAAGACTTGTGTGACTCCAAGTTCCATCGATCAAACATCTAATTTGGTTCTTGAGTCATGGTCCTCCCTTTCTTCGCAGGACCTCCTTTATCAGTCACCTCAACGACCCCTTCCTCCATTGAAGAGTTCCACGAATCGGATTCCCTCTAGTCAATCATCCAATTCGAATCCTATGTCGCAACTTAACGGATGGCTATGCGATCCTACTTTCTAACCTACATTACGTCATCTTCTAGAAAAACAACCTAGGTCCAAATCCAAATCATCCATTCATGAGACGTCCTCACCACCAAATATAAGTCATCTCTTGAGTCATCTTCTTCTATCAAACCAAATCCAATCCCTCTTCGGCCATTAAGCCCTTTTAACCATATTGTACCATTTCCTCATCCATCTTCTAAAGATCAATGTTTGTGACCACGTCGAACCATTGGAAAGAAGCAATGTGCTAAGATATCTTTTCAAAGCACTATCAAAATTCTTCATGGGAGTGATAAGGTCAAGGCTTCCCTCGCTACTTAATTAAACATCTTCATCTTCTTTTTTCAATCAATCTTCCTCACTTATCGGACCCGTCTCTTCTAATCAACCTCATATGGTCAAGAACAACAACCTCTACTGATTGATTTCTCTCAGGATGACAGAACAATCAGACTACACGATGATATCCCTCTAGAGGATTGCAAACAAGGGTTCTTTCTTGAACTTGATACACTCATGTATTGGAGTGAAGAAATTGATCCCTTTTGTCAGAACATAGAGGAAGAGCCTAAAGTCATGGAACTTGATTCTTCTTCTAGCATTCCATATTCACCTTCCTATGAGCATGATGAGATGTCGGGGTCTAGCATTGATCCATGACCTATCTTCTCATTACCAAATCATTCCTTATCTATCATCATTCCTCAATCAAAATATCACCTTGGGTCACCGCTGAGTAGCCCATCGTCTTCTTCTATCCTAGAGCCACCCCCAAGTAGCCCTCCATTTTCTACTTGTGGGTCACCTCCTAGTAGCCCATTACCTTCTATTTTTGGGCCATGTCCTAGTATCCCTTCATCATCTTCTATCTATGGGACACCTCCAAGTAGTCCCTCCTCGTCTATACTTGGGTCACCCCCTAGTATTCCCTTATTATCTTCTTCCATTCTGGGGCCACGTCCTAGTATCCCTCCATTATATTTCATATATGAGTCACCTTAGGGTAACCCATTACCTTCTATTCTTGGGTCGCGTCCTAGTATCCCTTCATCCTCTTCTATCTATGGGAAACCTTTGGGTAGGCCATCATCTTTTATTCATGGGCCTTGTCCTCAGACCAAATTCTTCCATATTAGAGCCATATTCTAACAACCCTTCATCATCTTCTATCGGTGGCTCACCTCCCAGGTAGCCCATCCTCTTCAATTCTTGGATTGTATCCTTTTCACCCATAACATTCTTCTTCTATCAATGAACGGGAAATCCCACCATCATTTATCTCGTTCCTATCATCAATCATAAAAGTTCATGTTCTTCTCACACTTCTTGGGATCGACAAGTCACACATTAGCTTATAAGAAACCCAAACAAGTTATTTATCAAGCTCAGGTCAAAATGTTGAAGATCTCCAAAGTTTCCAACAAATCGAACAACTGAAAAATTCAAAATCCACCGCAATTCAAAAATGAACACCAATGCAACCATCAAGTATGGTAAAGAGTGCTATAACCTATTGATAGGGAACTCAAGCTTCTGCATATGAAATCCATGTTTTAGGATAAGTCACAATAATTTATTGAGTATGAGCTCACCACGATTATCGAGATTGGTGATCACATTACTCTTGATAAGAAAACATGCCTAGTATCCCTTATTAAGGAAGTCACAAACATTGTTGTTGGATCCTATCACACCGAGTGACTTTGTTGGTCCCACCTTTCCAAAACTATCAAAAATCTAAAAATAAAAAACAATTCATAAATAATAAAAATTTGAGAAAACATAAAAAAATCAAAGGTACAAAGATCAAACATTGTAATTAGGTATTGCGTACACATGGATATTTCTTTCTTCCCTTCCTTTCTATTATTCTCGCAAGTCTTCCTACCATTTTCATCCCTTAAGTGATATTGTTGTTAGCCTTTATGCACGCATTTTGTGACATTTATCTCTATGGTATCCATTTGAACTTGGTCTTTTATCACCTTGGTAAATTAAAGAATGAATGATATTTTAGAGATCCTATCACATTCAACATGTAATAAACTTGTTACGAAGAAATTTTGGACATATTTGTTGACACTAGCCAATTTTTTACTCGTAATCACTTCTACCTCCTTCCATCAAGCCATTTGTGGTTCTTAACCCCTTGTCAAACAAGAGAGCTGAAATAAGTTTTCGAAAAGCAAAAGAATCAAAATCAATAAAAATTCAAAAGCTAAAAGCTAAGAGCAAAAGCAAATTGATATATAACTCTCTCTTGGGGTATTTCCAATAATCTCTATTGGGGCTATGGATGTCTGGCTAGTAGTAGAGAAATGTTGCGATTAGAATCAAATGCATCTATGTCGGGGCTATAGACGCCTGGCTGGTAGCGAAGAAATGTACGGCTCTCCTTCCACCCTCCATTCATAAATCAACTTTCAAAATAAATCATTCCTACACATTGGCTAGTTTGTCCTCATTTGTTGCCTATTAAATCTTCCCTCCAAGAGGTAAATGAATTCCACGTGCACACATTGGATCTCTATGAGTAAACAAGATTAGTATGTTACCAAGTGTCTTTTTCTTGGACCTTGTTCAAACTCTAGTCCATATCTTGTCTCATGATTTATGCCTTTTGTTAATCACCTTTTCATCATTAAATTCTCTAACTTCATTGTCCATATCCTTTCGTAACATTCATTGTTCTTCTATTTTCATTCGAACATCCATGTGTATAGGATTTCCTTTTTGCCATGTTTGTGGGCCTTCATCCCCTTTCACAAAAGCAATATCCCCACTTCCTTTCTATCATGTGTTTCTTAGCTAGCTTACACTGGGGGCATCCTTGCTCCTTCCCATAACTTCATTGGTTTTAGTTCATCATCATGTTGAACTTATTCATATTGGCCTTGATCTCTCGTTCATCATTAGTATGTGAAGATTTTTCCTTTGAATACTCCCACTTCTACTGGGGGAATTTTCACATCTTCACTTTCTTGCACATGTGCATGGCATTCTACCCTTGTACATCCCATCTATCGCTAGGGGCATCCACATTTCTTTGTCTTCCTGTACATAGTTTCGAAAACTTTCAAAATCACAAAAACATTCAAATATGTTAGAAAAATCAAAACATTAAAACATGTTTTAGAAAACTTCTAAAAATTGAAAATCATCCTACAAAAAGTCACTCTTTGGTTGTCACCTATTCATGTGAGCGACTTGCAAATCATTTGGATCTACCCCGCGAGCATGATAATCTACAAGCAACTTTTCTTCATACCCGACCTCCCAAGGTCATGCCGAGACAACCGGTGATAATGGAATTTATACGGATACGACAAAACTAGTTGGGTAATCTTATATCCTCAATACGCAATAATGGAATCTGTGAATCTAAGGCAAAGAAGGCCCTCCTAACCTAAATTGGTGTAATGGATCGTTCGGATATAATAGTTGTTCGGAGGCTCCAATCAATGTCGAGCTCTCCGAGATCCTATTTATTGGTTGTTGGATACGTGGAAAGTGACCTATAGGTGCTTCGTGTATATTTCAAGACAAGGTCATGAGAATGGTGATGAGAGGTGTAGTAGATCCTCCGGAGTTTTATGGATGATTCTCTAGTCTAGTCCAGAAATCCCTAGCTTGATTGGCTACTATGTTTAATATGGAGAATTGTGTAATGATGTCTGGTGGAAGTGGTGAGGACCTAAATATTAGTGTTCGTAAACCAAATCAATGTCTGATTGATCAATAGGCCCGTTGGGTTGTGGGACCTATGGATCACAACCGTAAGTTTGTGGTTGTGGTAGACCTCCTATGGTCATATGAGGAGTTAATCTCTCCTTCCGATTATCCAATAATCATACACCTTTTCAGCCTCTATGTTTAGAACTAGAAGTTGTGTAATTTTCTCAGAATACCTTACAGGTGTTCTGGCAACTTGAATGCGTAAGCTAGTGTTTATGTCGATGAGGAGGTCTCTCGCATTGGGTTGTGGAACTAAAGGATCGCAACCAAATATTTGTTCTCTTTTGAGTCCTTGTACAGTCATACGGATACCTATCAAGGCAATCTATAGTTAGGATGATTTGACCAAAATGTGTATGCCTTGTTGTCTTCAATATTTAACTCTCTCAATTGTTCACTAATTGCTTGTAGGTTTATTATTGTTCGAAAGACATAGATCCTAAGGTCTTGATCTATATCATCTAGTGTTGTGGAGAGATTTGGTTGAGGCACTATCGGTTCAAATATGTATTCTCTGGGCTCTCTAGGTCCCGTGATTGTCATGCAAAGATGATTCAATTTTAACTGAAATGAATAAAATGATTATGAAAGATGTATCTACACTATGCATATGTTCTTTTTTTTTGTATTTTCGATGAAGTATTTTAACGAAATTAAAAGAGCAACTATTCTAATATATTTAAAAAAATGGACAATTAATCTAATGACAGAATCAAAACAAGCAAAGTAGCCCATGTAGCTATTTACATGTGCAGTTGTGAGTTTATCCTAAATATCTAAATAACCAACTAGTTTAATCGAAAAACTTCTCAATCCTACCTCAGAAGTGAGGAATGAATCATAGCTTCTCAGAAACTATCATTCCCCACAGCTTCCTTGGCAATATTGAAAGCAAACTTTAACTAAAATGAAATAATTTACTACTCTATTTGATATGTTATAACTAGAACTTTGATAGCTCAAACCTGGAGTTTACATAATAGTGGTAAATCTAGTTGTGTGTGACTTTGTCCCCTCAGTGTGATCTCCTCGTTCCTTCGTGTTCTCATGAATCCAGAAAAAGCATGTATATGATAGCGTCAGCAGAAGAAGATAGTCGAATAATGGCAATTTTGGATATAGACAATACAATGCAAGTAAGAGAGGGATAGTGCAAGTGAACAGAGCTTGACTATGTAATTCCTAGCGGGATTTATTGCGGGAATACAACACAAATACGCCGAGAATTATGGAAACTATCTTTTGTGACTAAACAAAACCTGCAACTCTAAATGGATTCCTAATCTAAGAATGAAACTACCTTATCCTAAGCTAACTGTATGGAACAACGATGAAGTAAGATGGAAACAAGAAGATCAAGTGATCTTAAACAACAAAGGAAAAGCTAATAACTGATGCAAAACATGAAACTATTGGAACTCTAAGCAAGAACTTCAAATGAACTAAATGATTTAAACAGAGAAGGAGAGGGGCCTCTTGTTTGAAAACAAGTTGGCTATTTATAGCAATTACATTCACTAGAAGGTAACTTGGAATTGAACTCTTTTACCATTAAACAAAGAGAAAACACTATTTACTGGGTGGCCAAAACATAAATGCAAAGCAAAGTGGTTGAAGAATGCGGGTAGAAATTTGAATTTTACGTTTGATGAAATCGTCGGAACATTCTAGAAAATGCACATAGGACCGCCACCTGTGCAGGCGGTGGTTACTGGTTAGACCGACATAGGGCGGTCACAGGACCGCCACCCAGGAAGGGTGGCGGTTTCATCACTTAAGACCAAAATGCAAGGAAGAAGGGGGAGAGGGCAAGAAAAAGCACGCGGAGGCCGAGATGAGGCACATGGGATGTAATATACTTGGTGAGCTTTTCTGGATTCCGAACACCTTGCGAGGAGACCTGTATCATCATTGGGGTATGTGTAACCTTTTTACGGTGGTGTAGTACCCTATAATTTTGGGTATGTACATATTTCCCCCTCGGAGAAGCGTCTTAGCCATGAAGAGGCGTAAAATGGTGGATCCGAGTATGGTGGTCCCGAAATGGGGAGTTAGAAGTTATACCTGACACGCTCATGTGTCGAATGTCACCATCCAAATTCCCGCTACTTGTAAAATGAAAAGAGGACTCAAGTGCAGATAGATACAATAAATCAAAAAAATTAAATTAAATTAATATGAAATTAGGACTTACCATTTGTGCGGGATTAGAACTTACCTCCGTCGACACTCCAACCCTACGAAAAATGTTCAAAACCAAATTAGAAAACTATATATATATATAAAATAGATCATTTTACTATTCATTTACGCGTGTTGACTTGGTGATTTTGAGCTCTGGGACCCACGGTGACCATTTTCAATGAGAGTACAGTCAAAACGTCCATTACGAGATCGTGATCATGCCTCCAAGAGAGCAGACATCGACCCGTGAAGTCTCAGGTTAGTTCTTCTCAATTTATCATTTTTAAACCCAAAATATAGAAATGTTGAAATCTTTGTCATGGGGGGGATTATTTTCAAAATGCTAGTCTTAAATGAGTCTCTAGGGGGGCCCCATAGGGTAGGTCTTTATTTCATCTAAAATGATGTTTTTTTGCATTTTTAAAGTGTTTTTAGGGCTTTCGAGCCATTTGGCATTTCGGGATAGGGACCACCGCCTGCGGCGGGCGGCGGTTCATGGACCGCCGCCCTATGAAGGCGGTAATTATGGGACCACCACCTAAGAAGGTAGCGGTTACACGACCGCCACCTCTTAAGGTGGTGGTTGGGAAACCATCGCTCTGCACAGGGCGGTGGTTTGAACAGAATGCAAAAAGGATGTAAATTTTAATTGTCTTTGCATTTTTGGCATTTCTATATGTTCTTGATAATTTTTCTAGTCGGATTATGTTACTAACTTACTCTTTTTCTATGTTTTTGGGTGGATGCGAAGAAGGAAGAGTATATCAGATGGAGCAGAGAGAGGGAGTGTGATTGGCTCCAGGTAGTATTGGATGCATTGTCTCAGGATGAGAGGGACACTTTGCAGAGGGTGGGATTCTACGGATCTCTTGGGTTGCTCATGTTGCTCCTTCCAGTCACATACTATGTGACTTATTTTCATATTGGGATGCAGATCGGAACACTTTCCGATTTCCAGGAGTTAGGGGTGAGTGGACCATCACCCTAGAGGATGTTTACCATATATTGGGGTTTCGATTCTTGGGAGGTGGCTGTCTCTCAAGACAACAATATCCAGATCTCAGTTGGTTCAGTGGGCCACATATATGGGAGATGTCATTGTTTCCATGGGGTCGAAGAAGGGGTGAAGGTCCATTCTATTGCATCCTCTCCTATCCCTATGATCTGCAAGGCCATTATGGGTATCCTTTCCTCGCATTTGATTGGGGACAAGGGAGGGGATACTCTTCTATATTGTTGGGCTCCCATCATTACAGATTGAGGCCCATGGCCGTATTTACGCTTGGGGAGTAGACATCCTCAAGACCACCTACCATGATTTATACAGGGTGGTCAGACTACAGGGACAGTCACTGAGCCATCCCACTCTAGTTATGAGTTGGGTGTATGAGCACATCATTCCTTATGGGAGAGGTATACAGGTGGAGGATCTACGGGGCATCGGGGCGTGAGGTGGGCGGGGATGATATGTACTTAGGATGCCACACTAGCTAGTGGCTTCCCTAACTATTGCAAACATGGAGGCCACTCCTTATCAGGACATGGCAGGGCTATGGGGGAGGAGACACACATTGATTTCCTACTCTTCCATGGGTCAGTTGGTAGATAGGATGGGGAAGCTAGAGGCCCACCCCTTTGATAGAGTACCACAACAGTTTGGCCTCCCCTATATTGATATGTTTCCTCCGGTGGGGCTAGTATATAGATCTATTCGTGAGGCCAGGGAGGTCCTAGAGGCCGAGGTTGGACCACGGTCACTCTGGCATTCCTATTATAGCCAAGAGGGTGGTTTGTGCCCGAGGGTAGCTAGTGCTCCTCGAGCACCTTTACTTCAGATTGGCACCGGTCTTGCTCATAGTGGAGATGAGCCCATTGATGTGGACTCTGAGTCTGAGGAGTTCACTGGGGGAGACAGAGGAGGAGATAAAGGAGGGTGAGACCGGAGCTGGTGGGATAGGTGAGGAGGAGGACAATGATATTAAGTGGCATGACACTCAGGATATCTTGTGGGCCGAGAGGGTGGAGGAGAGCGCAGAGAAGGTGACCTTGATTTCAGAGGAGTTTCCTTCTCAGGATTTAGGGGGAGATGACAAGTCCGTGGCAGGCCATCACTTTGTTCCAGATATGGGAGAGGCATGACCATCGGTGGCTACGTGCGTCGATGGCAGTGCGTGCAGATCCTAGAGATCCCACCTAGAGGCCTGGAGATCCGAGTGAGTTACTACTCTTTTCTCGACTTTGTTTTAGTTAGAATTGTTTAGTTGATGTTTCCCTTTTGTTATTTTATTTGTTTTTGGTCTTATTTTGGACAACTTTCTAACTTGTTTTATTTCTCCTTTTTTATTTGTAGCTACTGTGCTGAGGGATGGCGAGACTTGATTCACCAGGTGTGCGAGACACTCTACTTGCTCCCTTCGGAGGGTACTCGGGCCGAGTTGACTGAGGATGTTGGAGAGCCCTCAACAGCTGGCCGACATACTGATGTCTTTGCCCCTATCTAGGAAGGTGGCAAAGATCATTACCTCCCTTCACACCAAGCTAGCTGGATATAGGACTGTTGAGCGCTTGATGAGAGGAGTCACTCTCATAGTGAGACTACAGCTGTTGGCCATGATCGTGAGCCCTCAGTTCATTTAGAGCATCATCGCAGCATAGGAGTCCTAGATGAGGTCATGCACCTTCTGAGGGATCTCACAGGATTGAGAGATCATGGTGCCTTTTTGTAGTGATTTTTGGTTGGACACCTATACGAGTATTTTTGTATTTTCGGGCTCATTGAGCATTTTGACCATGCCTTAGTGCATGATGGCATTGTATATAAAACACCATATATATATATATATATATATATATATATATATATATATATATATATATATATATATATATATATCTTTTTGGATCTAGAACTTCTTGTGTCTAGAATTTTGTGATTCGCTTCTCATGTGTACGCTAGATGTTTTTAGAGTACTTGTTTTTATATGCTTTTTAGAATGTATGCAATGGATGAAAAATGATAACAAATACCGAACAAATGCTTTACATTATTTGCTTTTGTGATACTGATATACGATGATGTAGAACATATTGTAGTACTTGAACTTTTGGCCTCTTTGGGAAATGTTTGTTGTTTCTTCTTATATTGGCAAAATGTGATGAATGTATAGAGATAAAGAGATGAACATGCCCCATTCCCAAACTCCACACAACTAGTAAGATGTGAGGGCTCAACACCAAGAGTTGGGAAGGGCACAAATTGTATGAGTTTGACTTGAATGGAACGATGAGAGATAGACAAACCAGTGACAGAAACCAAACTTAGACCTACACACTTACTCTACTCAGAACTACCACCAAGCTCAGAAGGCAACTTACTTTTCAGTTTATCTAGTCTTAGATCTATAGATGGCAACCTGGTTGACAAAATCTGGTTTTGAGGGTTTGATCTCTTTAGAATTTGGACACTTATTTTCACTTAATATAATTTGATTTGTATTTGTAAAATACCAAGATTTGTTAATTTGTATGAATGGACCCCCCACACCCTGCCCCATGCCACTAGTAAGAAACATGGGTTTGCCACCAAAGGCAGGATATAGGTGAGTAAGGGCACTTCTTTCCTTTCCCAACCTCGCACCACCAGTAAGAGATGCGGGCTTACCACCAAAGGTTGGTGGGGTAAAGAAGTGTGTAAAATAAAATATTTTGTTTGCTTGGTATTTTTTATTCTATTTTATTTTGACACTTTTGAACTATGATTTTGGAATATCCTTGTTTCAAAGAGACATAAGAGGGATAGATGTGACACCAAGAAGCTTCTAGAACAGACCGTAGGTAAGAACAACTTCACCTAGTAGAAAGAAAGAGCAAAACCAAGTATGCAGGCCTTGGTATGGTTTTCATCAACATTTGTCTATCAAACTTGATGAAAAGATTTTGAAATTACTTGATGATGTATGAAGAGATGTGATTTGAATGTTTTTGCCAATATTTTCAGAAATTTGTAATAGATTGCTTAAGAGTAGGTTCCTTGACTACAATTTTTACGAAACAAGTGGACAAAATGAAATAACTAAATGACTAATGCAATGTAGGTAAATATAATGTACAAGTGGTGATTCTGATGTCTCATGCGTAAAACCATTTAAGATGTAAGGAATTGATAGTTTCATTGAATTCCTCACCTTCTAGTGTACACAAGAGATACGCACCATTTCCGTAGTCCTTCATGACTCGGTATGGGCCCAACCACTTGGGCCGGAATTTCCTTCCTTCGCCGATTTTCTTATCAATCCGGTTGTCTAGTCTTAGAACTAAATCTCCCTCATATATTTCTCACTCATAGACTTTTTGTTATATTTCCGGCACATCCGGTCAGCATAGGCTTTGTGTCATTGTTCGGTGTTATCTTGGCCTCATCAAGGCTTTCTAGTTGAGAGAGGCGTGCCTCTCTATAGGCGTCTTCATCCAAAATCCCTTGTAATGAGATGCGGAGACTAGGTATTTCGACCTCAAGCGGGAGAACTACCTCTGCCCCAAATACTAATGAGAAAGGGGTTGCCCCGTCGGTGTTCTTATTGAGGTTCGATGGGCCCACAAGGCCGATATAATTTTAGATGCCAATCTCATTTGTTTTCCTTAATTGTTTTGAGGAGAATAGCCTTTAATGTTTTGTTCATTGCTTCGGCTTGTCCATTGGCTTGAGGATAGTAAAGAGAGGCCGTATGATGGTTTATTTTGAATTTGCTGCATAGCTCACGGACCTCATCATTTTTAAAGGATGTGTCATTATCTGAGATAATGACTTGTGGGACATCGTACCTGTAAATGATTTGGTTCAGAATGAACTTGGTGATTACCAAACCTGGTACGGTGGTGAGAGGCATGGCCTCTACCCATTTGGTAAAATATTCTGTGGCCGTAATTATAAAATTATGGCCATCTATTGATGAGGGAGAGAATTTCCCTATCAAATCTAGACCCCACGTGGAGAAAGGCCACGGGGTTGTTATTGGTTGTAGGGATTGTGCTGGCATGTGAATCTCGTGAGAGAACTCTTGGCATTTGTGGCACTTACGTACAAACTCTATTGTGTCATGTTCAAGAGTGGGCCAAAAATAGCCCATCCGATGTATTTTGCGAGTAGTGGCATGACCACCAAAGTGGCCTCCACATATCCCACTTGTGGGATTCATAAAGAATCTTCTTGGATTCTTCTGTGTCGACATCTTAAAAGCATGCCATCGAAGGCTTTACGATAGAGTACTTGTTCTAAAATAACATATTTAGTAGCTTATAATGCGTAACCACCTTCTTTGTTGTGATGTGGCACTTTCTGGGTACGTATGGTCCATGATAAAATTGATGATATCGGTGTACCAAGGGCATGTAGAGATGGGGGTCTGGTCTCGAAAAAGTATATGCACTCATCGGGAAAGTCTAGATTTACCAGATCTCCTCCATCTAATGGATTGTCAACTAACTAGTCTGTAATGATTTGACCCTTAACATATTTCTAGTTTACAAACGTTAATTCAAATTCACCCATTAAGGTTATGAAACGTCCAACCTTTTTAGATAAAGACCCTTGTGTGAGGAATGTTCGTAAATGATTTGTCTTTACTATGACCCTTGTTTCTTGATTTAACATGTAATGTCTTAAACATTTTGTTGCAAAGACTATGGCAAGACATTCTTTCTCTACCTATGTATAACATGTTTCATAATCGAGCAACATTTGGCTAATGAAATAGACTACATTCTCATTTATCATTGTCCTCTTGAGCCAGCATGCAGGCTAGCGAGACATCAATAGCTTGTGAGTATAGGATCAAAGGATGATCTGGTCAGGAGGCATTAGCATGGGTGGAGACAACAAGAAGTTTAACTAGCTTGAAGGCCTCGTTGCATTCTTCCATCCAATCAATGCTATAATCTTTCTTTAATAGATTGTTGATTGGATGAATAGAAAACTTAAATCTAGGATGAACCTTTGGATTGCACCGAGTTTCCCAAGAAATGATCTGATTCCAGACTCATCTGATGGTGGAATCATCTCAAGAACAACCCAGATTTTGGTTGGATCTACATCAATCCCTCATGAAGATATAATGTAACCCAGAAGTTTTTCCTCTGTCACCCCAAATACGCACTTCTCTGGGTTTAACGTGACACCATATTCAATTAATCGTGAGAGGATGATACAGAGTACTTCTGGGTGATCACAACGCTTCTTGGCCTTGGCCAACAAGTCATCCACATAGGATTCCACAATTTTATGAATAAGGTCATGGAATATGTATGTCATTGCCCACTGGTATGTAGCGTCGGCATTCTTAAGACCGAATGGCATGATAACGTAACAATAAGTTCCCCAAGGAGTTATAAACGTGGTTTTGGCTTGATCCTGTTCAGATATTTTAATCTGATTATACCCTGAGAACCCATCCATGAGGGACAATAGTTCAAATCCAGTTGTTGCATCAACAATGACATCAATGGATGGTAACGGAAATCATCTTTGGGACATGCTTTGTTAATATCCCAAAAATCTATGCAAATGCGTATCTTCCCATTCTTTTTGAGAACATGGATGATATTAGATACCCATTGTGAATAATCAATGGGTTTGATGAATCCTACTTGGAGAAGTTTCATTACTTCTTCTTTTACCATGAGAGCCACTTTTGGCTTCATTGGTCTTGACTTTTGTTTAATCGGTTTTGCATCTGGTTTAGTGACAAGATTATGTACCATGATATGTGGTGCAATTCCTGTCATTTCTTTATAATTAAATGCAAAAAATCCTTTTGATGCTCTTTGAGGATTTGGGTGTGTATTTCTATCTCCTCTGGAGTTAACGAGGATCCCAACTTCAAAATTTTGGTTCTTCCTCCGTTCCGATGTTTATGTCAATTGTTTCTTCGATTAAAGAAGTGTTTCCTTCTTCAAATTCAGGTGGGGCGGAGGTAGTTCCAAACTTTCTCCGTTCTCTACCTCGTAGATATCGAGATCCTTCTATGGGGGAGACTCTACCATGGGATTTCCAAAATAGGAAGAGGAATGTGGTATTAGGGAAAGATCTATTATGTGGTGAGCACGATGTAACTCTGCATAGGCATTTAGATATTCGAGGGTGACTCTATCATTGTCAAAGTGATCTAGGATAGCAAAATCATTTTCAGCTTCTCTATGAGTCAGGAGTGGGTTTGTTGGTATTTTACGCACTAATGGTTCAGTATGAAGTGATACTGTGAAACTTGTATCTTCCAACTCACTGTTTGGAGTGAAATGGGAAGCTGAGGTTGTTATTGAATCTATGAGAAGGTTCTGCTCTCGTGGGATTGCTTGATTGATATGAAGTTGAATCCTTTGCTTAGATCTAATACCGTTGTTTTGTAGAGTTGTAAATGTTCAGCTCTAGTCTCATATACCTCAGAGACTTGGTTTGTAACTAGTTGTGAGTCTCCTAGTACTCTAATGTTATCGACACCCATTCTTTTGGCTAGGATGAGGCCAAGGAGGAGGGCTTCGTATTCCACCCCGTTGTTTGTACACTCAAAGTTTAATTTAAAGGAAAAAGGTAGGATCTTTCCCTCAGGAGAAGTAAAGATCACTCCTGCCCCAGCTCCAAAGTGACATCTAGCTCCATCAAGTGGAGAGTCCAATATTTTCTTGGGAAAATGGATGTTGGGATATTCATCGTATCTGTTTCTTCTACCTCGGTTACTTCTACCATACAAACTTCGTCTGATGGAAGGGAACCAATTCCTAGGGTGTATCCCATACCCATAGAATCAAATGGTAGGAGAATGGGCAGATCTTTCTCTAGTAATTCTACAATCTTTGCGGTAGTCCCTAATGACACCATTTCTATGACGTTAGTCTCATTTTGAGTGTTGGAATGCCCTCGACTAGATTTGTAATTTCCAATTCTGTGGTAGGTATCAACTTCTCTTCTAGTTTTGAATTAATTGGTTTGCTAAGTTGATTCGTTGGGAGTTCAAACTCGGAGTGAACACCTAGTCTTTTCTTCAAATCAGCTAGGTGTATATCGAAGGGTTTTGGGTCACCTTGTGCCACAAATATTTTCCCTAAGTGTAAAAATCTTATTTCTTGGAATAACGTGGAAGGGATTGCCTTCATGTGGTGTATCCATGGTCGACCGAGGATCATATTATAGTTGGTTTCCCGATCTATAATATAAAATTTGGTGAGGACCATCTTGGGTCCTAAGGTGACTAGTAAAACTATGGTTCCAATTGAAGTGGCCTTGAGGCTATCATAACCTCTTAGCGTATTTCGTGTTGTGGAATAGTTTGTTTCTCCATATCCTAACTTTTGAAGAAAAGTGAAGGGGACTATGTTAACTACTACCCCATCATCAATCATTGTGCATTTAACATAATTATTGTAAACCCATACTTGTAAATGTAAAGTTGGGTCACCTCTACATGTAATTTCAGTCCATTTGGCATTTTTCTTATATCAAATATAAACTCAGTATCCCTATTTGGCTGCCCTGGAGGGTAGACATCAAAGTCTACATGGTTTACTTGCATTTCGGAGGAGGGTATATTAATTAAATGACCAAGGCCTAATGCTTCTAAGAGAGCAGCCCTATGGGTGGGAGAGTTCTTTAATAAATCCAAAAGGAAATGTGAGAGAAGGTCTTTGTTAAGTCATTAATTAAATCATAAGCACCTATGGGTTTTACCAATGTTTGTTGAATGTTGTCTAGTTCTAATGGATAACTTGGAACTGGTTGAGAAGAATAATCTCGTGTTCTTGTTATGGTTTCTACGGGTAGCTCGGTGTCTAACTCTACTAGACCAACTATCTTGGTTTGTGGTCGAGTTCCTAATTGGGGTGCGACCGGTGGATTTAATGAAGTTGAAGCTTCATGATCATTATTTCCTATTATAACACCCTTATTCATTCCACTTGGATCTAACCTAGTTATTGTTAGTATGATTTGGGAGTGGATCATTAAAGATCTTGAGGGGTGCATTTTGAGGGAAACTACCCCTGTGTAAGTGTTTGGTGGGGAACTACATAATTTTCTAAGAACATATCTATAAAGAGTTGTCTTTGGTCTTCTGGAAAATGCTTGCATGAATTTATTGTAGTCACGACAAGTCCTAGTATCATGGCCTTGAATCTTGTGGAAACCACAATACAAATTGGGATTATAATTTTGAGGTTGTTGATTTGAAACCTGTTGTGGCCCAAAATTCTGATAAGGTTGTTGGTTATTAGAGTTAAAATTTTGAGGTTGTTGCCTTTGGTTTTGACTCTGATATCCAGTTGGGTTTCGATTTGGACCTTGTGTTTGGATTTGTCTTTTTTGTTGTTGTTGTTGTTGTTGTGTCATGGTGGATGATTAAAATCCACCACATTGATTGTTGGAGTAAAATTGTTATTTCACTTGATTGTTAATGGGTGGCGAAATGTTCACAACATTTTCTCTTTTAACTTGGTCTGTTACTCCATCTGTTGTAACCCCATGGTTTTGTTAAGGATTTTAGGTCCTTGATTGGTATTCCCGGTACTAGGATAGGTCGTAGTGTTTTGATTGGGAGTGATTAATTTCCCATTTGTTCCATATGTCTTACGACCACTATCTATTGTTGCTTGGTCGATTCGAGAGCACTCTCGAGTACTTCATCATAAGTTCTTAGTGGGAACTTCTGGACTTCTTCCTTTATCTCTCTATTGAGGGAATGAAGGAATAAATCACATAGTTCCATCTGATCCATGTTTGGAGCACTTGCTGATGAGTAGAGAACCATATGCCATCTTTGAATAAAATGAGCAGCGGATTCATTATGCTCTTGTTTAATATGCAAGAATTCCTGATTCCTGTTCTCAATAATTTGTTCATATCAAAAGCTTTGATGAACTCTGACATGAGTTGTTTAAATGAGTGTATCGAGGCTTCAGGTATTCTGTAGTACCAATCAAGGGCAATACCCTCTAAGGTTTTAGGGAATATCTTAGCAACAACCCCATCCCAAGGGAGTAATTCCCGTATGGTTGTGGCATAGGCTTTGATGTGTGCATTTGGATCTCCCTCCCCTTTGTATTTGGGTAAATCGGGAAGAGGTCTTGGAAGCATAACACTTTGTATGGTGAAGTCTAGGGGCTCTTTTAAATATTCTAAATAAGTCCCTACCACATAGGCTTCGACCATCGATGGTGTTTGCTGAGGGGGTGGGGGTGGAATGGTTTGTTGATATGGCATAGCATATGTATTTGCAGGGGCATAAGGGAATCCCTGTGGTTGAGAAACATCCTGGGAGAGGAGAACATGTCTCCCTGTGGTGATTTTGAATAAATGTTTAAGTAGGGAGGAGCATTGTTCTGGTATGGGTTGTTTGGTGCTAAGCCGGAGGTATCATATTTTCAACTAGAGTGGCGTTTGAAAACGTGGTTCTAGTTGGTGTTTGTTGTGGATAGTTATACGAATGTTGAGGAGGCATGCCTAACGTACCTATTCCTATAAGGAGGTCAACTTGGCTGGGATGATGCGGAGGGTTGGGGATTCCTGCTTTCCCAAAATATGAATTTTGATTTGCTTGAGCAAGTTCCAATCCTCTAACTTTCTCAACTAAGGCTGAAATGACCTCGATTGGTGAAGACACGGTGCTTTGCCTTAATGGTGTTTGTTGTACACTTTGAGGTTGTAAAGGGGTATGATACCCTGCTATGAATTGATCATTACCCTGCCAAGCTTCACCGAGAGTATTTCCCATAGGTGGTGGAATGGGGGTGTTTTCTTGGAGTAGGGTATCGGTTTGTGTTTGCAAACTCCCTATAGGTGGGTACATGTTTTGGAAGCGTTGTTCACTTCTAGCGTAGCGTGCTAAATACTCCTCATCTAAAAATGGGAGTGGATCTGACTGTCTACTAATTTGTGGTCTGAACAAAACTCGAGGAGATGAAATGGATTCTCCAGTAAAATGTCATATTGTTAGAGCCTGAGGGCTCTGGTTGTTGTTTGTGCAAGCTGATCTAACTCCTCAATTTGGAATGAAGAACTAGAGCTAGTTCTTTGAGGGGGAGTTTGAGATGACAAGTAATTACTTGAATAGTTGTCAGCCCATGTAGAAAGTGAGGGTGACGGTTGTCTATTTGTTTGACCATAATTTGCTTCAAGACCTGAGAGAGGTCTACCATATGCATCGTATCCCGACATATTCGGGGGTATATGAATACCCATAGAATAATGGGAAAGAGTGAAGGTGAATGAAAGAAAGAAATGAAAATAAAAGGGAACAATTGTTTGTTTCATGTCGGGTTCACCAATTTTGTATGATGGAAAAGTGACATGTGAGCATGAGAATCTACAAGCAACTTCTTCATACCCGACCTCCCGAGGTCATGCCGAGACAACCGGTGAGAATGGAATTTATACGGATACAAAAAAACTAGTTGGGTAATCTTATATCCTCAATACGCAATAATGGAATCTGAATCTAAGGTGAAGAAGGCCCTCCTAACCTAAATTGGTGTAATGGATCATTTCGGATATAATAGCTGTTTCGGAGGCTCCAATCAATGTCGAGCTCTGCTGAGATCCTATTTATTGGTTGTTGGATACGTGGAAAGTGACCTATAGGTGCTTCGTGTATATTTCCAGACAAGGTCATGAGAATGGTGATGAGAGGTGTAGTAGATCCTCCGGAGTTTTATGGATGATTCTCTGGTCTAGTCCAGAAATCCTAGCTTGATTGGCTGCTACGTTTAATACGAAGAGAATTGTGTAATGATGTCTGGTGGAAGTGGTGAGGACCTAAATATTAGTGTTCGTAAACCAACATCAATGTCTGATTGATCAATAGGCCCATTGGGTTGTGGGACCTGTGGATCACAACCATAAGTTCATGGTTGTGGCGGACCTCCTATGGTCATATGAGGAGTTAATCTCTCCTTTCGACTATCCAATAATCATACACCTTTTCAGCCTCTATGTTTAGAACTAGGAGTTGTGTAATTTTCTCAGAATACCTTACAGGTGTTCTAGAAACTTGAATGTAAGCTAGTGTCTATGTCGATGAGGAGGTCTCCTGCGTTGGGTTGTGGAACTAAAGGATCACAACCAAATATTTGTTCTCTTTTGAGTCCTTGTACAGTCATGTGGATATCCTATCAAGGCAATCTATAGTTAGGATGATTTGACCAAAATGTGTATGCCTTGTCATCTTCAATATTTAACTCTCTCAATTGTTCACTAATTGCTCGTAGGTTTACTGTTGTTCGAAAGACCTGGATCCTAAGGTCTTGATCTATATCAGCTAGTGTTGTGGGGAGATTTGGTTGAGGCACTATCGGTTCAAATATGTATTCTCTGGGCTCTCTAGGTCCCGTGATTGTCATGCAAAGATGATTCAATTTTAACTGAAATGAATAAACTGATTATGAAAGATGTATCTACACTATGCATATGTTCTTTTATTTTTGTATTTTCGATGAAGTATTTTAACAAAATTAAAAGAGCAGCTATTCTAATATATTCAAAAAAATGGACAATTAATCTAATGACAGAATCAAAACAAGCAAAGTAGCTTGATGTAGCTATTTACCTGTGCAGTTGTGAGTTTATCCTAAATATCTAAATAACCAACTAGTTTAATTGAAAAACTCTCAATCCTACCTCAGAAGTGAGGAATGAATCATAGCTTCTCAGAAACTATCATTCCCCATAGCTTCCCTGGCAATATTGAAAGTGAACTTTAACTAAAATGAAATAATTTACTACTCTATTTGATATGTTGTAACTAGAACTTTGATAGCTCAAACCTAGAGTTTACAAAATAGTGGTAAATCTAGTTGTGTGTGACTTCGTCCCCTCAATGTGATCTCCTCATTCCTTCATGTTCTCTGTGAATCTAGAAAAGCATGTATATGATAGCATCAATAGAAGAAGATAGTTGAAACAATGGCAGTTTGGATATAGACCAAATACAATGCAAGTAAGAGAGGGATAGTGCAAGTGAACAGAGCTTGACTATGTAATTCCTAGCAGGATTTATTGCGGGAATACAACACAAATATGCGTGAGAATTTTGAAAACTATCTTTTGTGACAAAACAAAACCTGCAACTCTAAATGGATTCCTAATCTAAGAATGAAACTACCTTATCCTAAGCTGATTGTATGGAACAACATGAAGTAAGATGGAAACAAGAAGATCAAGTGATCTTAAACAACAAAGGAAAAGCTAATAACTGATGCAAAACATGAAACTATTGGAACTCTAAGCAAGAACTTCAAATGAACTGAATGATTTAAACAGAGAAGGAGAGGGGCCTCTTGTTTGAAAACAAGTTGGCTATTTATAGCAATTGCATTCACTAGAAGGTAACTTGGAATTGAACTCTTTTACCATTAAACAAAGAGAAAACACTATTTATTGGGTGGCCAAAACATAAATGCAAAGCAAAGTGGTTGAAGAATGCGGGTAGAAATTTGAATTTTACGTTTACGAAATCATCGAACATTCTCGGAAAATGCACAGACCGCGCGCCTGTGCGGCGGGGCGGTTATAGGACCGCCCCTGTATCTCAGGTGGTGGTCACGGACCGCCACCCGGGCAGGGGCGGTTTCATCACTTAAGACCAAAATGCAAGGAAGAAGGGGGAGAGGGCAGAAACAAAGCACGCGGAGGCCGGATGAGGCACATGGGATGCAAACGTATACTTGGTGAGCTTTTCTGGATTCCAAACACCTTGCGAGGAGACCTGTATCATCATTGGGGTATGTGTAACCTAATTGGCATAGGTCGGGACTGAATATTGATAACAAAAACATTACATTATGTTTCTCTGTTAGGTTAGTTTTTAATTTCTTGTATTGCATTGCATTATGTATGTTGCATGGAGTTAGGCATCTTTTACTTTCTCGTATTGCATTGTATTTTTGTTTTGAATGAAGTTGGTGTTTTTAGAAATGGACATTTGTTCGTATATGGCTTTTTATGTCATACTACACTTTTGTTCATTATTTTTAATAAGGCACGATGATGAATATCATTAGCAATATGATGAGAATAAATTTGTTTAAAAGGAATTCGATGGATGTTGGCTCAATCCCCTTCCTCGTTCTCCTTTTATTCTATATCCCCTTTCTTTTCTTCTTCTTCACACTATTCTTTCTTTTGTTCTCTTTATATCATCTTTTCAATCATCGATCGAGTTCTTCCATCACCCCATTGACAATTGAGGGGGAATCCTTCATTCTACTCATTTTTCTTCTATCCCTTCAAAATTTTCTACTTGTTTATGCTTGTCTACTTTCTTTGAAGTGACATCACTTACGCCACCCCAAAGAGGGGAAAATGTAGACACCTAAAATATGCTTACACTTAGCATTTCCTCCAATTCAACCGATTAACAACACTTCGTTAATTCCCCATTCTTTGCTCCATTCTCATATGCCCATTCACGACACTCTTTCGGTCGTATTCCTCCTATAATCATCTAATTGGGATAATATATCTCTTATTAGCTAGACATTCCTCCTTTCAACCATTCGAACCCCCTAATTCTCTCTAGATCACTTCTATTAGCTTTCTAGGCTATCTATCAGGTCCACAAATGATTAACTACACCCCTCCCAACTCTCAATGAGTCTTTAATCACTCGTTAATCAATTTTAACTAGCCTAATCCTAGCTTAACTAAGCATAAAGCTTGTTTATCCTAATCTAATGATAAAGTGCTTTTTGGCTTACCTTTAGTCCCACATACACCCAAAGTTCAAAGTCTTCCATTTGGAAAACTATAAATACAAGGCTAAGCCTACCTTCTCAACCTTACACCTTGTTTTTATAAAAAGTCTCTCAAGCACTTTAGAAAGGCATTAAACCTCATTTGCATTAGCTAAGCTATAGATTTGATCTTAGCTATCCTCCATTATTGAAGCTCCTCCATCTTGCATCCATACCTTCATGCTAGGTTAGTAGGAGGGTATCTAAACTTGGCCTTATAGCCATTTTAGAGAGACCTCTTCACCTCCATTGAAGCAAATAACACATCTAATTTGATTTCTCACAGGTTTAACTAGGTTCAATTTATGTTTTAAGTAATCATAGAGTAGTTAGAGTTAAAATGATAGTGTTTTAGTTTAATTCATTATTATAGAACTTATCTTGTTTAACACTCATCTTTATGTTTATGAGAGGTTTTAGTTAGATCATGGAACTACTTAGTTAGTTTCGTGTTTATTAATATAGCTAATCTTCTCATGCATACATGGAGTGTATTGCATGTTACCTTCCAATATAATACATTATGTTATCTTGTCCTAGCATCTAATATGCTTTTGATTACATTTACAAATTTTAGAATTATTTAGATGTTGATTACATTTATCTAATTTAAATATTTTCATGGATAGGTATAATGGATTCTCTGAAACAATCAACAAAAGGTAGAAAAACAAAAAAGAAAAGGCAACATAGTAAATTTTTTCAGCCCCACAAAAAAATGAAGACCCAAGTTGCTTCCACTGGAAACATTAACACGGGTACTGGTAAGTTATAACAAATTATCATAACCTTTTTCCTCTTTTTCATCAATACAATTTAATTTTTTAATATCTTTGTAATAGTCGAAACATTTTTCATTTTTGAAAATAGAAACCCCTTATGTTAATTTTATTAAGAATGAAACAATAAACCAAAACATAAACCCTAAGGAAACAATTATTTCACTAGATGAAGATTTCATTGACCCAGACATGTCAGAGCTTGAACATTGTCTCGAATGCCAAATGTGGTTAATAGATGAAATTTAAAATGAAAAGATCCTAGTAGAAGATATAATAATGACATAAACCTTCATAAAAATAAGTCTGGGAGAAAGAAGAAAACATCATGGACAATTGGAAGGTCATTTTAAGTAGATTGGACAACAAAATGCCCATTTATTGAGCACAGCATACATCCATATAATGGTAGTGATACTCCAAAAGAATGTAGATGTGCTATTTGTACTTGGAAATTCGGTAAAGAACATAGAATGCAGATTAAATTAGACACAATAGAGAAACATTGTGGAAAATTATATTACATAGTGATTGAAAATGATGGAAAAATGATGAAGAATCATAGATGGAAAACTGAAAAGAGTGCATGCATGTAAGATATAAGGAGGAGTATGAAAAAGATGAAACACACTAAAAAAACTTTAGGAGAAAGGAGGAACCATAAATGTAAATTTTGGAAAAGATGCAAACAAAATCTTAAGGCAAAAACTCCCATTTTTCAACCATATATTCTTTATTTTGAAAATCGGCAGATGACCAATTTTAGATTCTTCGAATATATAAAAATTGTTCAAGTTTAATAGGTTTCCAAACCTTCCAAATTCACATTGGTCAGAGAGAAGCGCTGTGCCGGGAAATGGCGAGATGTCTTGCGATGATTGAACAAGAAGATCTAAAAGAAAATGTCAAGAATGCAAGTTTCATCTCCCTTTCAATTGATGAGGTTACAATTGTTGACAACACTTCTTAGGTTTTCATGCATGTATATACATTCCAGAACCACACCAGACACCTCATCTATTATCGGTTCATAAAATGCAAGAAAATTGCAATGTTAAAAATATTTCCAAATTGGTGATATATGATTTGAAAGACATAACAGAAATGGATAATTATTCTATAGCCACAAAGATGATTTGTGTTGGTGTTGATGGTGCATCAGTGATGTAGGGTCACATAAATGGTCTATGTGTTCATCTCTAAACATTTGTTTCTCCTTACATGATTCTTATTCATTGCATGGCTCACAGGATGAATATTGCATATAGGATAGTAAACACATTTGAATGTGTTGAGAAAGTTGAAGATCTTATCCGTGAAATGCATGCCTATATGTCAAGCAATCCAAAAATATTTCTAGAGTTTTAGAAGTTTTCACTTAGGGTCACGATGGTAAGAAACTTCTTAAAGATGTTGATATTATATGGATTTCTATGTATGAGCCTACACACAAAGTTTTTGAGGAATATCCATCTTTAATTGGTTTCATGTATAAGAACCGTAGGCAAGTTGACAGGAAAAATATTTGCTTTACCGCCTTACAGACTTTGAAACATTGTTAAAACTTTGTGGGATTCTTCCAATGTTGCATGATATGAATTGCATAACAAAACTTGTGCAAGAACGATCCATATATATAGTGAACTTCATTAGGTTTAAGAAAAGGGTGTGTCGACTCTAGATATATTATATAACTTTGATGATTGCTTTAAAGGACATGTATTCAAGTCATTGACAAGCTCGACATATTTAAAGGATCGTAACAGATACTTCATATTCAATATATCTGGTCATCTGTGTATCTCAATTAATAGGAAGGAGATTAAAATGCACCCATTTGAAAAATGAGTGGATATTGTTGGAGCAGAGCTTGAAGAAGTGCCTATTACACGTGATTTATATAATGCTATTAAATCTGAAATAAGGAAAAAAATTTAAAAATCTCACAATGCTTATCCAGTGAGATCAGAGATTGTTTTTAAAAAGGAGAGCTTCTTGAGACCATGGGAGTTGTCAATCCTAACTTTTGGAATCCTGTAGGAGGCAATGTAGTTGAATCATTTAAAAGACACATGGGTACTATAATTTAATTTTTGGACAATCAGTTGAATGTAATGGATTTCAAATTAATGGTATTCTTCAAAAGGAAACCATTGCATTGCAATAAGATGATTTTAGGAAGGTAATGAAGGAATAATTTGAATTATTGGAAGATCCAATTGAGAAGGGTGCAATTACACTTTTATGGAAAAAGTTGTATCTTATTTCCATACTTCATGAAAGCATAAGTGAGGATTTCCGATTATATGAACTCGCAAACAATGATATTGGGATCGAGTTGAAAATGAAAGAGTTTTCAGAGCATTAACATTTATAAAGTCAAAATATCAGAACAAGCTTGATAAAAATCTTGATACTTGCTTGAGATTGTACATTTCACAATATGACGTGGATACCTTTCCTTATGAACGGGTAATGGTTGTATGGAATTCTCTTGCGAAAGAGGAGAGGGGTTAGTAATATTAATACAGGACTCAGATAACAATGAAATTGTGACTAAAAATCGCAATGAAAGATTAGATAAAAGTGTTGGGCAACAAAATTTTCAAGATAATTTTGCGTTTGATCTAAATTTGTATTGAATAAAGAAGAATGACTTTACATTTTTATTAAAGAAAGAAAATTTAATATCGGGACTTAGATTATAATTATGTATATTGTTATTTGTTATATGCCTATTCATTTTGAATAATATTTTCAATGTTGCAATGTGTTTACTGTTTAGATTTTTTAAATGTGTCATACTTATTGTTCTATTGTCTTTAAAATGAAAAAAATATAATTCCATTATTGGATAATTTTCACTATTTTTTAGTCTTACGCATGAATATAGTACATATAAAACACCATATAAAATTTTTAGTTGCCAATATTTTTAGATAATTTCAGTTTTTGTTCTTTGAAATATAAATGCTACTTGTAGTTCACTTTTCATCGACAAAGTATTTGAAAATGATAATAATCAGTAATGTACCATGTAATAAATATATCAAATACAATCGAGAATAACAGTCACATTCAGAATCAGTTTGAATAGCTTTTGCACAATATAACAAAAGTAAAAGTAAAACGCCACAATCCACATTGATTAAAGTTTGAAACTTTCAATATTGTCATACAATTTGAAATAGTTTTATAAAAAGATTCTTCTCTATGTTATTTTTTCTGTAGCTCATCTAAGGAACTTTCTTCTATGTGATTCTTTCTCCTACACTAAAGAACTTTCTTTTGAACTAGATCCTTTCAATCCTTTGCCTTCAATATTCGAAAGAATCTCTTTTTCTGGATTTTCCACATCACCAAAAAATAGTAATGTTGGATCCTATTTTGTTTGCTTCTTTAATAGTATCTCTGGATCCATTCCATTTTCCTTTATTATTCTTCTCAAGGTATTATTCTACTTGTTTAAGATAACAAGTTTCTCTTTCAATTCAATTGTTTCATTTAAACTTTTCCTAACACTTTGTAAATGCAAATCAAGCACACTAGCCTCATTTTTCAAATTTTCATACTTTGACTGCATTTGAAAAGAGAAAAAAATATTAGAAAAATTTCAAAAATGAAAATAATACTTGAAAATTTAGTAAGACTTACCAATGCCTTATCTCATTCCACATTTGCAATAACTACAAGGCCCTTGTCTCTCAACCACATATTGTACGGCATGCTTGTGCTTTAACATAATATTCAACACTTCATCATCATAATTATTTTCAAATGATACGAACTAGACACAACCTTTGATTCAACAAAATATCAATATTTCCTAGCTTGGTTTGATGTGAAGAATACAATATATGTCTTTGGTTGTGATTTTTATATTGTGAATTTATTTCTTTAATCAGAACTTTAGCCCTAAACTCCCAAAATTTTAATTCTTCAACCTCCTTCAAAATAATATCAATATTGGCTTTAGTATTATTAGCCAAAAGAACACCAACTGAAAAAGTAGTTTTCTGGTCATTAGTTAAGGTAGTGCCAGTTTGTACTAGAGATGGTGTTCTTGATCTTTCCTCTCTTATTAGAGAAGGATGCCTTGCCACATGAATCATATCTTGGGGATTGAATGTTCCATGCTCCTGAAGTTTGCTTTCAATCCCAAGATACTCCTCATCTAAATCAATATCATTCAACACCAAAACACCCTGTCCACTAGGAAAATTTCCCAATGAAAACATTGGAAAATCAGAAGCAAAATTAAGGGTGCCCCTACTTGAAGTTGGGACGAGCTAATGAAATATTCTTGCTAGGGAACCTAATCCTCATTATTTTTGGTGGGGGTGGCGGAGGTGGCATCTGCATTTGTCTTTGGACACAAAACTGGAGGCCTGAGACATTGAATTGTAATTTTGTAAATAATATGACAAAATTCAAAATTCAAACATAATATCAATGAAAAATAAATAAATTCATATAAGATTATAAAAATCACTTTGTTGAGAGGATTGTTGCTAAGGTGCAAATGAAGCCCATTTCTATTGATGTGGTGGTTGTGGAGGAGTAGACTAAAATATTGGTAGGTGTGATCTAAAATATAATTAAGAATTAAAGATTTATTAGAATATTGAATTTTATATCAACAAATATCAAAAAAATATAAAAAAAACAAGAGATTCAAACCTAGGGCAACAGAGTTGAGGTATTGAAGATATTTCTACCTCCTGCGTTTGAGCCTCGATGATACGATCTTGTTTTACTGGTAGTTTCTGTAGCAAAGCAATATAAATTGCAAGAAATTTTGAAACACATACAAGTTTTAAATCATTAATTACATTTATTTTCAAACATATATACATCATAAACTAAAATTTGTATGATTAATGTCTCGGTATTTAGGATGATTGAGTTTGAGGGTTTATGGAACTCCTCATATTTTTAGCAAAATGTGGAGGGGTGTCCTCCTTTGCTTTTGATCGTCGAAATAGTAACAAAATCTCCTAAACTTGGTGGGAAATGACCTCTAATGGCAGCTTCCTTTGTGATGTAGCCACAACTGCCATCTTTTGTGATAATTTAATAGTAAACTGTTGATTAATTACAAATATTAATTTTAAAAGATAAATATTACAATAAGAAAAATAATAATTAAAAACCATCTAATCAAAAATTGGGACTCACATCTTACTCTTCAACTGTTAGTGTTGACGAAAAAGCCTTTAGCTTTGAATGCATTATTGTTGGAGGAGAGGTGCCACATAAATTATAGAGAGATTCATAATATAAACCTAGAAAAAAATTGTTGAGCTAATGGTAACATTATCATTCAAATGAATATTTGCCAAATCAGATCTTATCCTGGAGGATAAGAAGTTGCACTAGTCAAATTTCTACCCACTAAAGGTGCAAACTATATACATTAATGCCCACTATGGAATATCTGTATATCGACCTTGTAAAATAATTCTAGCCTAGAAGAACTACACAACAACCTATAGAAATGGGTGACTGAAATCCTTGAGTTGAATCCCTCTTTTTGAAGGGTTTTGGGAAGTGTAATTTTCAATACAACAAGGAGAAGAATTTTGTTAGTAGTGAATTTTAAACATAATCAAACAAATTTAAATTGAAAATAATGAAAATGTAATGTTGTAAAATAGAAAAATAAACTTAGAAGCGAAGCAGTAAATGCAATCGTTGCATCAATAGAAAATTGAAAATTAGACTCCAAATACTTGCATTCTTCATCCGATAAAACAACCTTCATTGTGACAGATCCACATCTTTATGTGGTAGTCTTGTGGAATTTCAATGTCATCAGGTGATGTTCCAAATGACTCTGCATGAGATGGGAGTGTATAATGAAATGTGAAAGTGGAAGTGTTGTAGTTGAGTAGAAGATTGTTAAGTGTTTTGTGGTCTATCTAAATTGGGGCATATACACTAACCCTATGAAACCAACTACTTCGATCCATTGGGAAAATGCATTAGGATCCTCTAGAAATGTGTATAGTTGAGGAAATACCAGGCTCTTGAATGAAAACTTCTTCATATTTGTTGTTGATGCAACTAGGCTCTTGGGCTCTCTCGAAGTGTTCTTTCTTCTTGGCATTTTTTCAATTTTTATAAAATTCTGAATCTGGTTGTAGTTGTCCCTTGACATTCTGAATTCTTCCTTTTTCTATTTCCTTTGGCGTTCAAGTTTCATCTTTAGTATTTTTCCTTGTATGTTTTGGCTTCTCTCTGTTGTGTGGAGTGAAAATGACTGCCTTTGGGTATTTATAGCAATTTTAATAAGGCCAACAACATTAAATGTGCTACCGACCAACAATATATTTAATGCTACCAGCCGTAAAACATTTTTTATGATATCGGTTAGTAGCATGCAAGATGCTACTGGTCGAGAGCATGAAAAATGCTACCGACCGGTAGCATGTAGATGGTAGCATCCTGCATGTTGTCAGGTGATAGCATTTTGAATGTTACTGTCTTTGTAGCATCCTCGCATCTCTTGCCAGTTAGTAGCGTCCTACATGCTACCAGATTGGTAGTATTAGCATTCGCATCTGCATGCTCCTAGTTATTAGCATACAAAATGTTGTCGATCGGTGGCATGTAGAATGTTGCCGGACAGGTAACATTCTCCGTTTTGTCGATTGGTAACATGTAGAAAGCTATCGCCCGATAAAGATGGCGAATGCTATCGATCGGTAAAATTTACAAGATGCTCCCATCCGGTGTCATATATTATTTCTACCACATCAAAAGGCCAATGGATAAGGCCCAACCATTCCCACAATCATGTTAAAAACCCGCTTGCCGCAAGAAAAAACTTTTCCTACAATTCTCCATACATGCAAAAGTGGTTTTATTAATATTCGCAAATATTTTCTAAGGATTTTTTTAGAGGGAACCTTAAAATGTTCCCCGCCAATAAGAAGTGGCGGAGGTTGTAACGTGATCCTACGGCACTCAAGTCTGGAAAGAGCATCCTCCATGAATCGAAAGTGAAAGCAAAATGTGCAAGGTGCATAAGAAGAAGGGTGAAAGAATGCAAGAAGTCGGACTCAATCGATAATGCGTCTGCGCAAGCAATATTACACACAAGAAGAACAGTGATAACCTCCCTATCTGCGGAATTGTAAGATAGTGTGTGACTACAATAGGGCGTGTTCATGTGACATTGGACAGTTGACCACTCACCTCGCAGTAGAAAACAATTTACGCAAGAGTGGAGGCCACAATGAAGTCCTAAGTTGGAAGTAGAGGATGCACACAATTAAGCACAAAAGGCACAAATCAACAACATGGTACAAACCGCTCAAAGTGAGAAAAAGGCGTCTCATGGTGCAAAAGAGATTCCCAGAGTTCGAGTCACGCGAGAGTGGAGCCTATCATGCAAGAGTAGAGCCTTCTCTTTTGCATTGTGAGATGCCTTTTTCTCGCTTTGAGCAATTTGTACTATGTTGTTGCTTTATGACTTTGTGCTTGATTGTGTGTGTCCCTCTACTTCCGACTTAAGACTTCATTGTGGCCTCCACTCTTGTGTGAATTTTTGCCTACTGTGAGGTGAGTGGTCAACTATCTAACGTCGCATGAATGCACCCTATTGTAGTCATGCACTATCTTACAATTCTGAGACAGGGGTTATCACTTTTCTTATTGGGTGTCGTATTTCTGTGACGCATTATCGGTTGAATCCAGCGTCTTACATTCTTGCACCCTTCTTTTGTGCACCTTGCGCACGTTTTGCTTCCACTTATGCTTCATGGAGGATGCTCGATACCATGAAAGAGGGTGTGTGAAAACCCAAAGCGCGAGGATCATGAGGGACGCGTGAACATCCATGAGCGTGTGAATGACAACATGAGGAGATCTCGAGAGGAGTGAGCATCAATAAAAATTACATGTAAAGATTTGGAAAATGGGCGAACCTCATTACAATCCATAAACTCTCTCTCTTTCTCATAGATTTGAAATGACATACATATAGAGGGTGATGAGTAACCCCGCCCGCAATCATGACAACTTAAGTAGAGAGGGGGCTTTATATTCCCATAATATAAAAGTAACTCCCAATGACAAGTATGGCCTTGACACACCGACGCGTAAGGGAATCCAATGATGACCCCTACATGACACACAGACCTACGATCTCACTTAAGTGAGATGACTCGCCCAATGGTGTGGAATGGTGACTCACACAACATATGAAAAGTATAATCATGTCAATTGATGTATGTCCCATCACAATCCTTACCATTCGAGTTTCTTAGCGCACATGAAAATGAGGGGAAGTTCTAGAAAAATTAATGCCAACATAAAATAAATATCTAAAAAGTATAATCATGCCACCGATGAGATATGTCACATCACAATCCATGTCATTCAAAGTTTCTCATCTCACATGAAAATGAGGGGACTCGAGGATCAAATTTGAAGGGTTGTTCTAAATTTTATTATGAAGGGTGAATATTGGACCAACCCTTCGATGATGAAAAATAGTATGAATATTTTACACTTTATATGACAAGAATAAATCAGGTATACATGTCATAAAATTTAAGAATAATACATAAACATAGACCATTAAACACATAAATACCATCAAATTGTGTGTGGGACATTGGATCTCTTATCAAAATCATTAATAAAACTTGTAAATAATAAAATAAATAAATTTAACTTCTACTTGGATTTTAGTGCTAAAATTAAACCCATTTAGATTCTTACCACTTCAATAAAAAAATCCATTCGGATTTTAACCACTAAAATTAAAATCCATGTAAATTTTAACTAGTAAAATGCATTGAATTAGATATTTTCCAACTAAATTAAAGAAAATGTGCATCCATACATTGAAACACCCACACTAATTATGTCACTGATAGATACATCGAGATATTCTTGGTTAGATTTTAGAGCCAAGAGTTTCACCTCGTGCACAATATGCATTCATATCTACTACACACAAATGATGTATTACCAAATTAGAATACTCCATTAAACACACACACCCCTTCATAATCCTCCCTAAATTTGTTCACAACCCTCTTCCTCAAATCCTTAGGTATATAGTTGAGCAACATTGTCTTGAGCACAACTATAAATACAAAATTTGTGTTGGCCTCCACATCACTGCTATTGAAAAATGGTTAGAGAGAAGATGTCAATGATGATTTGAAGTAGTTCTTTCTATGGATGAAGAATATTATCTCAACATGTTCTCCGCCTCTGAAAATGAGCTCCTCTCTTCGACCCTAAATTTTGCCATCTTGAATAGTTCCAATCAACCTTTGCATTAGGAAATAGCTCGACACTTAGCTTGATTCTTATTTGCAAGGGTCATAATGGGTGAGCTCCTCAAGTGACTCAACCTTTGTTTTTCCTGAAAGCAAGCCCCAACTACCTTTCCCCGAGATCCTTCTCCATTGCATACAAATAGAGATAATCTAATCATCTTGGCCCATGGCTTGTCTACATACCAGCTCAAATTGATCTAGGTGATCTGGATCAAGACCATTATGAGCTCATCCCACCCTTTGGCACCAACACGGCTCCCATAGAGCCTTCTCGACACCCTACATTGCGAGTCACAAATTGAAGTCACTCTTTGAGATCAATTCAACACTTTTCTCCAAGCTCTTCCCGACCTCAAATATCCATCTCACCCATATCCAAACTAGTGGCCACTCTACACACGCTGGATCTATTCCAAATCATGTTGTGCAGGTTCCCAAGTGTGCAAATATTTGTGTGTAAGTTGATCCTAGCTCTGTTCTATGTCTCTCAAGGTGGATCCTACAACAAAGAAGCAAAAACAAGTACAAGGTGGTACATAAAACATCTGAATGAATCAAAGAAAAGGCTAGAACCGTAAATGATAATATTAAATCTTTTGTTTTTAGGTATTTTTGCTCAAGTATTCGCTGAGCTAGCATCAACAACTTGCTAGAAACTTGGGATTTGAGCTTAATATTATTATAGTAGTAGTATATTTATTATATTAAAACTTTTGGTAATTTCAAGTATTACACCTTGTCTAATGTATCTATGAGTCATGCACAAAGCCTGGAAAGATGGAGGTGATTATTATTCATAAAAGTCATACAAAATATTTTCTAAGGTTTAAAAATTTCACATAAACTATTGACATACATGTTTTCATCGTAGCCCTTCTTTTAACAATTTTAAAAGTAACTTGCACTTCTGTATTATCAAATGATTTTTACATTTAGATTTTTTTACAAGCAAATTTTTACATGTCCTTTTTTGATGGGTTTGAGGCCTTGGGAAGGGCTATGATGGGATCAATTTTGAACCATGGAGGGGAGGTCCTAGTCAAATTAATGCCAAAAAAATCGTAACAGGGGACTTCCATATTAAATGTTGTCATATTGTGTACGTGTCACATCATTCATTTAATTGATGTATGCATGGAACAATCCTTAATGATGGTTTAAAACATATTACTTTATTTAATTAAGGCATGTGTACTCAACAATTACATGATGATAGTTTAGAAAATGACATGTTTAGAAAATTGAATTTCACTTATTATTTATATAAACTTATTTTTCTTTGTGCGACATATTGGTGATGATCTGTCAATTGACCTATGGATGTTATAGTTGGATAGAGTGGGGCCTTCCAAAGAAACGAAATGAAATGTTTTTAATTACACCCTCGAGACAAATTGGTATACGAGACAATTAAATGAATGAATGAAAGATTTTAATAATGTCCATGATACCAAACAAACTATGTGACTAAGAGTTGAAGCAAAGGGGCCCCACTCTAGCACAACAGTTGGACACAATGGTTTCCCTATCAATCTTGCGAACTTTCCAACCCTTTTTCATGCTGGATATTCAAATGTGTATCTTGATAAAAAAATTGATTATTTGTTCCAGCGTTTCCTCCTCAAACAAGTTAGTTTATCCACAACTCTTATGGTGTCTTCATACTTTATCTGAGATGTCACCATAGGCTACACATTATGTGATGTAATTTCATTGTCTCTACGCACCCTTTGTTACAAAATAAGAACATTCTTATTTCCCACTATCCACCTAGTGGTCTTACACTAAAGATGATGTGAGCTAGTCCTCAATTGGGCGTTCAACATCTTTGCCTTCTACTTGATCCACTCCCATGTTTGATTTTTTTATCATGTTCCGACATGGGATTAAATTCTTTGATATAATATGATTTCTTTGGCCCAAGTTGCTTTGACCACATGGTTGTCTTGAATTTCTCACTTAGATACTTTTTGATTTGCTACTTATTGTCTAAACACTCTTACTTACTAATGTCCCACTCATTCTTCAACTTGTTGTTTTGTTTCATCCACATATTATTCCTTCCGCTTATCTCTTCTTCCATCACCATTCTAAGCCATCATTTATTTTCCATACTTCGTGCCTTTTTAAAATAAATGTCTCGAGTCACCGCCTTTACCTCCATCGGAAGGTCCCTATTTCAACTAAAAGAATCTCATAAAGGGATTAAAGTTTTGTCTTTGAGATTGTTTATCATTAAATGTTTTTGGACTCTCTTTTGTCTCCATTTTAAATCTGACATGTTGTTATCCCGAATATCATCACCGTAAAATACTAATGGGTGACAAGTAAACTAGACAATGTTTTCTTGTTTTTCCAATCCCATAACTCTGCATGCCTACACCTGTTTTGTAGTGAATATAAAACTTTCCACCCTCCTTGAATTATTTTTTCCTTGCAAGTCTCCCAACTAAGTTTGTTTTGGAAATCAATCCTAGGATACTCGTATTCTTCTGCTACCTCTTACGAATTTTGTCAAAAGGAAGTTAATTTACTTCTTTTTTCTTTATAGAGAAAATATCACAACTTTGGTTTTGCTAGTGTTCACTTGCATACCAAGCTCTTAGTAGAAAATCTCTAGCACCCTTAGATTATATTTCAACCTATTAGTTGTTTTTGTGATTATGATACTATCATTTACATATAAGAGTAGCTTTATTACATGGATGACTAGGTGACCGCCACTTCTACCAAATTTGTTTATCCACTCCTCTAACTTATCAATGTATAGCCCAAATAAAGTGGGCGAGAGTGGACATCCCGCTGACCACGATGTTACTTCCAAAGTATTTTGACTTTCCTTCCCCATTCTAATTTTGGCCCTGACTTTCTCATAAAGTTTATGAACTGTTGCTCTATACTCATTCGAAACTCCAAGCTCTTCCATTTTGCTCAAAATTTTACCTCACAAAACCATGTCAAATGCTTATTTAAAGTTTTAAAAGTAACATAAAACTTCATCTCCTTGGGTATCCCATACTTTTTCGATCAAGTGTCTAAGGGTGACATAGTGGTCAATAGTGGAATGATTCGACTGAAACCTTCTTGTCCTTTTTCTCTTTTCCTTTTTCTACCCAATTGTTGATTATGTTCTCTATCATGATACCATATAACCTTACCAAGAGGGGATTGACCATGATAGTATGGTAGTTTGATAGATTATTGATATCTCTACTTTTGTAGAGAGGAATAATGACACTAGTCATCCAATCTATTAAGAAGCCTTCCGAATGATACTATTGATAATGATGTGCAATGTGCAATGTGAGGAATTTCGAACCCCATTTTAAATATTCTACTTGCAGCCCATCTATGTCTTGTGCTTTACCCCCTACTAGCCTCTTTATGCCTTGAGTGATATCCTTCATGGAAAAGACTTATGTGGTTGTGTTGATTATAAGGGGGATGTCTTTATCTTGGTCATGTCAATAGAGTAGCTTTACGTATTCTAACCATCAAACATCTATGATATTATTCTCTGTTTTGTTTTCTCTCTTGTTGTAGCTCTCTCCAAAATCTCTTAGGATTTTGTTTTCCTAGAAAATTAGTTTTACCTTCTAGTGTACAAATATATTTCATTTTTGGTTGAATCAACTTTTCATAGGCCTTTTTTTGTTATTTTTCAATTCAATACCTCTTAAGATTCCCTTTATTCCTCTTGTAGTCTTTGGCATGCCATGCGTTAGTCAAAACATTGATTGTATTTATACTTTTAAACCTAGATCTTTGCATGTGCTTAGCGCCATGTGGATTAATGGGATCAACATATTGTTGTTCATTGGGGATTTATCATGCAAGATGTGTTACACTCTGCTCTCTACAAGTTTTGTTCAATGGCTGATTTAAATAGCTCACAACTCTCATGATTTATGAGTATTTTACCTTGAAGATGTTTATTCTCTTGAGTGTGTTGGGTTTGTTCTTCTTGCTGATTTTTTATGTGCATGTCAAATCTTACATAAATTGGATTATGATCTGATTTCATCTCTATAGGATAGTCCCTAACTTCTAATTCCATCAATCTAGAAATACAACGTTACAAGCATATAACATAGTCCACTACACTCTTCCCATTGTATGTTTTACAGGTGATGTCACTTAAATTCGACTACATTTTCATGTCATTGCATATAACCATGTCATACAAACTACATAGCCCCAATAGCCCCACTCCATGGTGTGAAACAGTCCCATTTCCATTCTCTCCGACCTCCTTTCCCAAGGATGGTCTTCTTCTTCTTCTAGCCATAATGGATTATTTTTCATTCCACTTTGAATTTCAGTTGAGGGCTTAATTGTTTGTAGTCCTCACATTTAAGTCCCCTACTATCAAGAGTTCTTCCAAGGTGCTAAAAATTGAAATGTCACTTTTTAGCGACGCATAAGGATCTTCATAGTCCAAGTTCCTTTCTTATATGTTTTTGAGTCTCTTGAAGCAAAGTGACAAGCCTAATGGTTGACTCATTTTCTGTTATTTTCAGCCATATGTATTGTTTATTTGGGTCTTCTTTTTCAAAATTTATAATTCCGGACTACTCCTCGCTAATAAGCATCATTACCCCTCCATGCCCCTTGCCAATCTCAAATCCTTTCGTTTCCAAATTGATATTTTCTTATATCCTTCAAAATTTGGGACTTTGCATATGTCATGCTTGTGAGTTTCAGTAAGAATGATATCTTTTCCTTTTGCTATGGGTCCCAACCAAGGCCTCTTCTCCAAGGGTAGCCTCTACAATTCCAACTTACTAAAGGTCATTTGATCTTGGTGGGAGAGGGGGACCCAATGCCTATTTCTTGCATGTCATTCGATGGATGATTTGAGTTTTTTCATTTTATAACATGCTCATTTTCCTACATCTTTTGTTGCCTTCACCTCCTCCCATTCTTTCCTTCTCTCTTCTTGTTAAGTCCTTATCTAGATAATATGTGTGTACCTCAATGAAACCTTCTATTCCTTAATATCTTGAGCCTATCTTCTATGTTTTTCATTATAATTCTTACATGTATGTCCTTTCCTCATGTAATTTTTCCAATCTCGTTCAATCCATTGTAATTTGTCTCCAAGGAAGTCTCTTGCTAATTTGTTGGTGTTCTCATCCTCCCCATAGTCCTTCAGTCCTTTAATAATGATATTTGCAGCCCTGTTGTGTCTATCATTTTCTTCTTTTATTTGTATCTTAACACGTTTCTTTATAAGCCCTCTTTATTTGTCTATCGGTCCCCTTACCACTTGTGCCCAACTCTAGACCTCCTCAATCTTGCCCTCAAGTTGTTTTCTTGTACTTCTATGTTCGTGAGGACGGATTAGATCGTTTTGATTTGTTCTACTTTCCCTCCTTTAGGTGCTCTTAATTTATTCCCTTGTGTTTTTTTAATTTATTTTAAAATTTGTTTTAACATAATCAACACTTAATGTTCCCTTTCAAAAATATTTTATAAATTGTTTACTTTTTCTTAAGCAATTTGTTCTCTCACTACATTCTCATTAAATTTTGCTATTTCTTATCTTCCATTGTCCTCGTATTGTTCCTTTGCTTCTAGAGCTTCTAAGCCTTTTCCTATGCTCATTAACCCATTAACATGAGTTTTAGTAACCACATTTAGTGTAGATATGTGTAAGATCTCCTCCATGTCATTTTCTTCCCTTGATTTGGACAAGAATACGTAAATTGCCAATAAAATGTTTGTTAGCCACCGTGTACGTGACGTGGAAACTGGTGGTGTTTGGCCGTGATGTAAATGCATCCGATTAAAAAATGGGGAGATAACAGACATGTCACTGTGGCTTTTGGCATACTCGGCCATGGGAACGTTGAGAACCTTTTTATGCTTGTTTTCCATTTTTAAAAAGTATTCCCAATTACAGGGAAGTCAACCATAGCAATTAAAAACTTACAGGCTTCGTGCAGTCCATGACAACCCAGAGCGCCGTTTAGATATTAAGAAAAGTGCAGGCCTCTCTTTTCCCAATGTAACTTACCAACCATGGCAGCCTCTCTTTTCCCACCCATTACTGTAATTACAGTATCTGTTTTGGTGCTGCTAGTTTTTGCATTTGGGGTGAAAGATGATGATAGTCTCACTACAGTGGATATTTATGCTAGGGAGCTCATGGAGGCTGCCAAGAGTGATATGGAATGGTTAAAATCAATTAGAAGGAGAATTCATGAGTACCCAGAACTCATGTTTGAGGAATACAACACAAGTGCCCTTATCAGAAGCGAGCTGGACAGAATTGGGGTTTCATACGAATGGCCTTACGCAAAGACTGGTGTAGTGGCCCAGATTGGCTCTGGATTGCCTCCGGTTGTTGCTCTCAGGGCTGACATGGATGCCCTGCCCTTGCAAGTATGATTACATATTTCAAAACAATGTTGATCATGATTGTTTTTGTAGGGTATTACTTATTTCTAATGTTTTGTTTGGCAATTTGTAATTCAGGAGCAAGTGGAGTGGAGGCACAAGAGCAAAATAGCAGGAAGAATGCATGCATGTGGGCATGATGCACATGTTACAATGCTGCTCGGAGCTGCCAAATTGCTGCACCAACGGAAGGACAAGCTCAAGGTTAGTACCATTTTTATTTTTGGCTTATGTATCTTTCATTAATTATCAATACAAATATGGAAAACAAAAGCTGGCAGTGCCAGAGCACTACCCACTTACAAAAACACTCGTATGGAATTCCAAAGTGTCAATGAAACTGCAATATCTGTCCAATAAAATTGCAATATAAACCCAACATTAAACAACTATAGAAAATGGTTAACCAGCTACAAGCCTTGTACTGGGAGCGTGTTGTCTTCTCGATTTAGCACTCCCCTACCATCAAGTGGATTTGGAGGAAAAGGCATGCCCCATCGCACGGTAAGATCCTTGGCATCAAACATTAAACCCAGTTTTGAGTATCACACTCTAATATTGCAAGATACAGCTTCGGAAGAGCTGCTTCCCCAGTCAGGTTGAGGTGGCGAACACTGGCGTCTTGCCCCAATGCATTCAAATGATCAAGCTCCGAGACCACTTTTTTGGCCTGGTTTTGAATCTCCATAATCAAATTAGAAATCACAATAACCCTGCGATACCACAGCAAATAACTTTTAGATTGAATGATTATAAATCACAACATTTCTGTTTAATTGCAAGAAAAATAGCATTTCTGCACAGATAATTCACCAAATGTGTGGTATGTATGAGGGCCAATTGGTCGAATCGTCATACAGAGCAACTTTTCAGGAGATGGGATCAAGTTGGAAGGGTTTGAAAATATGAGAAATTCAACTCCGAGTGTCCCCAGCCTTGGAGAAATCTTAAAATGTGCATTTGAAAGGCTTAGGGCTTATGTTAGGCTGGACATTTGGGACAGGGCTGACCAAGATGTAGGATCTTTGGTCCTAGAGGCAAGCAAGGATAGACACACAACCACGCAGATCACACCCTTTGGATTCTTAAGGGGTTTCCTAAACACATTTCAATTGAACTCTCCAAGTAGTCAGAAAGGAGTTCAAATTCCAGCATTCATTGAACTTGTCCTGTATGGAATAGATGGCTAAAACCACATACTAGCAATGCGAGGTTTATAATGCCAAAAAGAATGTTGTATCTCCATTGTTAACTCCAACTTGGGAACTTGGGAAATATTCCTCCAACTTGTGGACAAGGGTATCCAGGATAAGCTCTTGAATTGCAGCATTCTTGATATGGACAGCATTAAAATGATAGAATCAGGCTTCTGAGCTCATGCCATGACATCTCATCTCTGCTCTGAGAAGAAAATAAATCCGTTATCATTCATGTTACCACCCAAACAGTTTGGGGTGCATGCTTCTTAAGTTTTCCACCCTTAAAGTTCAAGGTTCTGTGGTCATACGAGAGTCCATAAAATAGTCTCTCACTTGAGTCTGTTAAATATTATTCATGGCTGTATCTTGTCATTGTCAATACCTTAAATGAACAGCACAAGTCTTAAGAGTCCTTTAATTCCATTGTCTAGTCTTGCATAATCTGAGTTGAAATCTTGGAAAAGTTTGTCTTTAGTCATGGAATACAGAGGGATGGAGAGTGTCTGGAGAGTGTAAAAGTTGTTTAGAGTTTACTTTACAACCCCAAGCCCCCAATTCTAATATTTCTCACGTCCCAAGTTTTATAGGCTATGCACTTGCAAATCACTCTTCATGTGTTTTCTAGCTTTTATCCCGGTCTTTTCTTCTTCCCCTATCCTATAGCGCACATTATTGAAATTTTGCTATCTCATTGTGAATTTCAGACTGGTGTGCAGAAATTTTTAAGTGTTTTCCTTCTTGGTATGATGTTGGTTCACACACTCCACAGCTCAATTCCCTTAATTGAGCTATTTGTAGAGTATAAGCTACAGGATGTGCAGAGTTCTCACTTTCATTGGGGATGTTAGTCTCGTTGTGGTCTTAATTCTATGTGTTCTGTAGTCCATTTATTTTTTCTCTAGTAGCAACTTACAGCTTTATGTGTTACAGAGTGCGGAGGAAATGGAATCCAACAACAAGCAACTTTTCTTTATGTGAGGGAAGTTCCCAACTCCGGAGCCTGTAGCAAAACAAAATTTGTGTCACACTCCAAGAGGGAGCTTCTCCCACGTGTAACAATCAAGACACATTAAATATGCACCCATGTTCTCTTTTTAGGCTCTTGGTGCACATGATTAACATTAATGAACATAATTCATTGATGCATTAGAAAAAGCAAAGACACCTCTTCTATTTAAATAGCAATAGATTGTATTTTACTCATTTCAAAGTTAATTCAAGGAAGAGAATTGGGGAGAGAAATTGTCAATGGACATGTCAAAATAAAACCTGCATGTACATGCTCAACTTGGAGATACAATGCATAATAACTGTGGTCCTAGGGAGGTTTATATTTATAATGAATATGCAAATTTATCCTTTGAGATGAGAATGGGGACCCATTATGGAACTTGGGATTGGTTCTACTTTCTGCTCTACTAGAGCCATTGCTCTTCCCTAAGCTGGCAATGAATCTGCTCAAGTTTGGATAAAAACAAAACAGTCCTATTTGACCTCCGTAGACCGTGCGTGTTTTGAATCCTTATGTATTTACCATTATTTATAATTTGCCTAAAACCAACAGTGTCCTGACTAAGCCTCTGCCAAATTTTTCTACGATAATTCTGAAGCTTTTATGATTTTTATGTAAAAATCCCAAGTTCAAAAAGAGATACCAAATAGATATATTTCTCCTAAGTGTTGTCCTTATATGTGTAAGCCTTTCTACAATATTCTCAATCAAGTCAAAGTTTGACTGGAAACAAGTAATTAAAGACTCCTTGATATCTCAATTAAGTACTGTCTAGGAGGCTAGAATTTCCGCATACCTCCTGCATAATATATGCTCTGTTAGTCCACAAAGACTATCCTGGTATTCCATGTGATATTTATAGGAAGAATGGATGTGAATTAGTTCAATTTTGGATCCCACGCTTCTTGAAAGTGGTGTACAGGCCAAAATTCACCATGAGTAATGACTGGCTCATGTCTTCAATTTGCCTACAAACCATATTCCTATTGAAAATGTGTTGTGTACTTTTCATCATTTACACACTACATGATTTACACTTGTCTAGACTATACATGCAAAATGGGGATCTATATGGGTGGCTTTTGCCCAAGTTTTATATAACCATGGTTTTGGTGCCCATTGTATTGTAATACCACTTGGACGGTTTCTTATTGAGGTGCCTACAGATACTTGCATATGCATTAGGGTAAAACATAATTTTTAAGTACGTTATTATATTGTAAACGGTTGAGTTAATGCAATAAGGAAGAATGCAATAAACTTACTATATCAAATCAATAGAACACAATATGATGGAAATAAGAGAAGCAAATGACCAAGCCACTTCGAGGGGGCAACCTCCACAACCTTACAATAAGAACAAAATACTCAATATGATAATATACTACTAACCCTACCTCTTATATATACCCTACTTATGCTATAGAGACCATCTAGGCCAACCCTACTACCAATATGAAGCATTAGAAATGATTATATGACTTAATTAAAGGTTATGCTAGCCACAAGTCAGCCACACATATCCCAATATACACTATAGGCTAAGGGTGTAGCATGCCCCACTCCTTCAAACAAGTGTTGTCCTCAACATTGATCATCTTGTGGATGCTTTTGTATGAAATCTTTGTCCTCCCATGTTGCATCCTCTCTCAGTAGGTTCTTTCACTTGATGAGATTCTCGGTGATAGCCCTCGTCCGAATCGAGTTTAGTTCCAAGATGATTCTTCCTTGTCATTAAGCTCAAATAAATTTGTTTAGGTGGGAATAATTTTTCGGGGTGATTGATTATTTGCCTCTTCCCTAGTTTTTGGACCTACCATGCAAAATTTGATTTTCACCTTTCACCAAACTTTGACCGGATGAGTTTGGAATGAGGTCAGCTTTAAATCTAAATTATAGAGAACAAACCCCACTAATTTCTTGCATGCTTTCCGAAAATGTAAAGAAATTAGAATAATTCCAAAAGATTACAGCATGTAGAGCAACTTTATTCAGAACCCTAAAATTGCAATGGTTCACTCCAAATGTATCACAAAAGGATGAAAATTTTGTGATGGCTTTCTCGAATGATTTTTCTAATTCCTAAAAAATTCTGATAAATTTGCAACAATTTGTGAAATATAGGCAATTCTTCAAAATTCAGGTTTGAACCCAATTTTTTTTTCCCAAATCGAGGCTCTAATACCACTTGTAATAATTTTACTATATCATTGAAGTAGAATCGCAACAATAGAACATAATATGATGGAAACAAGAGAAACATATGACCAAGCCACTTCGAGGGGGCAACCTCAACAACCTTACAATAAGAATAAAATTCTTAATATGATGATAAACTACTAACCCTTCCTCTCATATATACCTTACTTAAGCTATGGAGACCATCTAGGCTGACCCTATTACCAATACAAAGCATTAAAAATGATTATATGACTTAATTAAAGGTTATGCTAGCTAGCCATACATATCCCAATACGTGATAGAGGCTAAGGGCATAACACGCCCTCCATCTTCAACCAAACAATGTCTTGAATGTTGATCATCTGTGGATGCTTCTTTATGAAATATTTTTCCTCCCATGTTGCATTATCTCTTAAAGAGTTTCTTCCACTTGATAAGATACTTGGTGATTTCCTAAATCCGCATCCTCTTGAAACGAATCGGTTCCAAGATGATTCTTTCTTCTTCATAAAGCTCGAGTAAGTTTTCTAGATGGGAATCTTCCGCTCGAAGTATTTGATTCTTTGCCTTGTCTTCTAGTTTGCATACCTCCCATGCAAAATTTTATTAGATCATATAGAAGCATCCATAGGTGATCAACGTCGAGGACAATGCTTATTTGAAGGGGAGGGGAATTGTGTGCCCTTATCCTATAGTGTGTATTGGGATATGTGTGGCTCACTTGTGGCTAATGTAACCATTAATTATGTCATAAAATCATTTCTAACGCTTCTAATGGTAGTAGAGTTGGTCGATTGGTCTCCTTAGTATGAGTAGGGTATATATAGGAGGTAGGGTTAGTAGTAGATGATCATATTGAATATTTTATTCTTATTGTTAGGTTGTGGAGGTTTCCCCCTCGAAGTGGCTTAGTCATATGCTTCTCTTATTTCTATTATGTTGTGTTATATTGATGCGATTCTACTTCGGTGATATAATAATTTCATTACAAGTGGTATAAGAGCTTCAATTTGGCAAAAGTAGGGTTGAAGCCTAATTTTCAAGAATCGTCCATTTCTTAAACCAAATTTGCAAATATTTATGTAATTCTTCTCTTTGAAGATGGAAAATTATTAAAGAAAGCTATAGTGAAAATTTATGCTTTCGATGATTATTTTTGAGGGAGTTATTGCGCGTTTAGGTATTTTTATAATTTCCCTTTATAGTTTATTTTTATTTATTTAGGTTTTGGAAAAGCTCGTAAAAATTTCGTGTGGGTTTGTTCTCTGTATTATTGGATTTGAGGCTGACCTCATTCCAAAACTCCTCTCATCAAAGTTTGGTCAAAGATGAAAATCATATTCTGCATGGTAGGTATGCAAAGTAGGGGATGGGGCTAAGGATCGGTCACTCCGCGGAGAAGATTCCCATCTAGATAGAGTTACTTGAGCTTAATGAAGAAGGAATAATCATCTTGGAACCAAAGTCGATTCAAAAGGGTGCAAATGATAGTGATCACCGAATATCTTATCAAGTGGAAGAATGTGTTGAGAGAGAATGCGACATGGGAGACATGAAGAAGGAATAATCATCTTGGAACCGGACTCGATTCAAAAGGATGCAAATGATAACGATCACGATCACCGAGTATCTTATCAAGTGGAAGAATGTGTAGAGAGAATGCCACATGGGAGACCGAAGATTTCATATAGAAGTGTTCATGTATGATCAATGTTGAGGACAATGCTTGTTTGAAGAGAGAGGAAATGCTACACCCTTAGCCTATATCATGTATTGGGAAATGTGTGGTCAACTTAACCTTTAGCTAAGTCATATAATCATTTCTAATGCTTCATATTGGTAGTAGGGTATATATAAAAGGTAGGGTTAGTAGTATATCATCATATTGAGTATTTTGTTCTTATTATAAGGTTGTAGAGGTTTCCCCTTGAAGTGACTCAGTCATATACTTGTCCTATTTCAACCATATTGTGTTCTATTGTTGTTTTTCTATTTCAGTGGCATAGTAAATTCATTACAAAGAAGGTTATTGTGTTGGGTTATTTCCCAAAGGGTTTTCCTAGATGAAATCTTGTGTATTGTGTATATGCCTTTTCTTATTTTCCCCTAGGTTAAAGATTCTGTTAGTATTACTTCTCTTGTATAAGTTTATTGGTCGATTTCTTGTATAATTTTTCTATTACATTTTCCATCAAGTTGAAGTTTGATCGGGGACAAGTAGTTAGTGACTCCTTGAAATCTCTGTAAGTATTGTCCTGAAGACTAGAATTTCCACATACCTCGTACTTGATATATGCTCTATTAGTCCACAAAGAATATCCTGGCATTTCATGCAACATTCATAGGAAGAATGGTGGTGAACTAGTTCAATTTTGGATCCCATGCTTCTTGAAAGTGGTCTACAAGACAAAATTCACCGTAATTAATGACTGGTTCATGTTTATGATACACCTATAAAGCATATTCTAGGATAGTCCTAGGAGTTTTGACACTGCAATTCAGGCTTTGGAAAATATAGGGGACAGCTTCTCTGAAGAGAACTATACCTATATTCGTGTTTGTGGATTTGCTGGAAAACCAAAGCTGCTTATCTGGGAGTTAGCTCCTCAAGCAATAGACATCCATGAATGGATTGCCAATCATAAGAAGGAAAGTTATACCTTGCATATACTACCTCTTGACAGCTGGTCACTAAACCTATTCAAAATTTGGACATGGTAAGACTTTTTTCAAAGAAATGAAGAATAACTGAACCAAAGAATGTGTCCGGAGCCTTATATGACCCCAAGAAACTTATCCATGATCATCTGGCATAGTGGGTGTTTGTTTTTGGCATGATGCTATGGACATGGAAGATAAAGTACAGGATCCAAGAAATTACGATTAAATGTAGCACACAAGGGACGGAATCACCAACCTTCCATCCTCATAACCTTCCAATTATCACTCTAATGAAAGCTCAAACAAGAGTTGTGATTCCAGAAGCAGAGTTGAAGAGAATATTTAACAAAATGGAAATGATGATATGAAAGTTGACAGGGATGACTCTTGAAGTCCAGCTATGCAAACACTTGAGTCGAAACAAGACCAAAAAGTACAATGGTCATTGCTCCAACATCTATTGATGGGAACTCTAACCAGGACAGAGAAGAAGCATTGACAATGCCCATGGAATCTGTAGATAGAGGAGCTCAAGGTGTGGAAGCGACCCTAAGTAAAACTAGTACTATTGGGTGAGGGATTATCCACTCCTCAAGGGTTGTAAATTGCAACTCCCTTGCAATTATTCCGTTGAACGGCAATGGAAAGATGCAAATCTGCACAAGGCAGCATCATATATCGTGTTCAATATGTTACAGTCATGAAAATCCACTCAATTTGGAGTAAACCAGAAAGGAAATTGATATCATGTGAACTGGCTCACAAGCCTTCCCTCTGACTAGGCTTATTGGTTAACCATAGCTTTGCACTGTTATTAACAATCCAGATAACAAGTACCTAGAATTTATGTTCTAGGCTTCTTGTTCAGGGAATACTTTCCATTGGTATTTTTTCACAATTAACATAGATTTGCATCAAGGGAATACCTCCATGATGGTCTACCCTAGGACAAGAGAGTAAAAAGATGAGGGAAAAGGGTAAAAAGACAAGGAGAGAGGAAGAAAGAGTGAGAGAATAGGAGAGTGGCTGCTACAAGGTGAGAATACTGAATCCAGTCAAATGGATGCAACTATTAACACACTAATTTTTTATTGAGATTCTCAGAAGTGAAGATAAAGCTAGTTGACACAGGCAATAGTCTTGCCTCCCTGGAAACTATTGAGTCAGACAAGCCACATTTTAATGTGGATATAAATTAAGATAAGAAGGCCCTGGACATGACCTCTTCCACTCCTAAGGTAAGGAAACCCAAGAGAGATGAAAAATAAGACTATGATATTGGTGAACAATAAATATCACTAGAGGGTTTACTGCTACAGAGGGTGAGAAGTTATTCAGGAAAATTGCTTACTGGTATGACCTGAAAGTAATTGAATTGTCAAAATAAAACAAGGCTTCCAAGAAAGAATATCAAGTCATGTAATAACTGATTAAAGTGAAAAATGACTTTTGTTTACAACCAAATGTAGAACCTTCAAAGGGTGTAATGGACGAAGATGTTGCTTACATTAATGAAATACACAGTATATTGGATTCGTAGAAGATTGTGAAACTCTCTTAGATGTAAATGTACAAGAATCAAAGGAAGCATCTGTTATGGCTTGGAGCCCATTCTCTCAATTAGAGAGCATAAAAGGCGGTTCAAGAGTTTATCCAGCAGTTCCAAGAGAGTTTAGATATTTTCTAATTTAGCTAATCCGAGGAATTCTCTGTGCAAATTTGTAAATATGTAGTAGTGACTAGGATTTACAGATAGTGGAAGTAAATAAAATCTGTGTAAGTTTTTGCAGTCACTCCCTAATTGGAAAGAAGCTATGTTCCACCAAGCTTCCGGACGGGACGGTAGGGGGACGTATTTCGGGATCGGGGCGGTAGGGGACGTATTTCCGGGGCGGGTTTTGTTGGAAATCTTTTTTAGGGACGGTAGGGGATGGCTATTAAAAAATAAGGGAAAATTTAAAAAATATAGGAAATTTCAAACATTCATATGATAACATTGATAAAACATTCATCACACACATTATAGAACCTTAATACATAAAATTAGAGCTGAATTGAGATTTCACATAAGATTCAGGCTTCATTATCAAAAGATAAGGGAAAATTTTAAAAATATAGGAAATTTCAAATATTCATATGATAACATTGATAAACTTAAAGCATTCATCACACACATCATAGAACCTTAATACATAAAATTGGAGCTAAATTGAAATTTCAGATAAGATTCAAGTTTCAATTACAATGAAATGTCCAAGGGCTATAAAATGTTTGAAACATAGAAAATCAAAATGAAAATATATTGTTGCCCCTAATCAAAATCTGCTAAAGTGGTCTCAAAATTGGACCATAAGTTCGAGTCACTAGAACTATGAGGATTGCCTCATCGATGGAACCCCAACCAATCCCACCCGTGCTTCCTCCTCATCAATCATGCGGCATCTTCGAGATCAACATCCCAACGTGTAGCTGGAGTCTGACGATACTCAAGAGTCTTTCGATCTTGGAGTCTCGAATGCACTATGCACGGCTACTAACTTCTCTGCGTCGTTGGGAGGTAAAATGGTCCTCTTAACTGCGTGGATGATGCCATATGTGGACCAATTCCTCTCTGCATCGGAGGAACTAACAACTGTGAAAGGAGGCGAGTGGCAAGAATCCTCAAGTCTAGTGCATCCTTGCCATGTCATGTCCACTATCCACTTGGGTCTACTTGAGCTAATGTAGCTCTATTTGTCCTCACCTCTGGTTTCCTAAATGTTGGTCCACGGAGATTGACAAATGATAGCCATTGGGTCCGCAATAAAGTGGACTCCTCATCTGTGTACATCTTTCGAAAGGCCTTCATGAGCCCTTCTTTCACCTCTCTATCATCAGATGGAGGCATTCTCCCAGGCGTCGTTGCATACCATTTGGGATTTAGAGCATAGGCTGCCATATGAAGCGGGGTGTTCATTGTGTTCCACCGCCGTGTCACAATGGGCCTGATATGCTCCTCATAAAATCCCAAAGTAGGATTCTGCTATAAATGACTTGCTTCATTTGCCCAAGCATGTTGTCAAATGTCTCATAAATCTCTCCAAGACTAGGAGAGTGTATCAGCATATCTTATGATCCCCACTACAGGTGAGATGATGGAGCAAACATATCTACAAACAAGTTACAAAAAAATTAGAAAATATTAAGAATGAAAAACTAAAATAATTTACAAGTTATAAACATGGATAAAAATATTTAAAAATTAAAAATTAAAAAATTAATATTAATTTTTAAATATATAAAATCAACAATTGCTTACCTCACTGTGGACCACCAATCATCGTCGAGGATCTTTTGTTTCACACTTTTTCCTTCAAAAGTGTTTGCCTTTGGCCATCTACCCCACTCTTGATTAACCATCATTAATTGTAGAGCCTCTTGCACCTCAAGCATCCTCTCTAACAAAATGAAATAGCTAACATATCTAGTGTCCACGGGCTTGAGAAATTTCTTCCTCGAAAAAGACTTGAATAGAGAAAGTGAGGTGTGATGGTTGCAAATAAACATTTGTATGTGTCTAGCCTTTGCCACCACTGTCTTCACCCAATCTATCTTTCCAATGTCTTTCAATGCGTTGTTCAATGCATGAACACAACATGGAGTCCAGAAAATGTGTCTTGTAAGCACCCTCAACCATCAAGCCAACTAACTTACATACACGAGTTGAATCGGTCACCACTTGTACAACATTAGAGGCCCAATCTCCTCTATGACATCCTTCAAAATTTGAAATTGGAAGGTTGCATCCTTCCTCTTCCCTGTATAATCAATAGCTCTAAGAAAATAAGAGCCAACAGACATGTGACAATGATATTGATGAGTGGCCAATGTCTAATATCGGTCCACCCATCCATGATGATAGAGCAACCCACCCATATCCAAGTTTGCCTCATCTCCTCCATCACCACACTCACCTTAGAATATTCTTTATCAAGGAGGTTGGTGCATAGTTTATGTTCTCCAGGGGGGACATATGAGGAACCAACAACAATTACATCTTTGAACATTTGTTTGAAGGGGAACATGACACATGAAATGGTATTGCATTGGCAAAGAAGAATTTGGCAATAGAAGAGTCAACTACTTCTTGTGATTGCACATTGAACATCCCCGCAACAATAGTAGCCTTTCTCTTTCCCTTGGTAGAATCCTCTCCCCTTTGACTTTCAACATCCACGGATTGGGTAGGCAATTGTGTACCATGCATAGTCTCCAATGGCATCCTTTTTTTCTTGCCTCACCCTCCATGTGCAACCTAGTCACTTCGGCCTTCTCAGCTAATGTTATTTTTCACAACCTTTTACCCCTTGTCCAGCTATGCCCAAAAGATGACAATAAACCCGTGTGTAGCTGCCCCTAAAATCTTTGTTGCAAATATGACACGACCACACTCTACTCCCCCTGATTTTTTTCTTTGTCAATGGCTGTTGCAAATTGTGAAAGAGGCTTTTTAGGATTGAATGGGCCCTTTGCATAGATTTTGAGGAGTTGAGAAGGGCATTCAAATGGATTATTTGAACTCACGTTCTTTATAACACTCTCACTCCCTAAAGCAACCCTATTTCTAGTTCTATCTCTATGTTGCATTTGAATCTCTTCACCCTCACTACCCTCAATGCTGCTCATGGTTTTTTATTGAAAAAACAACACCCAACTGCAATTGCAAGTGAAAACTAAAAACAAAAATAAAATAAAACTTTCCTAAGTCTTTGAAGTTTGAAACTATGAAAAAATATAAAAATAAAAATAAAAATAAAAATAATTTGTAAAATGAACAAAGGATGTGAAACATACCTCAAATGGTGTAGAATATTGCTCTCTTGCCTTCTTCTCACTTTGTTGTTCTCTTTTCTTCTCTATGCTGTTTTCTTTCTTTGTCTTCTCCTTCACAAAATGAGAAATAACAAAAATGAGCTTCTTTTTTTGTTTTGATTGTAAGAGAGGTTGTTTTAGGTTTAGGTTAGTTAGGAATGAATGTGGGGGTCCTTGTGGGCCCCCACATTCCTTTTTTTTTTATTAAATTTGTGTTTTTTTAAAGTTAAAACAATGTTGGGATGTAGGGGACGCCCTGGGCGTCCTCAGTGCGGTCGGGAACTTGTAGAAGTCCCCTAGACGTACTGGGGACGTTTAGACATCCCCTGCTCAAAATTCAAAGTTTCCGGGACGTCCCCGATTTTTTGATAGATTGGGGACGGGTAGGGGACGTTTCCTACCCGTCCCGTGTTTTGAAATGTCCCCGTGCGACGGCGAGCCTAAAAGGGTAGGGGACGTGTGCCCGTGGAGCATAGGAAAGAAGGCTACCTGGAACAAGAAGTTAGCATTTTAAATAACTCTGCAACAAGGATCGACAACTTAGTTTATCACGTGCTTGAGTTGCGGCAGAAGACTATCAAGAAGAAAGTGTGCCTTATTAAATTGGGAGTTTCATTGATTAGGCGGTATACTAAGGGAGGGTGAATTCAACTTTGGAAGAGAAGATAGGGCAGGATACCGGGGTTAGTTTGGACATGTAGTTTGTGGAACATCGTTCCTTGGTGTACTACTACCTCAATAAGACCTCCAAAGCTCATTTACTAAGTGCGAGGCAATATTGATTTTCTTGAAGATGGAGTACATGGGAAGAACGTTAACTTTTTAAGTGATCATATCTTGATGGACCCCAAAGTCATTGAATATTCATCATATGGCATGCTTTGTTAGGTAAGTTGCATGGGCATGCTGAAGTATTGAGTGTGGTGTGCTCCTAAAAGAACTAAGGATTCACGTTGACGTGCTTTGAAGATGCATGGCCTTGGATCTCTATGTCTTGTCTTCCTTGTGTGCGTTCAAATCACCATTTGAATTAAAGTTCAACTATCTTACGCAAGCGTAATTGGTTATATTATGACATGAAGCAAAGGAATTCTTTGATTGATGAGTTATTGAGGTCTCGATTGTTGAATTCATGATACTCTTGCAAATAAACTTGCAGCATGTCTGCTTTGATGGAATGAACTTAAACCACTTCCTACACCGATGTTGTGGTCCCTCAAGCCAGAAACTAAGGATGCGAATTTGGTCACTCATCATTCTTCCACTTTATTGAATTCTTGAGGTTATAGTTTTATGTTATTTTCTCAACTTTTGGTTTGGCTTTTTACTTGTATTTTAAATCACAATGAATATTTATCTAATACATCGTTCTAATTTATAATGATACATTCCCCGAGTTTCCATGTTTTTAATTATTATATCCATTGTCTTTTATATCGAAATCCTATATTTGACTATGTTACTAGGGTTCGCCCCCACCCTCTTGTACCCCATGGATACATACTTGGCGATACGGATACATCTCGGGTATGGTATTGATATGTCCCGTGCGTTTTGACGCGTACCAGGGCGTACCTGACATACTTAGGATGTATCGGTGCATCGTGGCCGTGATGGGGGCTCTAAATTTATTTTATTTTATTTTATTTTGACTCAAACAAACTTTAGTTTTATTGAGGACTAGACTAGGAGGGCATGGCAACCACAAGGAAACTCTGGAGATTGTTTAAAATCCCTCTAGTTTATTGAAGATAAAATATTCAAAGGATATCAAGAATGTTTGAGGTAATTATTTGGGATCATTGTAATTGGCCAAGGAAAAAGCTGTTCATAGAAATTTGGACATATATCTGAGCCTCCGTACAAGTTATTTATGAGATCAAATCTCTGGCGATCTTCAATACTAATAGAAAAATTTGGAACCGCAAATTGCATAGCTTAAAGTTTCAAAGAGCATCCTTTCCTAGAAACTATTAAGGCACAACATTGACTCCTTCCCGCATCCTTAAGGAGGATTAGAAGGTGATTTTGGATAATATGAATGCAAGAACCAACCATTGGACTGACCTCTTTAGTTATCATTGGTAGGTTAGAGTCAACCTAATTAAATAGGTCCTTTAGGAGCTCCCTATATACATCTTTTATGGCCACCATCGCAACACAAATTAATCTCAAAGGAAATGGATGAAACACAAAGGAATATAATATTCATATATCATAGAAAATGTAAAATCTTAAGTATATTGAATGTTTTGAACATTGATCGTACTATATTTTTCAAGTTTTGTATTTCTTATGGACTAAAAATGAGTATATGAATAATATATATATATATATATATATATATATTATTTTTTAATTATTTTAATATATATGTACGGACATATCCAAGATGTATCGTACCCAAGGGTTTTTTAAAATTGACATATCCATGTATCGAACCCATACACTGTATCCTCGCAACATAAATATTTAATACTACAATTGTAATTTTCAACATCCTCAAATCCAGAACGAGACTAAAAATGTAAAAACATTATTGTAGTTGGTCCTAGTTCTTGTTATGTAATGTCCCTTTTTGGGATGAAAATGGAGAAAAAGGGTTTTGGCTATCACCACAAGATTTGATATGAAAATACCTTCAAGCATACACAACAAACTGAAAATAGCTGAGAATATCTTAGAATGATCAACCAATACAAAATCTGCAGTCTCTTAGGGCAGCAAATTTCCTATGAGATTCGAATCCACTTTTCGCTATGTAAATCAATGTAAAATGCCACGAAATAATTTATCTTAGCCACTGCAATATTTATGCATCACAAATACATCGATTATTGAAGAAATGTATGATAAACACAACTGGAATTAAATATTTATAACAGCAGCAGTTGAGCCCAAACCAAGGGCTGGAAAAATAACAAATCCTAACATAAATTCTCCAAAGTTCAGATTATGGCCTTATAAATTATGTCGAACAAGAATATCAAACCAAAATAGTGAAATCAGCCCTAGAACATACAAAACCCTCCACCCATGCAAGTCGCTTTCCAGGTTAAGTAAGGGGAAAAATCAGCAATAAACTACTTTGAAGCACTTTGGAAACCCTCGTATGGCTTTCTCCTCAAGCTTGAGGAGTTTTCGTTCCTCAATCTTCCAACAATGGAGGTTTTCATCCCCAAAGTTGAGCCACACTAAAGGTTTCGTCTTTAGTGGAGAGTAGGCACACTTGTGCACAAACTCAAGATATAAATCTTTAGAATAAACATGCATAACCTTTTCAAATGATCCTTCATGTCTTTATATATCCTCAAGTGGCACCAACATCAAAATAGAAGCCCAAAGCATAGGCCAACCTTTAAGTAATTCTATTTCTTCATAAACCTCTATATAGGCTCTCCAATCAAGGTCGACTCATAAGGATTGGAAGTCTTTGAACCAAATAAGAGGCTTTCATGCTCAAGTCGCCATTAAAAGTATTCAAAAATACTTTTACGCTAGTACATCTGTAATGTCCCCTTTTCCACATTGATTTTCTGCAGGTTGAAGACCCTTAGCCTATCTTTCCCGTGGGCTTTTGGGATGTTGCAATGGTAATTAAATGATATTGCCTAGAGAGTGATTATAATCATTTGTCATTATAAAACAATATTCATTTAATTATTAGTTGTTGATTATTTGAGATTTGCCTAGAGAGTGATCATGATCATTTGAAATTATAAAGCAAATTCTCATTTAATCATGGATGCTAAGTGGTTTTCACCACTACCTTGTATTATTGCTCACAAAAGAATATTTATTGAGCAATTATTTGTAATTTATTATTTAATTTAATTTCCAAAAAATACAAAATAAAAAGGAAATTAATTAAATAATAATAGAGTGGCTTTTTAATGTCAAATAGACCCTTAAAGGGGGACGCCACACATGGGGGGAAAATTAAAAATAAAAGGGGAAATTATAAGGCATGTCTTATGATTTCAAATTGTGATTTTCCCTCCAAGAGGGGTTCGCCCCACCTTGGGAGAAGACTATATGTATCTATTTTGCCATGGAGGGCAAGGCATGTTGATTTGATCATTTATGTCTCTCCATGCTTGGAGAAATGGGATGTATGCCCTAGCTTTTCATTGTGCTCTCTCTCATTCGATTTGGAATTGAAGTAGATCTGATTTTGAAGACTTTGTCATTGAAGATTTGAAGACTTGATATTTATTTTTGCCATTTTTGGATAGTGGCGACTTGGCTGGAAACTTCTGTTGCATTTCTGGAAAATTCTGTTGGTTGGAATTTGATGAATTTATGTTCATTGGAAAGCTCTTTGTCTAAGCTTTCCAACAAGGGTAATTTCGTGTCAAAATTCCAAGTATTGCTCAAGATATGAATTTTTGAAGATTTTTGTTATTTACCTAATTTCCCAAAATTAGGGCAGCGACTTGTTTTGGAGTTTCAGGTGACTTTTTAGCATGGCATTTGTGGATGGAAAATTCTAAAATTGATCTCATAATTTTCCTTATAATTTATGCTTCGTTTTGAGCTATGGTTGTTAATTTTCGGATAAGTATTTTGCAAGTTATGAGGGTTTGATGCTGCAGCTGTATTTCGGGATTTAAAAATCAGGTTTTCTGTATTTTTGTGGTTTTCTTGCATGGAAAGTTGCTCCTAATTAATATCTATCATTTCCCTTTCGTTTCATGCAATTCGGAGTTGTAAATCAAAAGTTATGGAATTTTGAATATTTCAGCCTAGGGTTTTGACGAACTTACTATAAATAGTAAGTTCCAGATTTCAGTGCTTTTGTTGAGGGTTTATGGTTGAAATATAAGATTCAGCTATTTATTTTCAGATTTGGCTAATTTTCCGGTTTGTCCCAAATTTGGGGACATTACAACATCAAGTAGAATTCATCAACCATTAAGCCAATATTGACTCAAAGAAAAACATAATGGAACTAGAAGAACTATGAATGTAATTCTCATTATGTCCCATTTAGGGGACATTACATGTTATTTTTCTAGCCTAACAATATCACAGATTTAGAAGTGCTTGTTGGTAATGTAACTATCTGCCCTTGAATTTGTAGCAATAAAACAATTAGGTAAAGTTCTACTGTCTGAAGAAACTAAGTGCAGAGCATAGTCGCGAGACTTGGACTTGACACAGACTTGGCAAGACTGACATGGTAGCTGTCTCAGACTTGGCCACAAAATCAGAAAAAAACTCAGAAATTTAAAAAGTTATAAATGTAGGATATTCCACAAAAAACATATATTTGAAAATGAGAGAAATGACCTACAAGCCACTAAGCCTAACTGCAAATCCAAGTTCACAGTGGAAAATCAATTGATTCCATGCCAAAAATCATTCAAAATCTGTTCTCCAATGTTCATGCTCCTCTTTGGTCCTGCAATGCACTCAGAAATTAACAACACAAGTGAATTTTTTTTATCCTCTTGATGTTTTCAGCCACAACCGAGTCTCCTTGAAACACGGGAGAGTGTCATAATAATTAGCCAAGTCGGGTTAACTAGTCTTGTTTTTTAAGGACTTTCCTAGCCTCATTTCTGGCACAGAACAAACTTATTGTTGAAAACATCACAAATAAAGAATGTCCACATGATAGACAAATGCTAAATTCAAATAGAAACAACAATTGAAAAATAGAAAACATAATTAGTTCATGCCTTTAGGATCAGGATAAACTTCTTTAAAGAAAGAATCCAAAAACAAGAACACACCTCATGCGTCATGCAATTTCCAGGTTGTGTTGCATCCTACTTATATGCTTTCCATAGTGTTGGTCTTGGTGTTTAATTAACATAATTTTCTTATATAAATAAATCTAACATAAAAATACTGATTTTCAGAGAATAAAGAAGTTTTATTTGTTGATGAGATTGGGAGGGGCTCTGCTAGGATTTAGGTTTAATGCCTGCCACTAGTGCCCTTAGTTTGTATTATTCATGGCTTTCAAACTGCATTTTTATTCAAAAATGTGGAATTGCGCTTGTATTTTTGCATTCATTGTTTCCTTTTTAATGTTTTTGACTTAGGGCGGTCTGTTTGCTGATATAATGGCAGCCCACATAGCCAATTCAGCTTTTGAAACTACGACGGTTGATTGTGGAGTTGTAGGAGATGGCATTACTGACCAAGAAATTTATAAAATTTGTCTCGAAAGTTTTCCATGAGGTAAGGACTCAAAAGCCCTCCTGATATTATCTTGCCAGTTTCTGAATTTGATAATTCTTGTAAATGGATAGAACAATTTATGTTCATGGGGTATTTTGTTAGGGAATTCCTTTGATAGTATGCTCAAGTTGTGGTTGCAATCTTTTTAGACTCCATACGGAATGAAGTTGGATGCGGTCCAAAATACGACCAAAGGTTTTTTTTTAATTTCGTTTTGTTGATCATCAACATGCCTCAACTATTTTGCAAAAAGGTCCTTGGTTTGTCAAAAGTTCTATGCTTGAACTTTCCCTTGGACACGTGACTTTGTTGTCTCAAAGAAGACAACCCTAAAATTCCCTGTCTAGGCTGAATTCCTTGCTCTCCCCTGCCTTGTTGGCATTTTCTTGATCAGTATGGAGACTTCTATACATTATGTAGTTTTCCATGAACCGAATAAGTTCCATTCGGATTGTTCCCACGATCAAGTTTGTGTTGATATTGATCTCTCTTGTGACCTTAAGGAAACCATTGATATATAGATAGGGTATACTTAGTGTGTCCAACGTGTGTTATATACCAACTTGCACAAGACATGTTTTCATTGCCAAAATTTCGAGCATAAAATCAAAGATTGTCCTCTCTGCTAGCCTCATGATTCAAACCCATTTCAAAACCACCAATTGAGACCGCTTAGCCTAGTGGTGAAGATGTTTGGATGACTATAGGAATCAACAAAACTGTATGAAACAAGAGTGTTGTTGTAAACCACCGGTGAAGGTATGTCAAATGGTAAAAAAGTTGTGCCAAACCCTAGCTTAAGTGGGCATTTTTCGGAAATGAACAATATGGTCATGACGACACTCAACCCTCTTGGGATCTTTCTCAAATCTAGATAAAGCTTGCTTTATGAGGTAATTATGCAATGGTTTTCTATCATTCCTTCCTTGAGGCCAATGTTATTTCAGTTGCTCATGAAACCGTGCATGACTCTTAGTCGTCTCTCCAAATTATTTCTCCGCTCAAGGCTTATGTGTAACATTCTCGTTGTCCCTCTTGAATTGGAGGATGGAGAGTATTAGCCAAATACACAACATAAATTTCAACTTAATGATCTCTTGAAGAGCAATCAACGACAATTTATGTGAAATAGTTGTAGCACCCTTGAAGGCCTAGGATCCAATGATGAGATGTCCCTTGATCCTCATTAATTATGAATATTTATTTTGGAAGGTTTAGGGTCTTACAGGACTCTCGTTGCTGAACTATGTGGTTAGCAATTTCGATAATGATTTCTAGATCTAGGTTTTCTATGTATGCAAGAAATCAAGATAGCTAGTGTTTTGCTCATAGTGTCGGTGAGGTTATTTGGTTAGATAGTCATTTTTGACAAGCCATCACGATTCAGGTCGTGGAAGTGTGGTTACATTTATTTCTTTGAAATGGCAGCCATACTATGTTGGTCATGGATGTGACCCCACTAAGCTGAGCTCTTTGAATTTTGTTAAACATTGAAAATTGCTCTCTTGACATTATTAACCTTTATGCCTCAAATGATGTAGTCGAAAGATCACAACTTTGGTGATGGCATGCCGACAAGTTCCCTGATGCGCATTGTCTCCTATGTGGAGACTTCAATATGGTTGAGATGGCATCGGACAACTAGTTAGTGGGAGGTGTGGTATTATATGCAAAATAAATTTGGGTTTTATAAACCTAATTTCTTGTGTTAAACCAACTCGTTAGTTTGGCACATGTGGTTTGATCTCCACAATGGGCATGGAAAAAGGTTCATAAATGGCTTGATAGGGGCATGATTGCAGCTCAATTGTACTTCTCTTTTGCTAGTTGTTTCTCCTTACCACTTTGAAGCCTTATGGATGTTTTCCTTTCCAATTTTGCATCGAATGGCAATTCAAAAGCCAATGAAAAAACATGTTTTTTTCTTAATGCTGCTTGTTACATTGTGGCCCCACTCTTTCACATATCCGGTGTGTGTGGAACATTGTTCCACATCCCAAGGAGAAAACCGACTAGTTTGGGTTTGTGATTTGACGACAACACTCACACGACGCATTGTTTTTGCATCTATAGCCACTAGCTGGACACATCTACCGCAATGCTTACTCTACCACTTTGTCCGAGACATAGTTACCTAAGTCTTGGGGATGGGGGACAAGGGGACGGAGTTTCGGGACAGCGGGGGATGACTATTAAAATAATATATAACAATTATTATCTAAATATTTTAATTGTATTCAATGAAATTTAGGGATTTAAATTGTGTTTAATGTATTTTAGGTCAGTGTTGCGCATTCAAATAACTTCAAGGAAAAAAATCGAAATTACGAATTTTAACAATGCTTTGAAAATCGCAATTGAATTCGCATTTTCTTCTTCCGTTTTTGGCAATTATTTCCTTTTTTGGATTTTTGGTGAAAAACACAAGTACAAAAAAATTTGCCATTTTTGGAAAGGTCAGGAAGATGTAGCGTGAAAACTTGCATGTGCCATAACTTTCATTCTCGTGGCTCTGTTTTTAGGTGTCGTTTTCTCTAAAAGTGCATATTTTCTCGAGCTCTACCCATTGATGGCAATATTTTTCTTATTTTCATAAAATCCATTTTTACACCTTTTTGGACCAAGCAACTTCTTGTAATCTTCTGAAAGAATCATGAGCTTTGATCACCTGTAGACAGATTAGTAATTAAAAATACTGGATAGCTTTCCAAAACTCGGCGAGTATTCTCCCGTGCTCGGACTAATCGTCCCACCTGCCAGCTTGGTCGCAACCTGCGAGCACATGTTTTTTGAAGTTTTTGCTTTCAATCACATTATTGTAATAGCTACTTATGAAATCAATGAAATGTGATATTATCTCTCTTTTGAAATGTGAATTTATCTTTTGTTTTTATATATTTAATAAAAATGTATATTTCTCATAGTCGAATTTAATCGCTGATTTTTTTACCAGCGAATTTTTCACGAATTTAATCATCGGCGAATTCGAACACGAATTCGAATGCGGCAACTTAGATTTTAGGTACTTTCAATATCATAATTTAATGTTCTTGGTAAAAATTAACATTTTAAAAGTAAAAACATAAGAAAACTTTTGAAAGATTTTAAAAAAATAGGAGACGTCCCCTCTAAGTCCCCAAGTCCTCGAAACGTTCGGGACGTCACCAAAATCAAGGGGACGCGTCCCTGTGTAACACTCGTTTGAGATGAGTCGCACCACTGCTGCTTTGGAGTGCAACCTTTTCATCAACTGGTGTAAATGTAAGTTGTGTATTTGCAGCACTACATCCAAGGTGCAAATAATTACAATGCTCAGGATGCTCAAATTGAAGCTTGATTGCATTGGCTAAAGGTTGGAGAGAAAGTCTCCAAGGAATTTTCTCAAAAGTTTAATACTCAACACACTGCTCAACAGATAAAATCCATTTGGAAGGTGACTAGCAGGCAGCAGCTCACTAACTTACCTGATATCATGTAATCCTTTGCCCACCATTATCAACAAGGTTTTGAAGTGCACAATTCTTCTACTTGAGCAAGAAGAAGCTCTAGAACATTGTTTGGTTGTGGTAGTGTGCAACCTTTCTCGTTCTCAACAAGTTGCTCGAGATCAAATTCTCGCCATTGAAGACCTTCATTACACTATAATGAATATAGCCAATGACAAGGTGTGCGATGATTTTCCCGTGAATTTTAGAAATTTCTATGGGATTTCATTAGTGATAATTTGTATCATGTTTACCTAGATTTTTTTAATGAAATAGAGCTATATTACTTAAAATAAAATATTGTAGACTATTCACAAAAAGAGGCAGTATAGAAGCATGCTAGGAAATCACCACTAGGCCAAAAAGTGACTTAGGAACAAAGCTTGAATAAAACCCAGACTAAATCAAAGTGAGAACAAATACAATACAATAAAACCAAGCAAAAACAACAAAGAGGGTTAGTAGGAGGCAGATCCTTGTCGTTCGGACTGCCCTACCGCCATTTGGAAGGTCCTTCCCCTCAACAACGAGAGCCCTTCCCCTCAACAACGGGGTTCCTACGAGTAATGGTTGCATTTTTAGAAGTAGCTGCCTCTGTGTTATCCTCCGAGCCTTGAGAATGATCCCATGAAGGTGAAATAGCCGAGCCAAACAGGGAAACTTGTTTGTGCGAGTCGAAGGATCCCACCCATCTCGATGAGGAGGTGGAGAGCCATGACCTCCATCTATGCATGAAAAGGAGAGTGGCGGTGATGCGAAGACCACCCACCTTGACTTTGGGAGCGAGTGGCGAGTGTATTCTATAGTGACCTTGGCTTTGGGAGTTGTTATGAGATCGACTTCTAGTACATGTGAGTTGGTCTAATGGTGCAGAAATTGTGCTCTTGAAAGAAAGGTCACAAGTTCAAATGTTGTAGGGGGTAGGGTATGTACGCATGGTATTTGAAGCACAATTAGGCGCCTCTTACATACTTGGGAATACGAGGTAGTTGCATATGCTATAAGCGGCCTACCGGACATACCAAGAATAGGCCACCAGACATCGTGGACTCTAAAAACATATTATTACTATTCCCTCAAAGTGCTATCCTAGGATGGCGAAGAGGGTGGAACACGAGCAATAGTGCAAGAAGCATTGCCCTAATGGTTGAAAAGGATTTGGAGATAGGAAACCTCCAATGCCACCTTCCTAGTTTTCACTTGAATATGCAAGAATTTGCTGAAAAGCTACAATCAACAATAGGATTAGCAAAAACAATTGAATTCCTTTCTTCCCAAATTAAAAACTGAATTTCCATTTGAAAGTATGCCGAATCTGGTCGTAGTTAATTGGAAGTAAAGGCCAATCTCCTAAGAGGATATTTTACCAAATAAAAGGCTTCAATCTAAAGGGTTTGAAAAAATCATGGATCCAAGTTTAGGCTATTTGGGCCTTCGGAAAAGCAAAACAAATGCATGAGTGTCTTCGAGTGTCCGTAGGATGGACAAGTGGAATGAGGGACCCCCTAAATGTATAAGGCGACGGCTATGATGGAGACCGTCATAAAGAGTGCACCATGCAAAGATGGCTGAGCTTGGATTCTAAGATGGCATTCCAAACTATATGAAATGTTTAACTCTAAGTGTTAGCAGTTGAGTGAAGAGACCTTCACGCATTAATCTTATCAACCATGGGTAATCATGACGACAAAAGATCATAGCCCTTGTTGAGTGAGTAATTTTGAAAAGGCGTTTGAATACACTTTGACTACTTCCACAAGGGTCAAGAGGTAATCACACCAACTTTGTGTAGCATCTTGTCGGGATAGCCTCCAAAATCTCCTTGAAAGACGCCTGATCACTATTATCTAGATGAAATTTGTCCTTGGCTTGAGGCCAAGAAGGCAAATTTCTGGTTTGTTTGCAAAAAATATCAAGCACTATGCAAATCCCTTGTTTGAAGAGCTCAAGAGAATGAACCCATGGGACTTCATCAAGAAGAATATCATGAAAATTTATTATTGGAGACCACCAAAGATAGCGTTGATTAAGAGACAACTTTTCTCGAAACCCATCACCATTCCACCGTAGCGAAGATTTGAGTTTTCCTAGGTTTTCCGGATGCTTTTGATATCAAACAAGAAAAAAACTTTGACATGAGATCTAAGAATGAATAGATTGTGAAAATTGAGCCCTTTCCATGTTTTTGACCCTCTGGCACTCCAACAATACAATTCTGTAAAATAACTTTCCAAGCTTTTGGCCCTTTACTAGCTTAGATAATCCATTTAGCACAAAGTGCAGTGCCTTGTGACCAATGTCCAACAAACCTAACCCACTAGCCTCCCCAGGGAGGACAATGTAACTTGTAAGAAATTCTATGAAAGCTCTTCCAAGTATTTAAAGCTAGCCCATAGAAAATCTCTTAGCAATTTTCAATCTTTTTGTAAGAAGCTTGCGAAGGCACCCAATAAGAAGAGTGGTAGACGTGGGCCACAATGAGAAATTTAAAGCAAATTTGAAATATACCTACTAGGGAAATGGGCTTAGTGATCTAGTAAGCAAGATTTTTTTCCACTCGTTCGATGATGTTATGCCACAAAAGGGAAGGGATAACTTGAAATGCAAATGGAATTCGGAGGAAGCAAAAGACTTAATCGTGTTTAATCCATTTCCACTCATAATCGCTTAACCAAGGAGGCTATGATATGCAAAGACTGTTTGTAGCATTAAGTTTTCCTCCATTGTATGCTTGAGCTAGAGGCAAGGAAATAAGTATCCAAACACTTCATAGCATTTTTAATATTGCTTTAAATAAAAGGGTAAGAAAAGAATCAACAACAAAATGACCATTGACAAGTTGTGCAGTGTCGAGGAGAGAAAAGAGTTCCCTTTGACCAATCCTGGTTCTTGGCATTTGCTAAAAGATAACTAAAGTCCTCAAAGCAGCTAGCACATGCAACACAATAGCTAAAGGGCAACCTTTTTGAATTGAGAGAAACAAACAAAATTGCTTAGAGTGGACTCCATTGATTGAGAGGCAAGCCGAAGCATTTGTAAAAAGCATTTGAACTGCTTGAACAAAGTGAGGACCAAATCCTAAATATTTTAGCGTAGCTAGAATGAAGGGCCATTCAATACGATCATAAGTTTTATCAAAGTAAGCCTTGATGAACATAGCTTGTTGATTGGACGCGCACCCACTCCATGCCTTCCCAAATTGCAATAATGTTGTCAAGTATATACTTGCTTTTAGTAAATCCGGTTTGCTCCGGACTAACAATTGAAGACAGGATATGGTGGATGGGCAGCTCGAGGGCTTTGGCTATGATCTTGTAAGAGACATTCAACAGAATGATTGGCTGCCAATTGCATATAAGTTCGGGATCTCTTATTTTCGGTATGAACTTGATGCATCATCTCGCATGATGATTTGCCAGGATTTGGTTATGAAAGCTTCGAGATACACTTGGTAGAGGTCTTCTCCGATTGTATCCCACAAGACTTAATAGAATTCACACGATAAATTGTCACGACCAGGGGCTTTGTCATTGGTCATCCGATTGACCACTTCATGCGAAATCCTCAATGGATAGAAGCTTGTCATAGCAACTCTTTGACCTTGAGAGAGCTTGCAAGGGACCACAAAAAGACATTATAGAAGAGCTTGTTGTCAGTCATGGGAAGAATCGTAAGATTTGAAATTTTGCTGATAATGGTAGACAAAAACTTGCACCATATCTGACACCTTAGGGAGCCATTGGTTGGCTTCTCTAATCGCTTTAATCTGCTGGATGGAATGCTTTTCTCTAAGCATTTGAAAGAATTCCTTGGACACTTTATCTCCCACTTTAACCCAATGAAGTTTGGCATTAATTTGCGTACTCCACGCATTGTAGACATCAACAATCTAGAGGCATTGCCTCGGCTCCACCGCTTGTCGTTGTAGAGGCTCGTGGAAAGGAGTTTACTCTAAGGCGGCTAGTGAGAGGCTCATCTCCGAAGTGGTGGAGTAAGTCCACCGCGGATGTGACCAAGTTGCCAACCATATATGCGCAAGCCGAGCAAACCGAGTGATGGTGTATGTCGACACTAAAATTTTCCTCCATAATTTCTATTTCATTAATGTATGTATTATGAATAGGATGTTGTTAAGTATAATTAGTAGTAGCGTCTGATAGAAGATAACGGCGCCGTCGATGCAGTGCCGCCAATAATGTGGAGTATAAGATGTGATCAAAGTCTGATAGGAATGTTGTAAAAAATAAATATTTGTCGTAAGTGGTCCGGTAATGTTAAAATGTCGAAGTTTGGGTAATTAGAGAAGTAGGGTCTACATGATTAGGAATTATGAATATTATATTGGTAATAAAGACAAGGAGTGAGGTCATAAATATTTTGTGTATTTTATTCGTAAAAAGTCTAAAAATGTGGAACCCATGTAAAATGATAAGGTTTATCTTATCTTAACGAGATAAGCTTACATGTACGAGATAAGAGTTAAGGCATGGAATATGATTCGTTAGAGTGGATTTCTTATCCTATCTTAGAGATAAGATGGATAAGCCTGGAAGTTCTATAAATAGAGAGGCCACCCCCCTCATTTAGCATAGAAGGAAGTAGTGAGAAATATTGTAGGAAGTGTGCGAAGGAAGCCATCAGTTTAAAGGTGTGTTGAAGAAGCCATTAAGAGGTGTAATTGTAAAGTTTCTCCCATAGTCTTGGTGAAAGGCAAGTGAAGTCAATAACACTTGAAGTACCTCATGGGTGAGATTGTAAAAGTTTCATATTAATATTATAATTTATTTTGATATTTCAGATTTGTCATCATTCTGTCTTATCATAGTCGATGGTATTCTTGTGTTATGTTGTTGTTTTGTTTCCAGATTACATCCACCAAACTAAAGGCTATGCATTAGTAAATAATCATAGCACAAGGAGTTCCCGGTGAAGAATTATCATAGTGCCGGATTGGTGATGACATTTTGGTTCCGTTGCCGGGACCATTCCTTGTTGGTGGATTTTCTGGAGAGATATTCCCACTAAGTCAAAAATCAATTGGAGGGTAACCTTGTTTTTCTTACCGCATAGTAGTTACCATGGTAAAGTCATTTTCTTTGGAATAGTATTTATCGCATAAAAGTCACTTTTTACCGTGAATAGTATTTACCGCAGTAACTTCACTTTTTACCGTGAATAGTGTTTACCACAGTAAAATCGGTTTTTACCGCAGTAAGTCAAGTTTTACCATAGTTTACCGTGGTCATTTCTATAGTGATTCCAATTATTTGTGCACATAAGTCTTGTTGATTGTACTTGTGAGTTGGTATTTCACGGTGGTTACTTTTGAAAATGGGAAAGATTCTGTTTTTTTTCATTCAATCTAATGAAGATGCTTCTTCTTTCATTCAAGAGTTTAAACGATCTTGTATTTGTAATGGCCTTATAAGAAGGAACAATGGACTGATTTTTTTCCTACCTTTTTGGATGGTTCAAAGCACTTAGGTGGTTTGAAACACTAGGTGATAATGTGAAAAATTCATGGGATTTATTAACTGAAAGTTTTCTTGAAGAATTTGGTGAACAATAGAAATATGCAGATCTTATGATCGAGATCACAAAGCTAACCCAAGGAGAGAAGGAGAAGATAAAGGATTATCATGCTCGTGTTCTAGAGCTAAGGAGGAAGCTCGATGCCCGGATCCGGAAGGAAGGATTAGCGAGATGGGTTGATGAATGGCGTGGATAATCTCCTCTGTAAGCACTTCATTCTTGGGATGAAGCCGGAAATCGAACAATGAGTGAAGTATGACCGCCCGGCTACCATTGAACAAGCAAAGGAGATTGCGAAAGGCAAGAAGAAAGCATGGAAGAGGAGCCCAAAGAAATTGTTGCTAAAGTAGAGCTACACCAAGCACCTTTGGTCAAAATCCACAACCACTCCCGGTGAGCACAAATATTTCTCTTAGTACATCTACTAATGAGTATGAATCTATCTCTTTAAAAAGATGGGCGATTAACTATTAATCTTCTTGAGAAAGAAATTTAGTTCTCGGGGAGGAGATAGGGTCCAAAAAGAAATATTTCAAGTTGTATGTTATGGTTGTTATAGAAAGGGTCATTATAAGTATAATTGTTCGATAGAGCTTCTACATCATCAGTAAAGGAGATAAAGATAAAGGAAAAGCACTGTGAATTTTTTTGATGTAGTAGATAAGAGCAGAAATAATGAAGTAGATGTGTTTGTAACAAAAAGAAAGAAAGAAAAGATAATCAAGATGGAAATGATCCTAAGAAGATGAAAGAAGAAACTAGTAAGAAACATAGGAGAAGAAAGTTGGGTGTGCGGGATTTTCGATTTCACGGGCGAGGACCATACTCCATCTTGGAAGATCTGTCCAAAGGCTGCAAATATTACATATGGTCAACTCTTGGCTATGTCTTCGAGAAGAGGCGGGAGTTGCAAGGTGGACTCAATGCTCGAAGAAGGAAGGAGGTTGAGGTCCTGTTTTGGAGGTAGAGCGAGATCCCTATGCTCCATGGTGAGGTATTATGTAATGGTATTTCAATTCATGATGTCTTAGTTGATGGAGGTGCTGCGATTAATGTAATGATCGAGTGCAGAATGAATATGTTGGGTTTAAAAATTGATCGCCCTTGAGACTTATGTTAAGGTCATTAAATAAAGGAAAAACTAAACCAAAAGGTGTAGTTTCAAATGTGGCAATATCTCATTATGGGTGTGGTATGTGTGGTAGACTTTCGGGTGATGAAAAATGGTGCGTGTTGTACCCAATTTGCTAGGAAGACCATGGCTAAGGAGAGTTCATGCGAAAACTCTTTGGAATGAAGGTTTCATGACACTTGGACGTGGTAGAGAGAGGGTGAAGATAAATGTGATCCCTCGACATTATAAGGCGAACACTGTGGATTCAGTGATGAAACGATGATTGGACATCCTCGATTACTCTAGTACCGGTGAAGTGGACACTTTGAAGATGAAGAAAGCGAGGTGGATGTTTCAGTCATCATGGATATCCTTCCAGTCACACCAACTCATGACCCCATAAAATTATCTCGAAGAAGAAGTTGATGATCGTCTCCAACAAATAAAGATTGGTGATCTTTGTGATGGAGAGTGAGAAGGAATCCTACCTCCACTCTTTTGAAGGTACATACACCTATTCACTTTTGATTACAAGGAACTCCGTCAAGTAAGTTGGGTAGAACATTGTATTGAAATTTGGTAGATGGTCTTTAGCCCATAGAGCAAATGTCATATAAAATGAATCCTAATTTTTCCAAGGCATCGTAAAAGAAGAAATAGATAAGTTCTTGATGCGGGATTCATATTTCTTTGTGGAGAATTCGAATGGGTTTCTCCCATTGTGATCTCAATAAAAAGAATGGGAAGCTACGCATTTGTGTTGATTACGGGAAGCTCAATAAGGCAACAAAGAAGGATCATTACCCTCTTCCATTTTCGAGATCGGATCTTGGGCGAAGTAGGCGGCCAGGGAGTGCTTATAGTTTTCTTTGATGGATATAGCGAGCTACAACCAAGTTCGTATAGCGAGAGAAAGATTAGTGAAGACCACGTTCACCACTCCTTGGGAACGTTTGCTTATAGAGTTATGCCTTTTGGGTTGTGTAATGCTCCGTGACATTCCAAGTGTTTGATGAATAGGGTGTTGAAACCCTACATTGGGACTTTCATCGAGTATTTACGGATGATTTTTGCATCTATGGGAGCAAGTTAGACCACTTGCACCGGATGGAGACAAATTTGAAAGGTTAGATGAAACACAAGCCTCACTAAACCCTACAAAGTGTGTTTTTGGATGTTCTAAAGGCGTTTTGTTAGGGCATGTTGTATCCGAGAGATGGTATTGAGTGCGATCTGATAAAGTTTCAAAAATCAAAGATTTACCATTTCCTCTTAATAGAAGTAAGTTGAAATCATTTTTAGGCCATGTGGGTTACTATAGAAGGTTCATCAAGAATTTCTCAAAAATTGCATAGCCATTAACCCAGATTCTTGAATAAGGATGTTACTTATGAACCGGAGAAATAAGGCGCATGAAGCTTTTGGACAATTGAAGGAAGCCACGGTGTCTTCACTTGTTTTGAAGAATCCAGATTGGAGCAAGCCATTCATTGTGTACACCGATGCCTCGAGATGCGGCACTAGGAAGTACTTTGAGCCAAAAGGATAAAAATGAAAATGAACATCCAATTTACTTTGGGAGCGAACAAATGAGCGATCTTGAGGTAAATTATCATATGTAATGAAAAAGAGGCTCATTTATCATTTTTTTTTGTAAAGAAGTTTAGAAATTACTTGCTTTAGGGCAAAAATTTCTAGTTGTAATGAGATCATCGAGCTCTAAAATATATTGTAAATAAGCCTAACCCATCGGGGAGGATAGCAAGATGGATAATTTTGCTACAAGAGTTTGAATTTGATATTATAGATAGGCCGGGAAAGAAGCATGTTAATGCGGATGCACTCTCTCGAACCTATGATGGTTTAGGATCATCTTGTGATGATGATTTCCCGATCAAGATTGTTATCCCTTGACACAATCCCTAGTGAATACATAGATATTTGGAATTATCTCGAATGAATTCAAGTTTCTGATGGTGCTAATCAAGACTAAGAGAAAATTACTCAAGCCGATCGTCCATATTCTATTCTCGCATGGAGTATTATTTCGAATAGGACACGATGGAGCAATAAGACAAGAGGGCGATTGGACGTGATCAAGGAAGGAAGCTGCTGCAGAAGAATTCCACAATGGTACATGTGGAGGGCACTTATCTGGACAACTTACAATGAAGGATCTTGGATGCGAGTTATCACCGGCCCACTCTTTTTAAAGATTGTTATAATTATTGTAAGACATGTGATATTTGTCAAACATATGGTAATCGTAAGACTTCATCAACTCCATTATGTCCTATTCTTCCCCGGTCCCTTTGAAAAGTGGGGAATAGACATTGTAGGTCCACTTCCAACTACATCACGCCAAAATAAGTATATTGTAGTTGCCATGATTATTTAACCAAGTGGGTTGAAGCTAGGCCATTGAAAACAGCTTTCCATGGATGAAGTGGCGAGGTTCATGTATGAACGCATTGTCACGGATTTGGTTGCCCATTAGAAATTGTAACGATCGAGGGAGCCACTTCATTAATGAGGTGGTAGAAGCCCTAGTCAATAAGTTTTCTATTAAGCACGGGAAGGCAACAACATACAAGCCAAGCACAAATGGAAAGGTGGAGCGAACAAATTTTGTGTTGTGTCAAATTCTAGCAAAAGATGCGGCTTTGCGGTACATAAATGGGATAAAAGGATTCATGCAAAGCATTGTGGGCATATAGGGCAACATCAAAGTCAGCACAGGATACTCCCCATTTCGGTTGGCTATGGCACCGATCCAGTTCTTCTATTGAGTTTGATATTCCCACCGTTGTGAGAGTTATGAAAAATGAAAGGATGGATGAAAGTGATTCATAAAAAGAAAGGTTGGTACATCTTCATTTCTTTGGAGGAAATGAGAGAAATAGCAAATGATCTGAAGCCATAAGAAGAAAATGAAGCGAAGGAATACTTTGATCAAAAGATCCGGTGGTCTCCATTTCATGTGAATGACTTGGTTCTAGTATATGATTCTAGATACAAAAAAAGAAAGAAAATTTCTTCCAAAATGGATGGGGCCCTACAAAATAGCATTTGTGCATGAAAATGGTACGTCACTGACTAGAGGAATTGGATGGCACTCCCATTACTGAAATGGGTCAACCACGACAAGTTGAAGATTTTCCAAGCACCCGAGCGATCTACTCAGAGGACGGAGTAGAAGCTAGGAAGGGGGAAGATGTCGACACTAAAATTTTCCTCCATAATTTTTATTTCATTAATGTATGTATTAGGAATAAGATGTTGTTAAGTATAATTAGTAGTAGCGTATGATAGAAGATAACGGCGCCGTCGAGACGGTGCCGCCAATAATGTGGAGTACGATATGTGATCAAAGTACAATAATAATGTTGTAAAAAGTAAATATTTGTCGTAAGTGGTCCGTAATGTTAAAATGTCAAAGTTTGGGTAATTAGAGAAGTAGGGTCTACATGATTAGGAATTAGGAATATTATATTGGTAATAAAAACAAGGAGTGAGGTCATAAATATTTTGTGTATTTTATTTGTAAAAAGTCTAAAAATGTGGAACCCATGTAAAATGATAAGGTTTATCTTATCTTAACGAGATAAGCTTACATGTACGAGATAAGAGTTAAGGTATGGAATATGATTCGTCGAGTGAATTTCTTATCTTATCTTAGAGATAAGATGGATAAGCTGGAAGTTCTATAAATAGAGAGGCCACCCCCTCATTTAGCATAGAAGGAAGTAGTGAGAAATATTGTAGGAAGTGTGCAAAGGAAGCCATCAGTTTAAAGGTGTGTTGAAGAAGCCATTAAGAGGTGTAATTGTAAAGTTTCTCCCATAGTCTTGGTGAAAGGCAAGTGAAGTCAATAACACTTGAAGTACCTCATGGGTGAGATTATAATGAGTTTCATGTTAATATTATAATTTATTTTGATATTTCAGATTTTTCATCATTACTCTCTTATCATAGTCGATGGTATTCTTGTGTTATGTTGTTTTGTTTCCAGATTACATCCACCAACCTAAAGGTGTGCATTAGTAAATAATCATAGCACGAGGAGTTCCCGGTGAAGAATTATCATAGTGCCGGATTGGTGATGACATGTCCAACTACTAGGCAATCCAATCGAGTTTCCTTCTAGTTGAGGTTCTAAACTCCAAACTCCTCGATATGAGTCGAGTGGTTCCATGTTGAAGAAGAGCGGATTGAGAAAAAACTGCGACTTTTGTAATTTGGGGTGCATGAAAAGCCATTTTGTGGATCCTTTTTGGTAGGTGGTTTGACAAAACAATATCCTAGAAAGTCTCAATGGGTAATGGAAAAAAACCGCAAAAGAAAAGTACGCTAAGTGAAAATCATGGCTCGATCTAGACACTTGAAGACTCTTTCCGGGCCCTAATGGACATCGAGACCATGTGTACCAAATCATGAATTGCCACAACATGAATAGTTGGGATCATAAAACCCAAGTTTATTGCGCATTTGCTTGCAAGCTTCTCTCTCGCTAGTTATCCATTGCATGGGGAGATGACGAATCATGTCAATTGATAGCTCAACCATATAAAGTCACCACACACAACCCGATGCACCTTTGGAAGCCCATTTGCAAACCGATGCCAAAGCGTCGCCTTCATAGCACTATTAAATGCCTGACATTGATTACCTTGAAAGAGCGATTTTCAATGTTAAAAAGCACCGAGAAGGAAAGCGATTATTTGGGTCACATCCATGATCAACATAATGAGGCCACCATTTCGAGAGATAAATGGAATAACTCCATAGCCTAGCTCATGACTGCTAGTAAGGTCTAAATTATCGGCCCAAATAACTTTAGTGACAAATGTAATCAAATAAACTACCATCTTCACTTCTTGGAATAGAGAATGCCCATCTTAAGAAAATGCATATGAGAATATCACATGTATTTTCTAGGAGTGTCTGTGAGACCCAGCACATTCCAAGAGTAGCAATTCATGGATAACATGTATCAAGAGACATATTCTTTGAAACCAAGCTATCAAGGGTTTTATAACCATTTTACCAAAAATGTTATTAGTTAGTTTGCAAAAAATCATTAAGTTTGAATGTCCGTTGAGATTCAAGTAATATTTTTCTTTCCTTGAGTTGATGGGAAGGACTTGGAGAGCGCTTTGAAGCACTCATGTGAGGAGAAACGATTCAAAGGCAAGATTGGAGACTTGAGAATTATATTGAATATCAAGTTGGGGGCAGAAAGAGAATTGGTGGATGAAGGTTTGTTGGAAAACTTAGTTTTTTTGACGTCTTTGGATGTAGCTGCTTGAGCCTGTGTTTGTTCTTGCAAGGGTGTTGCTGCCGTCATTGGCATAAATGAGTCTCGTGGGAGAGAGGTGTGGCTAAGAGTTAGCTTGGCATTTTGGCATTGAATGCGCCTGCAGTTGGGTTTTTGGCCATGCCTTTGAAACGGCTATTTTTGCAACCATTAGTGATGATCCAACCTTCTTTTCCATTAGACTGGGTGATCTCAGCGACTGGCTTGGAAATAACCTTATTGTGAGAGGCAAGCAATGGAGAGTTTCGATTCTTATGCTCAGAGGACCGACATCAAAAACGAGTATTAGGTAGATTAATGTATAAAAATCTCTGGGTATAATAGGAAGTGCCAACTTGGATGTCAATTGACTCCTTAAGGTCACAAGAGAGGTCAACCTCCACATAGACCCACTCCTGTGGTTTGGCTAAGTAGAACTTCATAGGTTCCTTGCTAATAACCTGCCCTATCGTGGAAGTGATTTGATCTAAGAAGTGCTAGCATGGCATGGGAAGACCAAATATTTCAACCCAAATCAAGACCTTGAGGGAAGTGTGCTCAGAGACAACAAAATCTCATGTCCACGACGAGAGCATGAGCAGAGAGCTCCACGCATACTTGGTGGACTTTGAAAATAACGGAGGCGTAGGTCGGGTCGGCAATGCAGAAGAGAGAGAACCCTTTGGTCATATCTTGGATTGCGTCCAGCCTTATTCCATGTTGAACCTAGGTAGATTTAACCTAGGATTTAAGCATACTTTCAAAGGAATTCTCTCAACAAAATAGCCTATTAAACAAAAAATTTCAAGCCAATGACAAGTAACATTAAACCTAGAAACAGGAAAAATAATATTAGGGGATGGAATATTGCCTCGTTGAACACTTCTAAACTTTTTCAGAATTAAGCGTAGTTACAGTAGTTGGACGTGAGTTGTGAGTTGCCATCTAAGTAGGCCTGTTTTCCTATATAATTGTATGGTTTGTATTATGAGTATTAATGAGAAAATTATTCCTGTGTTGAACTTTGTACAATCTGATCCAAATTCGTCATTTGGTATCAGAGTGATTTTAATCTTCTTTCTGTGATGGTATAGAAAATTGTTTGGAGGGGCAATTTGTATTTTTGTTGTCCTGTGTATGAGAGAGAAAAATAAGAATCTTTTGTTTATTGGGTGAAATTTTATGAAATTTACAGTGAGGAGTTTGATTTGAATTAGTGAGTCTTTGAACTGCGTCATCACAGCTACTCCTCTTACCTGTGGGAATCCGAATATGTTCTGAAATTGATTGCAGGCCTGTATGCACTGGAACATGAATCTAAACAGTTCATTATGTTGTTTCCATTGGCCCGAGTTCTTTCAATGTGACGGATTTAAAGAGGCGCATATATATCCATATATCTTGTTAGTGTGTAGACACCTCAATCATTAGTTTTTTCCTAGATCTAGTGTATGCTAGTATTGAATTGTGTAGTAAATTGTTCTTTGCATCTGCTGCTATTGTGGATCAGTTTTGATTAATACTTACGCGGCTATACCTGATCATTCACACCGTATTTTTGGTGTTCATCTACCAGCAACGATGACATCTATCTCTTCTCTAAGAAGAAACTAAGCCAGAGGAATTACAAACAAGAAGGATAATGATCTCCAGCAGTCAAGAGGAGGTTTCTGCCACATTTAACCTTGCAGCAAATGAAGCATTGTCAATAATTTGGAGACCAATCAGTACAAAAGACTGGCCGAGAAAAAAATTTCTCATGATCAGTTGGCTTTTTTTTTTTTGAAGAACCTATTTGTCTTCTAACTGATTCATTTGATCAACACATTGCGAGTACGTGTGAATCCTGCTCACCCGTATGCATACTTGTGGCTCAAGGAAGATCCGATTGGAATTTGGCAAGATTTAGTTATGTCTAGAGTTTGTTTAGAGGTTAGTATTAAAATTTAATGTTGAGTCGATTTAGCTTATTATTGTGTAGGTCGGTTTGGGCACTTGTTGAGTAGTCACTTGATAATTAGGTACATGTCAATAAGAGTTAAAAGTTTATATTGTTCACAAAGTCAATTAAATATATTATTAGGGGATAGTATTCATTTATAGTCATCCAAATTTTGTTGTAGAGTTATTGTCTAAGTCAACGTTTTATTGTAAATAAGTGATTATAAAAATGTCAAATTCTCTCGATCTACGAGTCATTTTATTTAATTCATAATTTTTTAGCATTTGTAGTCAAAAGATTCATATTTTATAGTCGTGTCGTCATATTAAAATTGTCAAAGTGTATGTTGTGTCGAGAGTCGAAAATTGAGTCATGTTAAAAGTCCGAAAAATAAAAAAATTGTCTCATGGACGCAGATATCTCTGGAACTCGGCCCAATATGTAAAGTTCCATGACAAAAGAATTCGCGAAAATATTGAAGCGAGGATATGACGGAGATCTTGCACCTAAAAAAGCTCAACCACAAAAAAGTCTACACTTGATAGCATGCAAATATATAAAAGAGCTTCAAAGCCAAATCAGGTTGTGTTAGCAACATAACATCGGAGGACGGAGGCAAACAAAGGTTGGAGGTCAATCAATGACCTCTCATCACCACCACCGACGAGGCTGCATCAAGATTTGGTGGCACATTTTGTTTCAGTTGTGTGTTTGCTTCCAGTTGTGCATGGTGTGTTGCAGTTTGCAGTGTTCCTGTTTTAATAAGTGGAAATTTCACATTGAGGGGGAACATGATACCAATGTTTCATTTCCATTGTGACAAGTTTTCATGTGTGTGTATGAGCAAAGCATAGTTTCCTATGTTGTTCCACTGAGGTAAGATATGATGAGAGTTGATAATAATACTTGGCACATTGTGATGTAGTTGTCACGTAAATCATGTGCAAAACCATCATTTGTGGTTTGTAGTAAACCACTTGTAAAACCACCATTCTTGGTTGTTGGTAAACCATTTGCAAAACCATCGTCTTTTGGTTTGTGGTAATCCATTTGTAAAACCACCATTTTTGGTTTGTGGTTTGTAGACATCTAAAATGTCGACATAATTAATTCCTAACATCATCATTATCTAATTAATCCCTTTCCTATCAAATACCACATATACCCTTATCTCATCATTAATCCCTTTAATTCATTATTATATCCCATTATCCCACCTTAATCCTTATTATCATTTTCTAGGAATTTAATATTCCTACACCTACCTACCCACCTACTCTACACCTACCCTACACCTAGCTTCTCCATGTAATCACATCCCTAATCATCTTTTATTAACCTAACCTAATCCTAAACTAATCATATCCTCTACCTCTAAATCTAGAGGCTTCTATTTCTAGAATCCTCTCTAAACCTCTTCCACTCTCCATTGAATTTTAAATTCAATGGGCTTTTATAAAATCTAGAATTCTCCATTCTAGAAATCTCTATAATGTTCCAATCCTCTCCTCAATTCTCATCTGATTCATTAATCTTCATCCCACTTGGATCAATCTTCATCATCCATTCTCCCTACCATAAACTATAAATTTTGATCTCCTCCATGAGAGTTAGAGATGGAAAATCTTTGTAAATACATAACAATACTCTTTGTTCTCCCTCGATCATCCACAATCAATCCACTCTATCATCCAATCTATCAATCCATAATCCTTCATCAATCAATCCAAGCAAATCAAGGAGGTGCTGCCCAAGTGTCTCCACAAAATCTGAAGCAATCAACACCATCCATGAGCAAATCCAACACAATAAAGGAGGAGCATTGCATTTGATTGGTAAGTGTAGGTATTAATTCTTTCCCCTTTTCATCCTTGCTCAATCTGAGGTAGTGTTTAAGAGGATTAGATTTAGGAATCAAATTGGTTTGGTTTCTAACTTGCATGTGCATCTAATCTCTCTTTGGCATCTACATTTTTGGCGCTCACCGTGGGGCTTACCCCCACTTTTTATCATTTTCAATCTTATTTCATCCCTAAAACAAGTTGTCAAAATTTGAAAATCTTTCATTTCCTTTTGCACCTTCAAATTTCAAATTTTGTGCTCATCTGTCGTTTCCAACACGTTTTGGCACCTTTCTTTATGTGTATTGGTGCTTTTGCAACATATAGTGGCGCTTTTGCATATTTTGGTGCTTTTGTGCACATTTTGGCACCTATGCTACATAGTTCAACGCCTATGCTTTGTGTTGTAGTGCTTTTGTGCCTACCTTCCGAGAGCCATAACTTTTGATCCCAAACTCGAAACGACTCTGTTTATTTTTGCCGGAAAGGTATTGAAAAGATCTATGCAATGAAAGTGTTAATTTAGCATTTTATAAGATAATTTATTCATGGTTTTCATTTTCCTAAATCTTGTCATTTTAACTACACATTGAGTTATATTTTCTTGTTCCAAACTACTAACACTTTGTGTGCAGCTTCCTACGCTTACCAAAGATAAAAATCAGTCTAAAACTACTAACCCTTTGTTTTGTAGCATGATCGGTCCAAGACATTTGGGTTTATAAATCAAATTACTAATATTTGTTTTGCAAGGCCTCCTCTTGAAGACCTAATCACATAATCTTTATCGTTTAATTTTATCTTGCATCTATCATCTTTCTTATGTGTTTTGCATCGTTACTTGTTTATCCCGAAGGAAAAACCGTGTATGCTCTCCTCTCGCGTCCTAGGACAATCTTGAGGATCAAAAGCAGCTAGCCTTCCCCTTTTTCTTTTATAGGGGCAACGTGACGTGGAAGTGACATCCACACACTTGCCATAGTCTTAGGGGTCTCATGACCATGGAATTCACCTCCACGCACGTAGACACACCCCGTGTTCCGACGGGGTATAAAAATTCTTGGAGAGTTATCGTTATTGGCTAAGCGCTTGTTTGTTTTAAGAGCGGCGTGAAGTGAGGGGCTTCCACATCTCAATACCTAGGCCTTAGACAACATCCTTGCAAAATGGACTTGGGCCCCACATCTTGTTATGTTTGTGGAGCCTATTTTCATGTTAGAGTGTGGTACACCTTCTATGTGTTACACTCGGTATTTTTACTAGTGGTCCCCGATCGATGGGGGCTCGGGGGTGAAGCCCCCGAAGCAAATTTTCATGGATGGTTTATTAACCCATGGATAATGGGTAACCGTTATGGTAAAACATTTTTGGGCTCATAGTTTTTGGTACCCATTGTTTTGATACCCACGGTTTCTGCCCATTGTTTTGATACCCACGGTTTTTGCCCATGGTTTTGATACTCACGGTTTTGTATCAAATTGCTTAAGCAATTGTCTATTTATATGGTCTTATGCATATGATAGATAGACAAGCAAATGTATTGCAGATGTTCTTTGAATTCGGATATGAATTCTGTAGAGTTTGTTGAGCATAGCTCCAAACGGATATGGGTATTGTATTGAGAGAGTGGAGGCTTGTAATAAAATCGAGCAAGTGATTCTTGGTGGACGTAGCCCAAATTGGGTGAATCACGTTAAATCTTATCTCTCTCGTGTTGTGTTATTTATTCTGCACTTTTATTTGAGATCTGTAATATTTTCTGCATATTAGTTTCTCTTGTTGTGATTACATAAGGGATTATTTCGCATATTTTATCTCTTATTTCCTAACACATACAATGAGGTATATCGGGACGCCCCTAAGCAAGCTCGTATATCCTAATCTAGGCAACCTTTTGCCGCATAACAATCTATAAATGCGCAAGGAGGCCGTACTCGCCAAGATCACTCATTACCTAACCTCACATTGACATATAGGTGGAGAGCCAGTTTGTGGCACCATTGTCGAGTGTGTGGTATTAAAAGCGGGCTATAGTTTGGTTGCGATCCCACTTGATCGGTTAGGTGTGTGTGTTGCATGTTTGTTGCCGCCCTTAACCATTCTATCGCCTTAAAATTTTAATCAATCAAACATCATCATAATCAACCATCCTTAATCAAATAATCCCAATCCAAATTTCATCACAATCATCAATAAACCAACCTAATCTAAATCTAATCACCTGCACATCCTATCAAACCATGGTTTTTGATCCTCAATCCCCATCCTCTCCAAACCAACATCCAAACCCCTACCTCTTTTCTAAATCCATCCCATCATCCCCCACCCATCAAAGTCAACCATCTCGCTTTGATCATGAAATCCCACACACTATCCAACACCTTAATAAACAAATCTCAAATCTCACATCCTACCTCAACCAATCCCCTCCTCGCCATCCAAATCAACCATCCCATGTTGATCCTAACATCCTAAAAACCATCCAACAACTTAATCAACAAATATCCGATCTTAAATCATGTATCAACTAATCACCTCCTAAACCATCATCTCCCAACCAACCCCATCCACAATTTCCCCTTCCTAAGATCCCTACCCCTCACCCCATTGACTTCCTCTTTGAGGAACCCGAATCATCTCAATCCACACCCCGACCTAATCAACATAAACCACTATCCCCACAAGCCAATTACATCGACTTTGACAACCTCACTAACTTTGACCTAGACCAAGAGGACCTCCTTTATGTCCTTACTAATCTAGTCACCAATCCCAAGCCCACACAACCATCCCAAATTCCAACCTCCAAATCCCCTATCAATCATCATGACCTACACCTTCCTCCCATCAAAACTCATGTGAATAATCCACCACCATCCAAAATCTCAACTCCTAAATCCAATCATCGTAAAACCTATAATCGAGTCCCATTCACATATCCACAACAATCCCAACAACTTAACCCAAAATTATTATCCCCCACATCTCATCTTAGTCCTCCATCCTCGTCATCTTCATCATCCCAATACGATCCTACGGAATTTCTCCTAGATAGTCCCACATCCCCTAATCCACCATCAAATTCAGCCTCTAAGCCTATTTCATCCCCTCCATCACCTAAGCCCAATCCTGTCAAAACTATCTTATCCACCGTGACTCCTAAGTCACCCTCATCCCCTTCTACCCCCAATCCTAAACCATCTAATGTGGCTCCTACACCACCCTCATCCTCTTCATCCACACCTAATCCTATCTTAACCCCCTTCATCACCTAAACCTAACACTATCCTATCCTCTAATCCTATTTCATCTCCACCATCCCCCAATCCTAAAACATCTAACGTGACTCCTAAAGCACTAACTCCTAAACCTAACAAATCCAATCCCAATCCTCTCCCCACCCCATCTCCTACCCAATCTAATGAGGCTCCTATGCCACCTTCATCTACTTCATCCCCTAAATCGACCAAATCTAATGTGGTTCCTACACCACACCCATCTCCCAAATCTCCTTCATCCCCAACATCACCCAAATCTAATGTGACCCCCATATCACACCCATCCCCTTCATCTAAATCTACCCCATCCCCTTCATCTACATCTACTAATCCCAAACAATCTAATCCTAAGCCAAAACCATCTACCTTAAAACCACATACTCCAACCAATCCAAAATCAACCAAATCTACTTCGACCTCCAAGCCCAAACCATCCACTTCGGCCCCGTGCCTAATCCATCCCCTTCATCTTCTAAACCACAACAATCTAATCCAACTCATAAATCCAAATCAACCAAAACATCTCATAATCCACCCAATCCCGCACCTTTACTTCCTACTCCCCCAAACCACTTCACTCCTTTAGGAGAATCCTTGACCACCATCTTCCATCATCTAAAAACCTTCAACATGATCATCCATCCCCCAATCAAATCACATGATCAAAACCTTCCCAAACCATCTTGGTATCGGGAACACTATTATTGTGACTTTCATCACACCCATGGACATTCGACCAATCATTGCATGCAATTTAGGTCTTATGTCCAAAACCTCATTAACCAAGGATTCTTGTCCTTGTACCTCTTTATCCACCACCTTTCCATCCCAATCCTCTCCCTAACCATCATCCACCATCCAAATCCCACTCGACATCCAAACATCGTCAGCCATCCAAATCTCATCGTACATCCAAACATCCCTCACCGACCAAAACCAAAACAAATCTCACCTCCCATCCTTTGTTAAGTCCGGCCTCTTAGCGGATGACAAAACTACAACCCCCAGTCTCATGATGACCACATGGCATCATCTTCCCCATCCACTTCATATCCTATAGCCAAAAAGATGTTCGCTAATATGAAACATCGAGGCAAAGGCTTAGGCATCCATGAACAAGGAATTCGAACCCATCTCCCTTCATCAAAATCCAGGTCGTTTAGGCTTAGGGTATAAACCTAACACTAACAACGTCCCTCCCACTACTCCATCACAACCCATTTCTACCACTCTTTTTGTTGATCCTACCATCCCAACCACTCAACCCAATCACAAATCATTTAATCATCCTGTAACTACCGAACACCTAAAAATGGATTGAACACAATCCGTCGCCTGCGCACGGATGTTCTTTCCTTCCCACCCATCCTCCTTCCATCCAAATCCCTTTGCATCTAATCCATTCTTATCATCACATCCATTTATATCCTCTTCTAATCCATTCATTTGAACACTAGATTAGCTTGCTCACACATGTTGTAAGACAATAGTACCTACTACAACCGTGTGACCTTGGTCTATCATTACCTCCAACATTCAAGCACAATTGTCCTCCTAGAGATCCACACACTTTAACACACTTAATCAACTTGTGGTGAAGACCCTTAGGCGTGTCTTTTGACACTCTAGCCAATGTCATCTCCACACTCATTTCCATCCCCCCATCAAGCCACTAGTGATTCTTAACCCCTTGAGAGTTCTCAAGAGAGTGGAACCTCTTTATGCAAAAAAATCCAAATATCAAAAAGCAAAAAAATCATATCAAAATTAAAAATATCAAATAAAATCCACCTCAAGACTCTCTCTAGGGGTGTTTTTAGCATCTCTACTTTGGAATATGGATGCCTGGCTGGTAGTAGAGCAATGTTGTGACAAGAATTAGATGCATCTCCGTCGAGGCTATGGACGCCTAGCTGGCAGCGGAGTAATGCATGGCTTAGCCTTCCATTCACCCTCCATCCACCTATTTGACTTAATCACTCCCTATACATTGGCTAGTTTTTCTTCACATACTACCCATTAAGTCTTCACTTCAAGTGGTAATTAACCATCACAATCACACACACTTTGATCTCGCAGAGACATAGGGCTCGCATGTTGCCAAGTATTGTTTAGACCTTGGTCACACTTCTTTTAGTCCAACTCTTGCCTTACAACATGTGCCGTTAGGCTCATCTTTTGTTCATCACTGATGTTATTTTCCTTCCATCCATCACATCCACATCCTTTTTCCCTTGGATTGAACATCCGTGGGCAGACGATGATCCTTTCCTTTTCATACGAACCCTCATCATCATGGTACTTGGGGCAATCTTACTACCATCCATTGGGAGCATCAACCCATTTTAGATACCCCTCACTTCCCATCCTACCCTACACCGGGGAAAATCGAACCCATCCATCCATCCACACAGCCACCCTACTTTACACTTGGGGCACACCACATCTATCCCTCAATCCATCCCCTATACTTAGGGCATATCTTATCATCTTCCATATCCCCCATCTTATCCTATACCACATCCCTCATCCTATCTATCTCCCATCCCACATCCCATCTAATCCTAACCTATCAACCAATCCCTATCCTATCCAACCTATCCAATTTCCCTCAATCCTTCCCTTTCATCCTACCCAAACATGCTTTGGGACTTATAGGAGAAAGTCACATCCCACCTTACATCCCTTCCCATCCCCCATGAGCTATCCCATCCTGAATCCTTTCATCTTACACGGTGTCCCAGTTCACCCTAAAATTTGGGACTACCCATTTGAAATTTTTTTCGTTCTTTTTAAAATAATGGGTCTTTTTGTGTTTTTATTGCCAAAAGATGTCTGTATTACGTTAACATATTCTCAGTGAACCATATGAGCCAATTTCGACAAATACCTAGATCTTTGAAACTCATTTTATCCCTCCGCCAAGTTTTGTCTACGGGAAATTTTTATTTAATTATTTATTAAATAAATAAAGCCCCATTTGAAGTAAATTGTGCTCCGGTTGAACCTTGTTGAAGTTTTGCATGCTAGTATTCACACATCTCAATAGGATTTTCACCAGGAATGAATTCAAAGCATTGTCTGCAACTTTTGGCAACGTTTTTCGTTTTTATTTATTTCTTTTGCGTTTTTCTCCATCGTTTGTTAAATTCTCCCGGTCCGTTCTTTGTTCTGTATAGTCTGTTTAATTGCTTGGAACATTTGAAGATCATTTACGGCCTCAACACCAGAAGGAATCAGCGTCATAAGGAAAACTTCTGACCAAAAAGATGAAGTCGAGGCACAAAAAGCCTCTCTTAGGCAAGTTGCACTTTTTGGAATGAATAGATTTAAGCTACAGTGGGATTTTTGGTAGTGGCGGGAAGGTGGGAATTTCTTACTTGCCGTGCATGGTACCTTTTCCCATGAGGTCAAAGTCACTTAAGCTGCAATGCGAATATTAAAGGTGGTAGGTAGACGAGAATTTCTTACTTGCCTTGCAGGGTTAAAATTTCCATTATAAAATAAAAAATCACTTAAAGCACCGATGGGAATTTTCTGCTGCTTAGCAGCTAACTTTTCCTATCGAGAGGTTTATTCACCCATGCAAATCGCACTTTATCAAAAGAAGCTATTTTCAATACAAGTCACTTTTTGGGAGATGTTTTAATTTGTCAGTGGGAATTTCGGCGGTGGCGGTAGGCGAATTTCTTACCCCTTGTAGGGTAAAAATTCTTATTATGAAAGTCAAATAACTTAAGTGGAAGAGGGTTTTTGGAGCTACGGTGCAGAGTAGAAATTCCCATCAAAGTTGACTTCTTATTTTTAGAAATTACCCTTGCCAAAAAGTGCGAACCACCTTGGCATTAAACAATGTATCTAATGATATTTATTTATGGCTTTTTCACCTAATTTTGGTGCCATGTATGGAAGAAAAGTCAATGCAAGAAGACAAGCCAAAGAGAACTGAATGATGCATGCTAAAAATAAATAAAATAAATTTATTTAAAAGCAACCAGCAACATGCATAATTGGGCGCCCCATTTGGGTGAATAGATATGATTATTTAGAAATTACCCTTGCGAAAAGTGCGAACCACCTTGGCATTAAACAATGTATCTAATGATATTTATTTATGGCTTTTTCACCTAATTTTGGCGCCATGTATGGAAGAAAAGTCAATGCAAGAAGCCAATCCAAAGAGAACTGAATGATGCATACTAAAAATAAATAAAATAAATTTATTTAAAAGCAACCAGCAACATGCATAATTGGGCGCCCAATTTGGGTGAATAGACATGATTATTTATTAATTAAATTGCCAAAAATAGGAAGGGAAATTATTAAAAATAGTATGCTGAGGGCTACATAAGCATGGGCTGCCATAATGAAGAAGCAATTAATTCTTTTTGCTAAGGATTGCAGCCCAGATAGTTTTGGCGCCAAGGAAAGGAGGTTTTGTGCATCAAAAGGTGTTTTTCATTGCCAGGAAGCTTCAAGGTTTGGCGCCTAGGGTTGGAATAGCTTGATTTTTGCTATGATAATTATCTACATGTTGGTATAAGTGCCTAGGTGAATTTAAAAATATTTATGCTTGCTTTGCATGCAAGCAAAACCTCAAATTTTAGGGCAGCAGACTTTATATGCAGATTTTGGTGATAGAAATCAAGTATTCATGCCCTGGACTCCATCTTTGTCTGAATTAATTGCAGGTATTCATTACAGGTGTTCATATAAGTGAAAGGGAGTTCAAATCAATGTCAGGTACATTGAATATATCTTCCGAATCTGAAGAAATTGCTAGATCTGCACAAATTGATCCAATTGCAAGGAATTCCAGAGGATTAAAAGAAAAAGAACTCAGACAAAGATTGCTCAGACAAAGATTGCTCCAGTCATGATGAAGCGTGATGAAAGAGAAGGATCAGCAGAGTCATGCATAGCTTCTAGATTTGTTGATATCAATGACACGAACATAGGCCCTGAACCCATCTCCGAATTAATTGACAGATCCAGGGCCGGAAGGACATCTCTCATGCAGTAATAAAAACGGTGGAATTATTCAAGCATCGGCGTTTCCATCCACACTTAGTTACTCGAATTTGTTATGGAGTGTGCGAACGTCATATCATCGTCTTTCCAAACAATTCGGGATGTTTGCGGGAAAGACAATAATCAGGTTGGATGCATGATTTATTAATTATTATCTGAAGTTTCCGACACGACCGGTGGTGATTGCAATTAGCATCTTTGGATGCGACACAGATGATGGGAGAAACACAAAGCAAATTGTGTGGGCATAATGAATAGCAGATATATGAAGAAGCCTAGGTCTCCATCAAAGTTCCCGAGGACTCTTCCATGATCCAATTTGGTGTAGGAAGTGGATGATATTACTAAATTGCTTTGCAGGTTAAGTGGAGAAGTCAATACTCACAACTTCCGCTCATGGATGTATGTTTTTGTGAGAACCATTGAGATCAACAGAGTTGATTCAATAATCAATTGGGCGGAGATCATCAGTGACAACATCGGTGAGCAGCTCCGAAGTGTGAGGCGGACGTACAACTTCAAAATGACTTCATACCTGGTATATGCAACAACCTCGCAGGGTATATTTTCCAAGCTAGATAGACAAGGCATACTGGCGAAAGATCCTATTTTTGAGTGCTTCCCACAGTTGACAGTTCCTGAATGCCACAAAGATTACAAGGTGGTCAACGATGGGTTCTTCTATGGATTCATCTGCAAATTAAATAGTGATTTGAAGACCAACAGGGTAAGCAAAGAAGCTTGGGAAGCTATATCCTAGCATGGTTGTATTTTCATCCAGTTTGTAGACTTCACGTATCTCAGGGTAGACTTTTCGAGAGAACCAGTTAAGTTGCCGAGGTATCCAAGCGAAAAGTGGGTCATCATGGAGTTGTGCAGACAACTCATGGAGATGCATGACTTACAATCAAAGCGGCACAAGTCTACGGGTTTCTTTCCAGTCACAGTGGGTTATTACAGCTGCCAGAGCATCCACAAAGCTAGAGGAATCGAAGCCGAAATGTTTTCTGAATATGAGCATGAGTTCTTCCAGTAGCGGCTGAACTTTGATCCATATGGGGTAGCAAAAAAGCAAAGAAGCTTGGGAAAATGTATCCCAAGATGGCTGTATTTTCATCCAGGTTCTGCGAGACTTCATGTATCTTAGGGTAACCGACTTTTGGGAGAACCAGGTTAAGTTCTTTGAGGTATCCAAGCGAAAAGTGGGTCATCATAGAGTTGTCTGGCTTGAGGAAAGATCGTGGAGATGCATGACTTACAATCAAAGCGGCACAAGTCTACGGGTTTTTTTCCGGTCACAGTGGGTTATTACAGCTGCCAGAGCATCCACAAAGCTAGAAGAATCGAAGCCAAAATGTTTTCTGAATATGAGCATGAGTTCTTCCTAGCACGGCTGAACTTTGATCCATATGGGGTAGCAAAGAAGACAATCTCCCAAGAATACTCACATGTGCTTTCGTTGGAAGACTTCTGGATGAAGTGCAAAAATGAATATGAAGTCAGGAAGAAAGACTTCAGCAAGTTATCGCTGCAACAAGTGTCTCATTATGGTTTTGCACGTATACTCCAGCATCTCTCGCAGATGATGGGCATGTGATACTTGACACATATCATCGATGGGAGGGATAGAGCTGCTCTTCGAAAACATTGGTACTTTTGCCGCATGATGATTGAGGAAAGATCTTCCATCTTATCTTGTTTCGTTTGGTTACACCTCAAACTGGTTGTTGTAAAGGGGTATTGCTTGGATGAAGCTTTGATGAATCAGATCACAGGTAACTTTACCGCAGGAGACTCCAACAAAAGAAAGCATGAAGGTGAAAGTAGCAAGAAGGCCAGAGAAACTTAAAGTACACAAGAAGTCTCACGCACAAGAGAAGGCCAAATCTACAGCTATCGTGCTTAGTTCCACTTCTCGACATCAACTCATAAGACTCATAGCACTTGGCAGCCTCGGAACCCCGAGAGAGATCTATTCGTTCCTCCGTTGAATCAGCGTCATTTGTATTTTCTCCTCGACCACTCGGATCTTCACCTCTCCTGCGGAAAAGCCGAAAGCACGATGATGGAGCTTGAAAAAACATTGTCTTTGGACAATTCAGAGGGTGGCAGTCACAACACTGTGGCAAATTCGGATAGAGCAGAATTAGCGCATGAGATGGTGGTGCACTCAGTGACTTTTCATTCGCCGAGAAGCAATTTTCATCGTGGTTGGCTTTGAGACAATCCCGAAGCCGAGAGAGGAGATCAACCTTGAGGAACACGACTTGCGCTGCACTTGAGTTTGGGCGGAAAGGATAGAAGACCTAAAGTTGCCAAAATAACTTCTAAGTTGATTATTGAAGAATCAGGACAGAAGTTCACTGAGTTATCAATTCCAGCAGAAGGAAAGCACAAGGGAGAACTCACAGCGGCCGATATATACAAAGATGACCAAAGTGCCAATAGGTCAAACTACCACGTAAGGATTAAAGCGGGATACACGACACTAATGAAAGCTTTATTCCTCAAGCTTGACAAAGAGAAGGCTGAGAAAGCCAAGCTTCAAAAGCAGGTTTCTCAGCTATGTGAGATCATTGCTAAGGTTGTCAAACCTTCCTCTCAGCCCATTCTAGCACATGAGCGGTGAGTAATCATCGATTAAAGAGGTGGAAGAAGCGGGGGACCAGGTCAAAGCTATTGCTCAATGGAAAGAAAAATCATTCACCAAGCTTCAAAACAGTTCGAAAGAATACCAGCTGAATTGGAGAATATGCATAGGGTAGTATCTCAACTAAAGGAACTAATGACACAGATAGAAGATGAGAACATAGTTGCTGAAAGTCATCTGGATACTTTAGCTAAGATACATTCGTTACTAGAGGATGTGCTAATTGCAGAGCAAATTGTACCTGGTGGATTGATGGAAAGGGGGAAGCAGTTAGAAATTTCAGTTTCCTTCCGCATAGAGATCCTCAAGCTTATGCTGAAAAGGATGCAGTTGCTGGAAAATGAGATGGGAGAAGTGCCGGAGAGCATTCCAGATGAATTCCTGCTTCCCATGAGGAATTTATTCTGGTTGTGCAAAAAGAAATTGATGAAGTTGTCATACCTTTCACGATAGATTCAATTGGTAGACTCATAAAGCTTCAAGCAAATGTTGAGGGGTATGGGCCTAGTTTAGAGAAGGTAAAGGCTAACATTGCTTTGCTTTTTCCAGAGGGTTCTTTGTAGTTCATAACTGAGAGAGACAATTGTTAAAACAGATGGGAAAATGTTGAATTACATGTTTGAAAAGTATATTCAATATCAGAACAAAAAGAAAGTGTAGGTGTTACAACTAGCAGATCTTCTTTCTTCTCCTCTTTCTTCTCTTATTTCTTATGTTCCCGGATGAAAATGTAAGATTAAAGTTATTGGTTTAAAAACCATTACTTTAAGTTATTTGGAAAGATTCTTTAAGATAAGTGACAGATGTGCACAATTTTGGCTTAAACTCCTGATGCATGTTACTAAGAGGAATTCTAGGAAGATGATTGTCAGATGTTCCCTTTACTTTACTTCATGTTCTAGTTTAGTTGTAGTTTCCCATTTGTAATTTCCCCTCTACACACTATAAGTAGAGGAAGAACCTACGGGTTAAAGGATCATAATTTGTAATCAACATTCTTGTGTTCCAGACTTTGAGCTGAAACCCTTGATAGCTTTCTGAAAGCGGAGGAATAGAGAAGAGGCGATTCCGGAGAACTTTGTGTCAACGGTGCATTTGTTTCTTATTTCTTTTTAGATCTCTGCATAAACTTTGTGTTGTCTTAGATCTAGATCTGAAACTTTCCTTTGCTTCAAATTCTACATTTCAAGATCTATTTGTTTCGTCTATGTGCATGTGATCAACTCTGTCAACTATTGGTTAGGTTGCACATCTCTTTCCCTATCTTCTCATATTTAATTATTTCCCTTTCTTGCACATATTGCTTACAGTTGCTTACTTGCTGCAAAATTGCCTAGTTATGGTTCATGAGCTACGCAATTAAAGTAAAACCAACAGATAGATACTAGGAAATATAATTGACAAAATCTTACACGAGAGCCTCACTGGTAAATGAGGGAGATTTATTTCATGACTGACTAGGTTTTCAGCGGTGCAGAAAATCTTGCCAACATTACCTATCATCAACCATCCCCCATCCCAAATCCAAAATCTCAACATCCAACATCAAATAATCTAAACATTCAAAATCCAAAATCTAAAAATCAAAACATTAAAAAAATCCATACATACAATGTATGTATTTTTGTTGTATGTATTTTTGCTCGTGTGTGTTTGTTTGCTTGTTTGCATTTACATTTTGGCTGATGATATGAGGCCCCTTTTGTTTCTTTTTCTTTTTCTTTTGCACGGTCCAATGATACGAGGACCAACTTTTTTGTCCAATGATATGAGGACAAGGGAATTTGACGATTCCATCATCACGATCTTATTCCTTGGTGCATTTTTCTCTATGCCACATCAATAACATTGCTAATGATGATAATAGTGGGCACTTTATGGTAACACACCCCCTTCTATCATCATTTTAGCCTTATCATCATCCACACCTAATCCTCATCATCATCTAACTATCTAACCTCCTCACCCTCTTATTCAATCCATCCTTTATCAATCAATCAATATCCACATCCAAATCTTATCCTCTCGCATCCAAAATCCCAAAATCCTCACCCCTTGGCTAGGGCATCTTCTAACATCCTCTTATCAATCAAACTCGAACATTCTTTCTCATCGCTTCATCAATCATCATCCCAATCCTCTCCTCATCAATGTCCTATCATCCAAATCGATCCAAAACCAATCCTTATTCTCTCATCCAAACATCCTCAATCTTCTAATCCTCCAAATCCAACATCCTATACCCTATCTTCCTATCCAATCAATCAAACCTCAAATGTAACATCCTCAACTCCCACATCATCACATCTAACATCATCAAATTTAGCATCCTCAGATCTAAATCCCAAATCTTCCATCTTAACCCCTTGACAGGGCATCCTCTACTCCAAAATCCAATATCTCCTAATCCTCTAATCTCCTCTAATCCACCAATCCTAAATCTTCACCCTTGTCATACATCATTGACAGGGCATCCTCTACTCCAAAATCCAATATCTCCTAATCTTCTAATCTCTTACTCTAATCCTCTCTCCTATCTTCTAATCCTCTAATCCTGCATCCTCATCAATATCCTAATCAACATCAACAATTCTTCTATTCTCTAATACTCCAATCCAATATCCTTAATCTCAACCCCTTGACTGGGGCATCGTATAATCTAACCCCTTGATAAAGCTTCTAATCCTTTTATCCTTTTATCCTCATCAACATCCTAATCAATGGCAACAAATCCTTATATTCTCTAATCCTCAAATCCAATATCCTTAATCTTAACCCCTTGACTGGGGCATCCTATAATCCAACCCCTTCAATCAATCTTCTAATCCTCTCTCCTCTCCTATAATCCTCAATCTTCTCATCCTCTAATCCTCTCTCATCTATTAACTTGGGCCTCTTTTTTTTTTGAGTGGTTACCCGGCTCGTTCCTTCCTCGCCTAACCCCTCGAGGGGGCATCATATCGCCATCCTAACTTCTCTTCTTTTTTTTCTTTGAATGGTCATTGCTCCGCAATGACCCTTCAAAGAGGGGCAAAATGTAGAAATCTAAAATGTCGACATAATTAATTCCGATTAATTTGTCCTGCAAATATCCTAACATTGTCATTATCTAATTAATCCCTTTCTGTAAAATACCACATATACCCTTATCTCATCATTAATCCTTTTAATTCATTATTATATCCCATTATCCCACCTTGATCCTTATTATCATTTTCTAGGAATTTAATATTCTTACACCTACCTACCCACCTACTTTACACCTACCCTACACCTAGCTTCTCCATGTAATCACATCCCTAATCATCTTTTATTAACCTAACCTAATCCTAAACTAATCATATCCTCTACCTCTAAATCTAGAGGCTTCTATTTCTAGAAGCCTCTCTAAACCTCTTACACCCTCCATCAATTGAGGCTTCTCACAAAATCTAGAATTCTCCATTCTAGAAATCTCTATAATCTTCCAATCCTCTCCTCAATTCTCATCCATTGATCTTCATCCCACTTGGATCAATCCTCACCATCCATTCTCCCTACCACAAACTATAAATTTAGCTCTCCTCCTCCATGAGAGCTAGAGATGGAAAATCTTGTAAATCCATAACAATACTCTTTGTTCTCCCTCAATCATCCACAATCAATCCACTCTATCATCCAATCTATCAATCCATAATCCTTCATCAATCAATCCAAGCAAATCAAGGGGAGGTGCTGCCCAAGTGTCTCCACAAAATCTAAAGCAATCAACACCATCCATGAGAAAATCCAACACAACAAAGGAGGAGCATTGCATTTGATTGGTAAGTGCGGTATTGACTCTCTCCCCCTTCCATCTCTTGCTCAATCTGAGGTATTGTTAAAAGGATTAGCATAGGAGAACAATTTGTTTGTTTTCTCATACTCAAAACTAATCTTTTCTAACATATACATGGTCAACCATTTGTAAAATTATCATAGGATTTGTGATTATCCCATGAAAATCACCAGATCATGAGTAGGTGCAAGTGCAAGGCAGGTTTTCCCCATGTTCGCACTAAGGGAGGGAATGTTAGGGAAACTATGGCTAGTGCTCTACATTTGTGTACAAATGAATAATAATTACGCGAGTAATTATTTTGTAAATGGCAAGTTAGTGATTTGTTAGAGGTTGTTATATTAAAACAACTATAACAAATATATGTTGTGTGAGTTTAACCACTCACGTTAATAGTGTTTGGGAGAGCGATTCGTGGAGTTGTAGTTATACCTACATCCTAAATTATAGGAATGTTATTCCTATATAATTGTATGGTTTGTATTATGAGTATTAATAAGAAAATTATTCCTGTGTTAAACTTGGTACAATCTGATCCAAATTAAATCAACATTAAGTTCATACCTTAAGATGATGATCTTGAACAAATATGCAATTGGCGCCCTATCAATGTGCCAAATGTTTCATACAAAATTATTTCCAAAGGCCTCATGATGTGTATTCACAATCTTCTCCCACTAATTATGATGTAATGTCCCCATTTTTGAAGACCCTTAGCCTATCTTTCCCCATGGGCTTTGGGATGTTGCAAGGGGAAAATTATATTAAATAATTAAATATTATTGCCTGGAGAGTGATTTTTATCATTTGACATTATAAAACAATAATTATTTAATTATGTAATTTATTTAATTTAATTCCCACAATGCAAAATTAAAAAAGGGAATTAATTAAATAACTTTTGGGTGGCTTTTAATATTAAAATCACCCTTAGAAAGGGGACGCCACACCTAGGGAGGATAAACTATTTTTATTTAATGATTTCCCTCTCCTAGGGATTTCGAATTTTGTGCCTCCTTGTTTATAAAAGGAGAGCTTGGGATCATTGTGAGACTTATGTTGGATTGATCATTTGATTTCACTCCATGCTTGGAGTATTGGGATGTATGCCCTAGTTCTTGCATTGTGCTCTCTCATTTGGATCCATTATTGAAGAATATTGAAGACTCATTGTTCTCTCCATTGTGTTCTCTTGAGTTGAATGTGTTTATGCATTGTTTTTCCATTCCAATATTGGCGACTTGGCTCATATGTTGATGCATTAATTTGTGAGGTTAAATCTGCATGTTGTGGCTCAAATTTAAGTGATTTTGGAAGGGTTTATGGTGTTTTATTTATTGTTGTTCACTGCTGCATTTATTAGAGCTAAAACGACTTGCATTGGAGGTTGTTTTGGCATGTTTTGGAGTCTTTTGAGCTAGATCTGTAATCTGATCTGTATTGACATATTTTTCCAAGTTTGGGACTAATATTTTGGTGTGTTTGGAGGCTAGGAAAGAGCTGGAAATTATTTAATTAATTTTCCCTAACCCTAGCGACTGGTTTTCAGATTTTGGGGGCTGTTTTGGAAGGGTTGCAGTGCTTCAAAAATTCAGAATGATAGCTCTTTAGAAAGCTCTTAATTTATAGAAAATTCTGCAATTTATTTGAGGGAAAAATATGGAGTAATGAGCAAGTTATGAATTTTAGAAGATTTCAGCTATCTGCAAGCTTTCTATTTTGGGGCCAGTTTAATAGTGGATTTGATTGTAGAAATTAGGAGAAATAAGGGGGAAGTGATTTTATAATTTTTGGGGTTAATTGGATGCCCTAAATGTGTTGGGCGACCTAATTTTTAGGGCAAAATTAGGGTTTTATGTTGGTTGTGCAAAAACTGGTTTTGGGATATTGTTCTTCATATTTTTGTGGCCCAAAATCCAAAGTTTGAAGTTAAAAATCAGATTTGGGTAATATTAGCATTCTATTGGCTAGATTTTTTGCATAGCTAAAAACCTAGGCAGTCATGAGATAAATCTCCCTCATTTAACGGTGAGGCTCCCGTGTAAGATGTTTATCAATTTGGTAAGTATAAATCCTAATAACTATTTATGGGGGTTTTACTTTAATTACAAAGCTCATGAACCATATAAGCAATTGTAGAACTAAGCATTGTTTATGAAATATTTGCGAAGGGAAATAATGAAATTTGGGAAAGAAGAAAGGAAGATATGTAATTCGACCAATAGTTTACAGAGTTGGTCTCATACATATAGATTAAATAAACAAGTAGATCTCACAATATTTAGAAGTAAAGGAAAAGAAAAACTTCTAATCTAAATCTTAGATAACACAAAGTTTATCTAAAGATCCACACAGAAGTAAGAAGCAAATGCACCATGGACACAAAGTTCTCCGGAAATATACCTTTATTCAATTCCTCAGCTTTCACAAAAATGACATCAAGGGCTAGAGCACAAAGTCTGAAACTCAAGAATGTTGATTAACAAATTGTGATTATTTAACCCATAGGCTCTTCCTCTATTTATAGTGTATAGAGGGCAATTACAAATATGAAGCTTTTTAATGAATTGCCACATGTGAAAGCTATGAAAAGGGAAGCAATTGGAAATCTTCCTCCTGGAATTCCTCTTTGCATGACATGCATGATTTATAATTGAAAATAGAACCTTCTATTTTGCATGTCTGCCACCTATTTCCAAGTAATTGACTTCTTCCAGTAACTTGAAGTAATGGCTTTTATAGCCAATTACCTAAGTTTTACAATTTTAATTGATTGCTCAATTGTTTTGTCGGAGAAAATAAGAGAAAGAAGAAGAAAGAGGAGAAGAAATTAGAAGAAAGCTGCAACACTCTCAGTCTTGTTCTTCTTCCATACTCTGCATGTTGATCCAACTTGTATTGCACTTCTGCTTCATTCACTTTAGCAATGAATGATCTGAATGATATCTCTTGCCTTGAATCTGAGATGCCTTTTTCTCCCATATGTTGTTGAATCATTTCCTTTGATTCTCACCAAATTGGATCTAGAAGCAGCTGATTGTGATTTTGCTTGCGGTGTTGCCTCTGACCTGTCTTCCCTCTTATCCTTGAAGCTTTTGCAGTTCTTCTCCAGTACGTGCACCAATAAAATGCTTGCCATAAACAATTCAGACAAAACTCATCATCTTTTATTTTTAATTGCATATGAGCAATTTTAAATTTTGGAAAGCACTCCGGGTGAAGGCAAATACAAGTAAATTCAATGAAGGCTTCAACTGGAAGATTGGGAGCACATGCACAAGCTCCTGAAAGGAATTTTCCATGCAATGACTTCCACTTGGGCTGCGTTAGAAACAAGAGGATGAATTTTTCGGAAGCCTTTGCAATTATGAGAGCTGGATCTATTTCTTCCTCTGATTCTGAAGATATATTCAATGTATCAGACATTGACTTTGTCTTCTTTTCACCAATATGAGCACCAGTGAAGTATTCCTGCAAATAATTTAGACAAGTATGCAATCCATAACATGAATATCTAATTTCTTCACCGAGATCTGATTATAAAGCATGCTGCCCTCTATTTTTAGACTTTGCTTGCATGCCAAGCAAGTTAAAAATATTATTTTATTCACTTGCACTCACATCAACATGCAATAGCCAAATAATAAAAAGGAAGCCTTTCCAACCCTAGGCGCCAAAACTAGATGCTTCCCGACAATTAAAAAAGTCAGCTTTTAGGCATTTAGCTATGCCAGAATGGGTCACACTTTTTGGCTAGAAGTCATGTTAAAAATAAGAAGGCAAGGAAGTGGGAATTTTTACCCTTCTACAAGGAAACTCCAAAATTCCCATCTTTCACTTAAGTGATTTAACTTTAATGATGGGAAAAAACAACCTTCCAGGAAGGCTCCAAATTCTCACCTTCCACCACCAAAATTCCCATTGGCACTTAAGTGATTTAACTTTAATGATGGGAAAAAACAACCTTCTAGGAAGGCTCCAAATTCCCACCTTCCTTCCACCACCAAAATTCTCATTGGCACTTAAGTGATTTAACTTTAATGATAGGAAAAACAACCTTCCAGGAAGGCTCCAAATTTCCACCTTCCTTCCACCACCAAAATTCCCATTGGCACTTAAGTGATTTAAGTTTAATGATGGGAAAAACAACCTTCCAGGAAGGCTCCAAATTCCCACCTTCTTTCCACCACCAAAATTCCCATTGGCACTTAAAAATTGCTCATTCCAAAAAGTGCAACTTACATGACTTCGCTTTAAAGTTGCGTGAAAACTCATCAACAACATTTTATTTCCATTTTTGGATTTTCGGTGAAGAAAACACAAGGAAAGAATAAAATTTCCATTTTTGGAAAGGGTCCAAGAAGATGTAGCAACAAAAACTTGCAAGTGCCATAACTTTCACTCCGTGGCTCCGTTTTAGGTGTCGTTTTCTCTAAAAGTGCATATTTTCTCGAGCTCTACGCATTGATGGCAATATTTTCCTTATTTTCATAAAATCCATTTTTGCACCTTTTTGGACCAAACAACTTCTTGCAATCTCCTGAAAGAATCATGAGCTCTAATCACCTTTAGACAGATTAGTAATTAAAAATACTGGATAACTTTTCAAAACCCTAGGCCCGGGAAAGGTCTAGGCAGGAAGAATGAATAGGCTACGGGAATTGCCGGAGAAAACAAACCAAAACACAGACAAAAAAAAATAAAACAAAACAAAATAAGTTGCAGGCAATTGCTCAAAAAATTTCTCTAATTAGCTTATCTGCAAAAATTCTTCCCCCGAGTGAATTTTCTGTGGTAATAATGATGGGGTGAAGTGCTTTATATAACCTAAATTCTCCAATTTTAGCTCAATCTATTTTTAAAAGAACTTTATTTATTTAATAAATAAAATACTTGAAACAAGGTCTAGCGAAAGGATTGAGTGAGCTTTGGCATGTGGGTATTTGTCAAATTTGGATTTTATGACTCTCTGCGGATACCCTAGAGCAATGCAAACAACTGCAGAAAAATAAACACAAAACGACCCGTTACTTTGAAAAGAACAATTTTTTTTAAAAGGGGTAGTCCCAGATTTCAGGGTGAAATCTCGGGGACACCACATTCTAATTAGTTTTCCCATCTAACCCACCACCTTGGCATACTCCAACCCCACTTTGGGTTGTATTATTGCCAACATTGGGTTATTTGAGGTCAAACTAAGAAGATCTAATCTTCCTAGGGTGATCCGGATAATTAATTTTTGCAGATTTAAATAATATCCTAAAAGGGGATATTTCATATGAGAGCCGAACAAACTATATTCATTAAAAGGTAATATATTCTAGATAATATTTTTGTAGTCTAGGAAGGTATGGGATGGGATTGCAAGTCTAAACAAGAAGCCATTTTCATTAAAATGTACTTCGAGAAAGCCTATCACATTGAATGACCTTCATTTTGGCTATGGTGTAGGAGCTTGGCTTTGGTCCGAACTTTTCGGTCGATCAAATACTTTTCATAGATGCTTATGCTTGCCTCTCTATTATTGGCATGTGTTGTGTGCAATTTGGCCTTTTGTACTCCATATGTCAGGATTGGCCTCTTGCATCTGCTCTATATGTGTTGGTTGCAACCCTGTGGTTATCTCTTAGCCAAAACAGTTTTGCTAGTATGGGTTAAAGGCATCACCCTTCTTGTTAATATACATTTTGCCAATGACTTGATGCATGATGGGTGAGAGGGGGCCAAGTTAATGGCAGTCTCTCCCACAACTTAAAAACACTTGTAAGAATCACACTCTTTATTGAAACATAAGACTTGTTACATAGAAACGAACCACAGTCATGCATTTGCTTTATGAATCAACAACATGAAGATGAACACGTACATTAGTCCCTCAAGTGGACTCTAAAAATATCCTATACTATTCTTGACATGGACAAAAATCCCCTTTGCAAGCTCTCTCTCAATTCTCAACTTTGTCTTTCAAGTTGTCTGGTACTGCCTTCCAACTCCTCTCCGAACCAAAATTGCATTCTGTTGATTTTGTTGGATATCTCCAACATCTACCGATAGCCCTGAGTACCTCTTCACCTTCCCAAGATGCTTTCTGCACTCTGGCGGTTGCAGAACCACTGACTAAGTAGACCAGTGGTTTCGTCATCATTGTATGTGTAAATAATTTTTCTATTTGAAAGAACGGTCCTCATGGCCTTAGCATATGACTGAAATTTTTTTCCCAAACATTTTTTTGAGGTGTTGGATTCCTAGGGTTGATTTTAGCCTTGTTTGATCATCCTTCGACGTGCAACGATGTCGCAAGATGACAAATCGCCACCACAGACACGTACACAAACTGTACTTTGTTTTTTGGGTGACACAAGATTGCTCTTGGATCTTGATGCTCCTACATCAGACATGACAGGTAAGTGAAATGACCCATGAGCCCCTGCTCATGAACATGCCACAAGGTCTTCTGCTAATTTCCTATGTTTATCAATCCTAGATACACTCATTCAAGTTGCATTCTCAACTGTCTTGTCCTTCCACTTCACCAAGTACTCTCTATAGTCGTTTCCTCTTGTTTTCTTGATGACCTTAGAATCGATTAGCTTCTCTAACTCCTCTTTATGTTCTTAGGTAAATGTTGTCTCCAATCCGCCAATAAAGAGTCTGAATCTGCATTCTCATCACTCACTTGTCCCTCATGGTAAGTTTACAAATCTGCAAATATTTAATATCAGAGAGATCAGTCCCTTCTCGAAGCATGAGTTCCATCTCATATGAATTCACTACAAACTTGCTCAAAATCCTACAGTCCAATTTTCTTCCACTTTAACTTGTCATATGTTCCTCTCAGTGCAACCTCTCATTTCTCAAATGAACCAGAACTAGTTCTCCAACTCCAAAGTTCCATTCTTTCCGCGTGAGATTAACATAATGCTTGTATCTCACTGTTCTTCTCTCCGACTTTTGCTTCACCTATTGATGTACCTCATGCATGTACTCAGCAAACTCTTCTTGTACAACATTTCTTTTACTCAAATCAGTTTTGTTCCTCAACTCATCAACACCTCTAGGGTTGTATCTATACACAATCAGAAAAGGAATCTTGGCTATACTTTTGTTTACTGATTTATTGTAAGCAAACTCAACTTGCGCTAGAGTAGTATCCCATTGTCTTGGATTTTTGCCAACCAAGTATCTCAGCAAGTTCTTGAAGCTTCTATTGTTAATTTTCATTCGTCCATGCATTCGGAGATGGTAGGCTTGTTGGCTAGATTTTCTGCATAGCATAAAACCTAGGTAGTCATGAGATAAATCTCCCTCATTTAACCGGTGAGGCTCCCGTGTCAGATTTGTCAATAAAAATGTGTTATTATCTATCAGGGGTTTTACTTTAACCACTTAGTTCATGAACCATAACTAAGAAGTTCTGCAGCAAGTAAGTAGTTGTTCAAGAAAGGAAGTATTTTATAGAAGAAGGAAGTAAAGGAAATACAGAGAAGAAATGGGGAAGATGTGCATCCCAATTAGTAGATAGCAGAGCTAATTGCATGCACATAGAAGAAACTTAATAGATATGAACACATAGAATTATAAAACAAAGGCAGCTCTAGATCTAAAATAACACAAAGTTTATCAAGAGATTTAAGATTCAAAGCAAGAAACACAGTACACCGTGACACAAAGTTCTTCGGAAACCTGCTCCTTTGTATTCCTTTGCTCCAAGTTGCTCTCAAGGGTTCAACACAAAGTCTAGAACACATGATTGTTGCTTACAAATTCTAATCGATGATTAACCCGGAGGTTCTTCTCCTACTTATAGAATGTAGGAGGGAAAGTACAAATGGAAAACTCAAACTGAACTGAAACATAAACAAGTAACGATGACATTCGCAATCATCTTCAACTATCTTCTCCTTAAGTGACATATGTATCACTTAACTAATAGAATGGTTCCACATGACTTTAAGTAATGGTTGTAAAACCAATAATTTAAAGTTTTACAATTTCATCCGGGAACATAGAAAATAGAAGAAGTCATGCCAGCTGTAACATTTATGTCTTCTTCTTGTTTTGATATCGGATATACTTGTCGAACATGTAATTCAGCATCCCTCCATCTGTTTTAGCCACTGCTTCTTTCTCTGTCCTAAATTGCAGCAACCCTTCATTCAACACTTTGATGCACGATTCCACATCTTCCAAGCTCGGCCCAAACCTTGCAATGTCCGCCTGCAGCGCCACCAGTCTACTGATAGAATTCATCGTAAAAGGCTTGGTAGCTTTATCAATTCTCTTTTGTACCATCAGAAGAGAACCTTCCAGGGAATTAGGCACCTTAGTTGAGACGATCCGCACGTATGAAGTGACATTCCCGTCCATTATCTCTTCAGTGAAAGAAATGACACTGTCTGGTAAATCTGATGTTCTACTCTCAAGTGCCTGCATCCTCTTCAGCAAAACTCTGCAGATTTCCAAATGGAAAGATACTGCAAACTCTAGCTGCTTCCCCTTCTCGACTGATCCATCTGGTACAATCTGTTCCGCAATCAATACATCTCCCGGCAGCTTGTTGATCTCGGCCAAAATACTCAGGTTACTCTCTGCAACTGTATTCATGCCTTCTATGTTTGCCATCAGTTGCTTTAGTTGATTTGCTGCATCGTTCATAACCTTTAGGCGGGCTGACACTTCCCCAAGTTGTACAGAAGCTTGACGAATAATCAAATCCTTCCATTCGTCAATAGCCTTTACTTGATTGCTTGCATCCTCCATTTCCTGCATAAGATGATCACTCACCTGCTCTGAAATGGGCTGAATGGAAGGTTTAGCAACCTTGGCTATGATCTCACATAATTGAGATACTTGCTTCTGCAGCTCTTCTTTCTCCGCCTTTTCACTGTCAAGCCTAAGGAATAAAGCATCCATCAATGTCTGCGTGTCCTGCTTCAATCCTTCAGTGGTGGCTTGACCGAGGGGTACTTTGGTCACTGTCACATCTTCCGCCGTGAGCTCCTCCTCTATCTTTCCTTCTGCCGGAATTGATATCTCAGCAAACTTCTCTCCCGAATCCTCGATGATCAACCTAGAAGTTGCTTTGGCAACTTTAGGCCTTCTGTCTCTTCCGCCCAGATTCTGGAGTAGCTGCAAGTCGTGCTCCTCTAAGTTCATCTCCATTCTCGCTTCTGGAACCAACTATGAAGCCAACCATTCCGAGAAGTTACTTTTCGGAGAATGAGAAGTCGCTGAGTGTACTACCATCTTCCGCTCTGCATCCTCTCCGTCAGAAAGTGCCACAGTGTTATGGCTGCCATCTTCTGAATCATCCAAGGACAAAGCCCTTTCGAATTCCGCCATCTGCAGCTTCAACGTATCCTGGAACAGGCGCTGAACGAAGTGGCTGAGGGGAGAAGATGAATGTCACTGGATTCAGTGGAGGCATGGAAGCATCCTGCTGCTGCGGTGTAATAGTTGGTGAAGCATTGGGTACTGGAGAAACCGAGTTAAAGTCATGGTCGTAGAAGTGATCCTCTCCTTGGATTGAGATCTTCTATGCACTTTCAACTTCTCGACTTTCTTGCTGCTTTCTCCTCCGTGCTTTCGCTTGAGGGAATCTCCTGCGCCGAAGTTGCATGTGACTTGATTCATCAATGCTTCATCAAGGCAATATCCCTTCGTTAGCAACCAGTTTGAAGTATTCACCAACACAACTCTCGACCTTTCTTCTTGATTGTGTTGCAGCCTCCTATGTTATTTTGCAGTATGGCTTTATTTCCTCCCATTTGATGGTAAGTGTCAAGTACCAAATTCCCATCATCTTTAAGATCCGCAGGTATCCGCGCTAGTCCAAAGTCGAACACTTGCTTTGCTGATAGCCTACTGAAATCTTTCTTTCTAACCTCGTACTCACTTTTGCACTTCATCCAGAAATCTTCTAATGAAGGCACATGTGTGTACTTTGCAGGGATATTGTCTTCTGGCTACTCCAAATGGATCGAAGTTCAGCCGTGCAGGGAAGAACTCTTGCTCATACTCAGATAACATTTGCGCCTCCATCCCCTGAGCTCTATGAATGCTAATGCAGTTGTAATATCCCACAATGATTGGGAAGAAGCCCGTAGACTTGTGCTTTGCTTTGGTGAAGGTCGTGTAACTCTACAAGTTGCCTGCTTAGCTCCATGGCGATCAATCTATCATTCAAATACAGGGCATCTTTATTGGTTCTCCGAAAAGCTCGTAACCACGAGGTATGTGAAATCTGCAAATTGAATGAATAGACTTCGATCTTGGACACAAACTTACCCACGCTTCTTTGCTTACCTGTTGGCCTTCAAGTCTTTGTCTAGCTTGCAGATGAAATCATAGAAGAAGTCATCATTGATCACTTTGAAGTCTTTCTCGCATGCGGGTGCGATGTAAGTCGCGGTAGCACTCGAAAATGGGGTCCTTGGAAAGAACACCACATCTGTCCCGACTTGGAAAAGACGCTTTGTGAAGCTGCAACATACACCAAGTATGAAGTCATCTTGAAGCTGAAAGTACACTTCACGTTACGGAGTTGCTCACCGATGTTGTTAATAATTTCCGACCATTGATTATAGAATCAACCTTGTTGATTTCAATGGTCGTGATGAAAGCATACATCCATGTACGGAAAGTGTAAGCAATCGCTTTGCCATTCATCTGCGCATAGCAATTTGACGATATCATCTACCTCTTGCACCAAATTGGACCGTGGAAGAGTTCTCAGGAACTTTGAAGGAGATCTAGGCTTCTTCATGTATCGGCTATTCATTATGCTCATGTATCGGCTATTTATTATGCTCATGTGATAATCGTATTTATGCTTCTCCCATCTCTGTCGGCATCCGAATGCTAATAGAAGTCACCACCTTTATGCCGGAATCTTGAAACAATAATTGATGAACTCTGCGTCGAAGCAAACGAATTATTGTCTTTCCCGAAACATCACGCACTGATCTGGATGAAGGATGATAAGATCTAGCACACTCCATCACGAACTCTGGCAATTGGGCTGTACATGGAAAAGCTGCAGCTCGGATAATTCCACTGCTTTTGACCGCACGCATGAGTGAAGTCTTTCCCACTCTAGATCTATCAATCAAATCGGAAAGAGGTTCTAGGCCTAGATCTGTGTCTCCTATGTCTGCAAGTTTGGAAGTAATGCATGATTCCATCGTGCTTTCTTTTTCATCTCCCTTCGCCATGGCTTTGTCTATCTTCGTCTGAATAATTCTTTTTCTTCTTACTTGGCCGGATTTCTTCAAAATTGGTGCAGATCTGGACAATTCTTCAGATTCGAGGATATATGCAATGTATTGGACATTGATAAAAGCTCATTTTCCTTTATAAAGCACCTGTATTGAATTCCTGCAATTTATTCAGACAAAAATGGCCACCGGAGAATGAATAGTGAATTTTAATTGTAAAAATCTGCACTTTTCAAGCCTGCTGCCCCAAAAATTGGTGTTTAATTTGCACATAAAGAGAGCATGAATCCTTTTAGCAACACCTGAGCTCCTGTAACACCTGTGGAAACAATTATGCAAACAAAGATCAACCTCCTCCAAAGCATGCGCCAAATCTGGAAGCTTTTAGCCTTGTTGTCACCTTGTCTGAGCAAAATCCTTCCTCTAATGGGGGCGCACTTTTCCACTTGGCTGCAATTCTTTACCTGTGATTTGAATAATTCACCCATATGGCTGCCCATGCTTATATAACCTTCACAATTCTATAATTAATAATTGCCCTAACAATTAAAGGCAATTAATTAATTAAAAATCATGTTTTTCTCTTTTAAAAATAGCATGTTTAAGGACAGCCATCCAATAAATTAAATTAATCCAATTTAATCCTTCACACATCACTTCACTTAAGCTTCACAGTGTGTTTTGACCATAACCACTGAAAATAGAAATTAATTTAATGTTTTAATGCCTTTAAAAACATTAAATAACTCCTAAATGGGGTGCACTTTTTGAGAGGAAGAGGGCAGCCATTAAATAAATTAAATTTAATGCTTTTAAATCCTTTCTTTTATTTCAACTTTGACTTGTTGACTTCCTCCAAGCTTGGGTGCACTTTTTGAGAGAATAGATTAATTAAAATAATCATTCCAAGGCTGCCATTCTCTCACCAAAGGGGGCGCACTTTTTTGCATATGTAATTCTATTTTTAAAATTTTTTCCACAATGGGATTCTTTACCCTGCAAGGCAGGCACTAAAATCCCATGATTTCACTTAAGACACTTTCCTTTTATTTTATCATCATGAATTTTCACCTGCAGGCGGGTAATAAATTCCCCACTCTCTGACCTCTAACTTTCCCACTGCAGCTTAAGTGAATTTTATAACACGGGAAAAAGTACCCTGCTAGGCAGGTATAAAATTCCCACCACCTGCTGCGGCTTCTATTTTCCCATTGCAGCTTAAATCCTTTGTTTTCCAAAAATGCGCCCATCCTCGCAGGGGCTTTTCCGTGCATGACTTCGCTTTTTCCCGGTGATCCAGACCTCCGATGGCGACTTCCTCCGGGCATAATGTGCGTATATGTTTTCCAGTGCTCCAGACCAAAAATCGGGCTTACCCGGCAAAGGAATTGCTCTAGAGAAATTTCACAGAAAATGAAACGGACACCACGAAACACGAAAAATTGCCAAAAGTTACAAATAAAGCCCAAAACTTATTACAAGTTAAAACCCTTCTGGCACATAGGAATAATAACATATTCGCTCATAACAGAGTTAAAACGGAGCGCAAATAGCCTCATATGGGGCTCAAAATAATTAAATACAAATTTCCCGCAGACAAATCCCGACGACAGAATATAACAATTTTGGGCATCTGGGTATTTGGCGAAAAAGGCTAATATGGCTCTTTGGGATTATCTTGACGCAATACAAGAACTTTCAGGCAATAAAAACACAAAACGACCCATTATTTTAAAAGTACGAAATTTTTTCGGATAGGGTAGTCGCAGATTTCAGGATGAAATCTGGGTGACACCAAGGCTGAATTGAGATTCAGCCTTGTGCCCAACTTTCTTCAAAAAGTGTGTCATGTCCCCTTTTCAAATAAAGTTTAATAGATTAATAACTTAAGTGCAAAAGTAACGTTAATTAAAAGTACTTATGTTTTATTATTAAACTAAGAAGGGTATTTTCTATTTTAAGTAACTTAATGCTCAAATAGAAATTAAAAGTCATTTTATTAATTATGTGGGGGCTACCCCATACTTAGCAGAGCATAAGCTCAAATATAATTCATTAAACGTAATTCCATAACACGAGTCCTATAACCACTCTTATAACCACTCCACTAAATGAGCGTTCTAATATATTACGCAAGAACAACCCGTTCTCTTAATTATGTAATTTGTTTAAACAACTAACATAATATTGCAATAGTTATTCTAACAAATATAACTAACCTAATGTTATTGTTACTTATGTAACAATAACTTACATTTACTCCATGTAATATTTTCTAACCTAAACATAAATACCCTCATGTGAGGACTATCCCTAACATTCCCCCTTAGTGCTAACATGGGGTGAGGAACATTATCATTGCATCCATCGTTTGAGTTGTTTCATAGTTGCCCCCCTCCAGGTAAATACCTCTTGGATGTCGATTATAATCGAAAATGCATCCAATTACAATATTTTCGAAAATAATACATCTTCCCCCCTTTTTCGAAAATAAAATAAAAAAACCTTATCCACCATATGTTATACAAATATTTTTCCAATACTTGGAAATATCTCCTATCTAAAAAATTTAAAGGAATAGGAATGGGGATTTGATCCACATATTGTCCCTTCTTCCTAATAAAATCAAAATCTCTATAAAACTGATTTTTAATTTTGAAATTGTCAATTATTTTGTAATTAAAAAATAATCCAAACCGATCATTCCAAGGATGAGAAGCTACGTGTTAGGGAATTCAAACCATGATTGAGTACCACCACTATCGAGCTTTGTGGTGATGCTGCGAGTAGTCCCGTATTGACAGGGTCTATCCTTATCATGTTTTCACGCTACACTTGAAGAGTTTTTCATCCACTGTGCTAAGGAGAAAGGTTGTTGATCGGATGAAGAAATATATTGTGTTGAGAGAGGTGGCGAGTCAAGGAGACCACAACATTACAAACGTGGTGTCTATAGATCCAAGTAAAGGAATGCTCGCCGAGAGGAAATCGAACCCGGGTACTCGCGGATCTAAGAAATATCTAACCACCACGTATTGCACAAGGCCGATATTCATCAACAAAGATCTGAGTTTACAATACAGAATCATGGCACACTTGCTTCAATATTGACATTAAAGAGGGGTTCGATCGACCAAGATTTGAGTGGAGATGCTTCCAAATGTTTCGATCGTTAGCAGAGAATAACTTGTGCCTTGTGCAACGAGCCAACAATGAGATGATTCACGGATAGCTCACCGCCCAATGCAAAGATGGATCGCCATGGGTTGAGAGGAGCGATAAGCAGGGAGCCAAGGCAAGCTCTATACAGTTGAACTTAGCGAGAATCATGAACAAGCCGAGTTGAAACAGGTCTGGACCATTAGTGAGTCAAACATCTCGAGCCAAAATGCATATATGACCACTATAGGGTAGAGATGCCCATATTTGAATATAGCCATGCTTGATGCAAAGATCCATAGTATTATTGCCCTCAAATTGTCTTCTTTCTTCACCATTGAACTCAGACTAAAGCAACGATCTTCAACATAAAACTAGATATGTAATCTTTGTACAACCAAAAATCAAAATCTCCAAAAAATTACACCTATAGAACCACATACAACAATATATATCTAATTTTTTTTTATAATTTTATGATATTGTGATGAAAATTGTGAACTAAATGGGCGAAATCTTTGCGAATGAGCGAACAAATTGGAAGAGAAAAGATGATGCACGTGAATGATGGATGTTAGCGGGTTCATTGCGAGGTCCGTGGTATATGCTATTGCCGTTGACAAATAGGCAAGAAGGGTGGACGCTACAAACCGCAGAGGCTTCGCACAAGGTTCGTGGTATCCCACTAGTCTTTCATTTGCACCGCTTGACTTCACAACAAATGAATGGGCACGGAAGAAGGGAATGGGGTCACAGAGGTCCATGTGGGATTTGCTAACCCATTTCCTTAATCAACTTGACAAATGAAGCATGAGTGGGGTGAGATTCAAAGAGGTCTCACAAGAAACTTGCTCTGATACCATGGGGGCTACCCCATATTTAGCAAGAGCATAAGCTCAAATATAATTCATTCAACATAATTCCATAACACAAGTATTACATATTTATAGGGAAGGATCTCCTAAATAGGAGTCGTATAACCACTCCTATAACCACTCCACTAAATGGGTGTTCTAATATATTACGTGAGAACAACCCATTCTCCTAATTATGTAAGTTGTTTAAACAACTTACATAATATTACAATAGTTATTCTAACAAATATAACTAACCTAATGTTATTGTTACTTATGTAACAATAACTTACATTTACTCCATGTAATATTTTCTAACCTAAACATAAACACCCTCATGTGAGGACTATCCCTAACAAATTAAAGTGAAATTTCCCCATTTGGAGTGCCCCACTTTGGATGTTGTGACAAAAAAAACTATAAAGGAGGATGAAGGGGTTCATTTGTGGTTATGGAATATACATCTATCATTTGATTTTTATGAGTTGAGCACTCTTGCTTCTACTTTCAGCTATTGAGGACAGAAACCCTCCATTGCAACAAGGTTAGAGGACGAAAACCCTCCTAATCTGCAGATTTGAGGATGAAAACCCTCCAAATCTTTAGAGGTGACTCCATTACAGGGGTTACATTTGTGCTTCAATCAAGGATCTTCATTTTCAGACCTGATTTAGCAGTTAGGGCACACCTTCAAGGCAGTTTTCAGAATTTCTATAGCTAGGGCAGCCATCAATCAGTTGGGACTTCATTTGGGTGGGCTGTTGGAGAATTTTGGAGCTTTCCTAGAGCTGGACGACCCCCTTTGGAAGCCATTACAGCTGCAATTTGAGGTGCAGTGGGTGCTAGGGTTTGCACCAAGTCATGATTTTCCCTAGGGCATCATTTGCAACCAGCTAGAGCCATTCATTTGCTATATTTTTGCCCATATGGTCAGCTGTACTTGTTGCTTATTTTTAGTTGGAACAATAAAATAAAATAAATTCTAGAATTGTTGTTTGCTAGTTCATTGTTCTTGGGTTGAATGAAATATCCACTTCCAAATATTTATCAAGGTGTTTTCTATTTTTGCAAATTGATATATTGTGGTTGTGAATTAAAAATCAGTTTTTAGTGTTTTTGTCATAAGGGTTTCAAGGGAAAACTAGAATTTTATAGATCTGTCCTATAAGGGATATTTCAAAGTGTTGCAAAAAAATTCCCACAAATTTTGTATCTCTATCCGAGACAGTGCTCTAAGGAAAACAATGCAACCTTTCCACTTCCTTGAAAAACAAATTTGCAACTTGGGTGGCATTGCTACTCTTTTTTGCAAGCTATGGAGTGTTCCATCCTTTAAAACATATCCACAACAACATAGATAGAGTCATTACCTTTCTGAGTTCTTGGCAGCCCAAGAGTGAAATCCATGCTCACATCTTCCCACGGTCTTTCTGGTTTTGGCAATGGCTGATACCAACCTCTAATTTGGCTTTTTCCCTTAGTGTGTTAGCAAAATTTACAACTTTGCAAAACTTTTTCACATTCACTCATTTTTGACCAGTAGTAACTCTCACACAGGTGCACCAACGTTGTATCAACTCCAAAGTGACTAGCTAAACCTTCACCATGTGTCTATCTTATCAAATTTTCCCTCATTGAGCCATAAGGTATACATAATCCCCACCCTTTGAACAATAAACCTTCTTACACGAAGAAATCCAACTAAGGAGTTCTATCTATATTAGTTGGGCCTTCCACGTTGTCCAAGCTTCCACAAAATCCAATCTTCTTTATATAATTATCTTATAGATCAAACCCAACTACTTCCACTCTCATCTCTTGCAAGAAGAGACATCTCCCAATTAATGCATCAACAACTTTATTGGACTTTCTACTCGTATGCTTCAAAACAATGAGTAACTTTGAAGAAACTCAACCCACTTCATGTGCTTTTGGTTTAACTTACCTTGGTTGTTTATGAACTGCAAGGCTTGATGGTTCGTGAATAAAATGAATTCCTTAGATAGCAAGTAGTGTTGTGCGTGAACAATTGCATAAAATTCTTTATTATAAGCAGTACTTTTTCGTAGCTTCATCCAACTAGTCACTCAAGTAAGCAATTGGCTTACCTTCTTGACTCAAAACACCAACTGTTATCCCACTAGCATCACAATCAACTTGAAATACCTTGTTGAAATCCGGGAATGCTAGAACCCTTTGTTCAGCTACCTTCTTCGTCAAAATCTAAAAGCTATGCTTTGCTGCAACAATTCAAATGAACTCTTGCCTATCACCTTTCATTGTTTTTGTGATTGGTGCAGCTACGCCACTAAAGTTCCTAATGAACGTCTTGTAAAAACTTACTAACCCGTTAAAGCTTCTTGCTTCAAACACACTTTTTGGTGATGGCCACTTAACAATGGCTCCTACTTTATCATGATCCATCCTCAATCTATCACGAGAAATCACGAAACCCAAATAAATCAACTCTCCCTCTATAAAACTGCACTTCTTCAAGTTGACCAACAACGTTTTTACCCTCAATCTTTGTAATACAAGCCTCAAATGTATCAAGAGCTCTTCCTTTGTTTTATAAAAATAAGACTGTCGTCCAAATAAATAATAACAAACTTACCGAGAAATGGCTTTGGCACTTCATTCACGAGTCCCATGCATGTGCTCGGTACATTTGTCAAACTGAATGGTATGGCACTCAGACAACCCATTTTGTCTTGAATGCAGTTTACCACTCTTTGCCTTCTTGAATCTAGATTTAGTGATATTTTCTCTTCAAATCTATCTTCGTGAAGTACTTAGCTCCACTCAACCAGTTCATGAAGTCATTCATCCGTGGTAATGGAAATCTATACTTCATAGTAATCTTGTTGATGACTCTCAAGTCCATGCACATACACCATTCTCCATTTTTCTTTGGTGCTAGTACAGATGGCCGCACATGTCATCAAAATTTCTCATATCAAATCCTTGCCCAATAGCTCTTGGAATTGTCTCTTGACCTCCTCATTCTCCATAGGTGTCAACCTATACACTGCCTTGTTCGGCAAGCTTGACTTTGGAATAAAGTCCATGTGATGACTAATACTTTTCATGGGTGGCAATCCATATGGAATAAACTCTTCACCGCATGTGGGTTTTCATACACTCCACTCGCTATACCATCTTGCATGCGCTTGTGAACAAAAGCAAAACAAGCTTTCTCCTTCTTCACCTCTCTTAGAAACTGTTTTCTGAAACCAACAAAACTTTAGGACTGTTGTCCACTTCTTCCCTTTGTCTATAATGAACTCAAAGTATGCTTCCATCCTTCACAAGAGTGTATGTATTGGCCCTACCATCATGTACAACCTTTCTATCAAATTGCCAAGGGCTTCCCAACAATACATGAAAAACATCCATGGGCATGATGTCACACAAAATCTCTCTATATGAATCAATCTGAAAATTCACCAAGCATTGTTCACACAAAATCTTTTTATATGATCATCTTCAACCCAAGATTTTCTACCATCTCGCTAGACACTAAATTGTCCATGCTACCACTATCAACAATAACTTTGCAACACTTACCTCTGGATTTACATACAACTTTGAAAAGATCTTCCTTTCAACTGGTTCATTCTCCTTCTTGGCTGGTTCAGCAGCATTTTCTTCATCACCAGAGCTTGTCCATGTTCCGGTTCTTCTGCGTGAGTGCATGAAGCAACACTCTCCTCATCTACTTGTGCAATATGATTGCTACTTCATTTCTTCTACCATTGTTTTACTGTGCTTTTGGCATTCAAATGATCTATGCTCAACATCTCCACATCTCTAACATGTACACATGAATCCTCTACCACTTCCTTTACCAAAGTAGCCTCTTCCTCTAGAAGGATACCCTTTTTCTCTTGGGGTATTACTGATATTTCTGTTGTGAGAAGTACTTGCTTCTCCTTCATGAACATGTTGCTCTCTACTGGTAGCCCTATGCTGGTTTAAACTGCACAATTTGTCTTAATACTTTTGCCATCTCCTCGCCTCTTCCACCACCTCTGCATCTCTGCCTTCCACACACCTGCTCCGTTTGCCATTTAAATCAGTTTCCAGTGGCAATTGAACATCCAGACTTCAAGTGCTTCATAATACAAGCTCTTTCTTTTTGAAGTATTGCTATTTCACAATTTACAAATAAAATGTGAAATTTACCTGTCAGTGGGATTTCTGGGCTTCAATGGTGCAGCATAGTGGCCACAACTAAGAGGAAAATTCCATAGTATAGAGTGCTTTTTTGGCTTCATTAGCTAGCTTTCCCTGACATGAAGTTGCAGGCTCTCATTTTACATTAGATATTGATAAAGGAAAAATAGGAGTTTGGCCCTGCAGCGGATCAGGAACATTTAAATGTTAATCAAGAGATTTTGAGCTACTCTAGAGGAACATTGTTAGTTTTTGCTTTCTAGATGCTAAAATCAAATGTATATGAATCTGTGAGAGAAGTGGCACTTCCTTATGAAGAACTTCGCTTCCATGTTGTCAAGCACATGCATGTCATTAACAGGACAAACAACTTAATGGGCAGTTCACTAATATTTGCACTTCATTGTTATATATCCTCCTCCATCTTCAATAATAGAATATTGAGACTTGACAATTATAATTTAAGTATGAAATTACCTTTAGTTTCCTTGACTATCAAATCAAAAACAAGGGCACGTGGTAGGCTTGTGCACAAGTTGTTTCCTATTTATAAACAAGGGTTTATATTTTACCCTAATAGTTCTTAAGTTCGAAGGCCATGTACGTGTTTTTAGCCGTAAATTATTTGCAACTTTTTGAAATCACCATCTCTTCCGACTTGCATACATAGAATATGACTCTTTTTCATATAGATTTATATAAAAATTATATTAATATGCATAATCAAATATTAAAAACTGTTGAAATAAATGAAAGCTTTCTTTTATATTTGTATCAATATTATACTAGTATTACATCTCTGTACAATTTGAAGGGCAATACTTGAAAATTACTGTCAGTAAAACATTGTTTGAAATTGACAGCTGTAGGTGGCCGTCAAATTTAAACCCTGAGACTCATCAATCTCCAATAGATTTGACCCCAACTTAATCCGTGTAAACATGTAGACGAATGACAACTGACTTTAGTTTGTGTATCTATTGAATACTGATTGAACTTAGATGTTATTAGCACATTTCTCAAATTTTTATGGCTCTCCAGTGTTGTTATCCCCTTTGTTGTGGGTCAATTTGTGGACCGATAGTGTCTTAATTTTAATTCAATTTTTATAAAATTACAAACATTGTAATTCCTTCACCATTAGAGATACATAGAACATCATAACCGTTCTATTGAGTACTAACACACATCAAAGAGGAATCAAGAAAACATCAGAGTATTTATCATTTTCTGGTGATATAATTTCCCTCACAGTTTTGGCAAATGACCTTTGTGTTATCTTATTCTGAAGTTATTTTCATTTATGGAATTTACCATATTTTGAAAATCGTTGTATCGCAATTTCCATTGTTAGGGGCCTAAGTACTTTTGCATTCGATATACAGTTATACTATATCCATGCATTCATTTCATTAGGTGTTTACATGAATATATGTATGGTTAAATTGCATTGCTGTCCAATCAAATATGTCTCCTCAGATGGCAGATTAAAAATGAATAAAAACCATTCCACCGTTGGCGCCAGATCCCTGCAATGTGAGTACATTGATACATATATGTAACGACCTTCTTTGTTAGATACAATTGAAGGAAAACAAGCCACTAGAGAGAAAAATAAGAGACAAAGACAGACAGAAATTGTTCACGTGCTCCCTCATTACTCATTATTCCTTCTGCTGATTCACTTTCTTACGAAGGATTTTGTTGGAACGCAGTTTCTACTATACAAATTATTCCATAACGTTCCAACAGACATCGGAATATGTAAAGAAATTAATTTCTGCAAACTGAGAAAAATCAAAAACTGCCAGCATGCATGGCATATTTAGTGGTCGCCTGAACAAACTGAAGACAATGATGAAACAGATAGTAGTGGTAATGACATACAAGAAGAAACGTGGTAGTTATGACGTGTTTGAGTGGATCTGACGAGATGCTAGCAGCATATCTAATATTCTAAAAATCAGTTTTGGCATGAAATACTGCATGACACTGAACACAAAAACAACCATTTATCTTCTGTGGAGATTCAGGTCTATGCTGCCCTGCAGATGGCACCTGCTTTCTCTTCATCTGGCGTGCTAAACGCTTCTTGATTGTTGTTTAATGCTGCAATTATCAAAGTGTCTGCCGATTTTATCTCAAGATGAGAATTCAGCTGTGCAATAATATTTGCAGAGAGATTCAATGGAGCTTTGGAAATCACTAAGACTGTTCTTATTTTTATGAGTGATACTGGTGGTGGTCATAGAGCTTATGCAGAAGCCGTTAAAGCAGTCAGTTTGACTAAATCTTTATTGTGTATGACTTTCTTTGATCAAGAATGATTTACAAGCATTTTTTGGTGACAGCCCTCTTGTTTACATTTATGATTTTCTGATACTCATTTGTTTGTTTACTTTTACGATTTGCTGATACTCAGTTTTTGTTTACATTTATGATTTTCTATTACTGATAAATCTAGTTTGTTGGGTTCTTCGATGATATGCAAACTCTTTATGCAACTTAGTACATGAAACCTAGCACTCTGCATATCCAGAAAAAAATGAAAAATTCACAGGTGCTTTTGTTTCAGCTTTTGATTGTTTTTTTTGGTGGGAGCAGAGAAAGTGGTGACAGTTTTTATCTCCTTTCCGGCTTGTTTTGTGCCTTTAGGAACAACTGCTAGTTTTTAACCATAATTATGGATTCCGTGAATTTTATAGTGTTGTAACTATACTTTCTATATTTCAAAGATATACTTGTCTCTGTATAGTTTCCGTAAAGCTGATAATGTCAATTCTTCCACTTCTAAGTAGTTTATCTCTAGGCTTGCTTTGGTGTATTAACCATACTTTCTATTTTTCAAAGATATACTTGTCTCTGTCTAGTTTTCTGTAAAGCTGATGATGTCAATTCTTCCACTTCTTAGTGGTTTATCTCTAGGCTTGCTTTGGGAATCTCACACACCACGCTTGTAAAAATGGATGGTTATTAAGAATTTCTTACATTGTTAATTATAATATACATCTGTTTGTGAGTATCTGGGATGTGATTACTAATTTCCTATTTGATCTGTATGTTATGATTTTGTTCTTTAATGGTGCTGCTACTACTGTTTATCAGGCTTAATTCTTGCTTTGGTTGTCATCTAATATTGAAGGGCACTGTGAGACTCATATTCCAACCTGCAGAAGAAGGGGAGCAGGTGCGGCTCTTATGTCCAAACAAGGTGCACTTGCAGATGCTGAGGCCATTTTTGGAATGCATGTTGATCCTGAATTGCCAATCGGCACCATATCCTCAAGGCCAGGCCCATTATATGCTGCAACAGGTAGGTTTGAAGCAACGATAGATGGCAAAGGCGGGCATGCAGCATTTCCACACATGAATGTAGACCCAGTTGTCGCTGCATGTTTCATAGTTTTGAGTTTGCAGGAGGTCATTTCTCGAGAAACAGATCCTCTTGACAGCCAGGTATGCCACTTTACTCTTGCAAATTTGGTTTCCCGATTTAAAAATAACTAGGCAACTAACATTGGCATTTGATGAAAACCTTGATTGCTCCTATTTGTGTTGTAAATTTTAAGAGTTTACTTAATTAGTTTTCATCATGGTGTTTGACCCTAGTAAGTTTGAGGTCTAGTTGATTTTTATCTAGCATATTTGTAACCTCTATGTCTGTTCTCGTAATTTTCTGCTCCCGGAGAGATTTGTTTCTAGTTAGAGAAGGTGATAATCATATAAGGGCTTGGCGGATAGAATTATTATTTTTATTTCTTTCAATTCTTTGAAGTATGTATAAGGCTTGTTCTACAGCAATACATGTTAAAACCTCTTCTTGAGAGAGGCTGCAAAGTCAAATGAATGTCAAGTACCTCATCAAAGAACTTGGTTGAGTCTTTTGGTGTGAATTTGTTTCTCTAACTAAAAATGACAAGTTCAATTCCTTTGAGGTAAGTTAAAAGCATATATACATACCCGAGTTGAGGAAGTGCAAATTAAATTTGTGCAAATTTTTGCTTCCTTGGCATGACACTTCGTATCAACAACCAAATAGAACCATACGTTGGAAAAGCTAACAAGAACTGTACAAACTAGAAATGGCGAAGGAGAAGCAGTGCAAACTAAAAATTGGGGAACATGCGAGTGTGCAAAATAGAAATGGAAAAAAAGCTATGTGAATTGGAAATGGCAAACATGTGTTGGAAGCACAATGGACTGAGAGGGGGGGGGGGTGAATCATTCCTACAATGATTTTTACTTCAATTACCAAACCATACATTCATCAATTAGATTGTCCATTCAACATTCATAACCATGTGTGCTTATTAAGATATACAACATCAATCACAAGAGCATGAAACAAAGTACACAACACAAGAACACCATATGTAAGTGGAAACCCTCACGGGAAGAAAACTCACCAAACTCTGTTTATATTACTTAAAGCAGAGAGATTTAGTGAAGCATCAACTTCACAAGAGCACCAACCCCTAGTTTAGTAGAGCACCAACCCCTAATTTAGTGAAGCACCAACTCCACAAGGAGGCTACAACCCCCTAGGATGACTAAGCACCAACTCAACCTCCTGAAGATGTTTGATCTCTGATTTTGTTTCTGCCACAACTGATGGAGATCACTTATTCAACTAGTTCATTACTTGTACAAAACAGTTGTTTCCAACAGCCTGAATCTGCATTTGGGCCTCAAGACCACCCAAGAACACCTCAACTATGACATATGACCACTCTATGGAAATTCCAGAACCTGTAGAACACTCCTAAGCAAGCTATACATCATGAAACATTCACCTACTCAAACCACAGCTACTTTTGTTGTCTCCAAAACAAGCTGTCCAAAAATCAGTTTTGCAAACTCAGCTAGTTTGTACACTTGTTGATACTTTCAAGACCTCCAAAAGCATTCACTAGATGCCAAACACACCCTCTTCACTTTCCAGGTGATAGCAAGCATCAACTCATCCATTTGATGCAACTCATTCTTTCAAAGAACAAAAACCTGTCTTGAAATCCAGCATACATACTTCACAAAATGACCTGAAAGACACATCAAATGACCTCGTCAAAACTCAATCCATACATCACTGGAAATATCTCTCGAGTCCTCTTTCCATAACATATTCGAACTCCTTTGAAATCCAAGTGGAAGGCCTTCAACTAGGCCCATCTCTGCAAATTACTTTTTATCTCTTCTAGGACTCAAGAACGACAACTAGCCCAACATGCTCCATCACACAAAAACTCACTTCCAAGCTTAACCAAAGCATGGATCACACTTAGACATAATGTCTAAGCCATAACCAACCTTCACCAAGCTTGATCGGATCAGAAAAATCAACTTACCTCATGAAGCCATTTACACCCTGTTAGATTGAGTATCCTCCAAAATTGACCCTCGAAGATTGATTCATAACTTCTACATAACATATCAAAAACACAATTTTGATATACCATTGGAAAGGTCTCGACTCAACTTCACAACACAACTTGAATGGAGTCCTAACTCCCCCTGTAGCTCCCGAATGTCGGTTTTACTACAAGTCGCTCCAAACTGCCACAAAAACCAGTCCTCATAGATAGGGCAGACTTTGCACTTTTTCATTGCAACCATGATTAGAAACCTTCATGATCATCTAGAGCAACTCTAGGGCTTTCATAAATGGAAATTTAGTTCATACCTCATTTGGCAAATTTCTCCTCAAACTGCAACTCTTCAAAAACAAGCCAATTCAGGCGGGGCCCACATATCACCACATGCTTTATCTTACCTTTCTGGAAAGATGGAAGAGTCCTCTACAACATCCAATCATCACTTTTGAGGAACCAATCAAAATAGGCTCACTATACCTCTTCTTCGCAAGCTAGGGTTTAGTTAGGGTTTCAAACCACTTTACCTTATTAACGATCGTTCATAAAAACGTGATGATCAAACCACCTCATTATTTTTGTAAAAACTTCATAATTGACCTTAGAAGCTATGCCAAAGAGCTCGCATCCCAATTCAAAGCATGCAATTCACAATGAGCATCAAAAGGTCCAACTTTACTCTAAAAACACACTATTACTTACCCGGTTTCACCAAAACTTGCATATCTTCAAAAATATTCAGCATACTAACCTGAAATTTTTCATGAAGCATCATGACAACCTGCTCTAACTGTGCATGCTCACCATATAACCCAAATAGCTCGAAACTCTATAGCCAATCTCATTTGCATGTGCTTACCTACCTGTTTCTCACTGTTTGCTTCCTAAGGACCTCATAGAAGCACCAAACCACTTAATACAAACCTGAAACTCACCATACACCTTAGGTACACTACCACCATGCTGCTACCATGCTCCATCATGGTTGATTTGGTCCAAATCTCACAACTCTAGCCCAGGAATGACCTTACTCAACCATGGCAACTCATGAACTGACCTTGCTGACCTCGTATAGACCCGTATACACTTGAAGCGCACTCTATGGACCATGTATGACATCATGACAACCTCCAACCAACTCTAGAGAGCTCAAACAGTGACTTAGCTCACTCAACCATGCACTAGGACTACACTAGAACTCACCAAACCATTCAATTTTCATACTTGACACTTGAATAGCACATCATGGAGACTCACATGACCACATGACACCCTTTACCATCAATGGGGTTGACATCAATGACAACACAAACACCCAATGGACAACAACAGGAACTGTGCAAACTGAAAATTTCAAACAAGAACTTTGTACTTTTAAAACATTTCAAACACAATTTGTCAAACCAATGATCTTCCATGCTTCCGCTGTGATTTTGCCTTACATTTTCTTTCTTTCATACACAAGGTGTCATGCTCAAAAATCAAAACACTAAGATACCTGTAAAAAGGAGCTATTTTTAATTTTTTTTTAATGTAATAATGTTTGCTGATGTCTAAGCTTGTTGGCACGTGGCCTTGCTTGCACCAATGTAGGTAGTTACGGGAAACAGTTTCCCTAGGTTAAGATTAGGTTTAGCATACCACTGTAAAGGGTTTAGTTTCTTTAGTTAAGGCACAATAATGAAATTCTAGATAAAAGAACCAAGTCAAACGTTTTCTTATAAAAAGCATCCTAAAGTGCTGTTAGATGTTAAATTAATAAAATCCATTGCAAAAAAATTGTAGCTCCTTTTTACGGTTGTTTTAGTGTTTTAATTTTTGTGCACAACACAAGGAGTTCTTCCCACCACAAGGTAGGGCTCGACCTACTCTTATACCAATCTGATCTGTAATCTGGCAGCTTTACTAACTAGCACAATTCTTCACTACAAATTATTCACCCTGATTTATATTTTCTTCTTAACATTACTTAAACATGTAATTCATTTTGCATAAATAACTTACTGTGTTCAACATCAACCACTACAGGAAGGGAAATGCCTTTTATATGCAATCGAACAACTACAGAAGGAAAGGAAATTATTGTAACAAGCAATAACATTGTCGACAAGATAGACAACAGATTTTGGATGGAGAAGCCCTCCAGGAAATAGGGCTTCACAATATAAAAGATCTACTTGTTGCTATATTCACTTTGGTAAAACTTACGATAAGGATTCAAATATATGTTCTCTGTGGAACTTATAGGTTCATGACTCTTGAGACACTACAACAATTACTCAAAAATGCTACTGGACTATGGCACTTACATCTTTGTAATTCTGTAGTCCTACAATAATCCTGTGAATCAGAAATGCTACACGAGACAAGAATTTTTTTCTTCCCTAAGACAGAGAAAAGTGTTCTCTATGGAATGTACTGCTCTGTGATTCCTTGCCAGAGTGCTACATTGATATCCTGTCTCAGATCCACTGATTGGCCTCCACCAAAATCCCCTCTGGAATAGTATACATCAGAGATTAATCTAAGTTTACATACTGTGGAATATTTTCTTGCTGTGATTCTACCATGCTCAGAATGCTACAGTGAATTATTGCCTTCAGCCTAACTTGTCTGTGAAAAGAACTACATGTGTTATAAAGATGTCAGTAGTGGTGAGAATATGTGTGCACCTTGAAACATCACTTTTTAATGCTCTATCACATGTCAACGTTCTAGCTCTTAGATATGAGCAATATGGTATTGAGCTCACAAAGGTTGAACATGGCCCAGCTTTGCATGATATTGTGCTGGTAGGCCATCTTCTTTACAAGTGTTTGCATGGTATTTGTTCACTAGACATTATATGTAAGTGTTCTCATGGTATCGCATCTGCTATATGGTATCATCTTCAGTAGTGTTTTCTTGGTATCACATCTGCTACCACAATGGATATATGTTTATAAGCCGAAATTTATTTATGCAATAGTTTGTTGTTCTACTCTTGCTTTGTCTTCAGAATTTGGTATTTCTCATATCAGCACTTTCAGTCGGCAAGAGTTGCTTGTACAATTTGAGCAGAATTCAGAAAGGTGGTTGATCCTTAAATCTTTTCAAAAATGTTAGTTTACTAGCAATTATTTTCTCTATGATCTAGAGCACAGTCCTTAGTGAAAAAGCACACAAGATAGAAAGAAAGAAAGAAAGAAATTATATTAATGTCCACAAATGACCAAAAGTAGGTCAATGGGACTGAAGGATACAACCATTAGCAATAGAAAGTTCTAGGAAGAGAGAATCCTAGATACAAACCAAAGAAATAAAGTACAAAAGACAAAATAGAGCAGCGTGCCACTACCACAAGTGGCAAAGAAACCAATACAAATAGCAATGAGGGGCGAACAAAAACCCCAAGAGCATGCATCAATGAAGACTGGAGGCAAAACTCATCGAATGTCCGTCTATGCATGAAGTGGAGGAATCATCTGAACCAATATACATAAAAGATTTAAGAGAAATAACAACTTTTATCAGCAACTCTGATGTTAATAATTCTTGGAACACTAACATGTCTTATTTGTGAGATGGCTACATCATAAGCAATTAGCACACATCATTCTTCATCTTGCATTTCTGAGTTTCAGCATTCTATGTTAGTAAGTCAGTAGCTTTTTCTGCATAAATAGAAATTTGCTTTGCCATATTTAGGAAAGAGGAAAACTGATTCAATTCTTTATAAATAAGGTGATATCCATTGGGTTTATTAATGGTGGAGAGGGACACAATGTTATTCCAAGTCAAGTCAAAATTGGAGGATCTTTGCGAAGCTTGACAACAAAAGGCCTCTCTAATCTTAAGAAAAGAGTTAAAGAGGTCAGTTCCTACTCTCTCATCATGGATTCATCATGGATTGAACGTGAACAATTGAAATTACTTTTTCCTTGGTGTTTAGTTTTGAGATTAAACTCATTTTACGTTTGAGATAATCGACAGTTTTGGTTCAGGAAATGAAACATTTTGTGGACTACTTGTAGGTAATTGAAAGCCAAGCTGTTGTTCACAAATGCATGGCTTCTGTAGATTTTTTAGAACACACACCAATATACCCTGCTGTTGAGAATGATGAAATTTTGCATGATCACGTAAAAAAGGTTGGTGCAACCTTGCTTGGTTCAAATAATGTAAAAACTACAAACAAGATAATGGCAGGTGAAGACTTTTCATTCTATCAACAAATTATACCAGGTGTAATGTTTGCAATCGGTGTAAGAGATGGAGAAAATGGGCCAATTCTATCAGTACACTCTCCATTCTTCAGTTTGGACGAAGCTGTACTTCCTATAGGAGCAGCCCTACATTCTGCAATTGCAGAAATGTATTTTGACAAGTATAGGGACAAGGGAAATGGAGTGCCTATTGAAACAAGGCATACTGAATTATAAGTTACTAATATTGCCTTGGTTTCCCTATTTCCATCTTTGAATTTATTTTATTTTTTCATGATAACTAGGGTAGATTATTAAACCTCATGAAAATGCCATATTTTGTAGATACAAAGCCACTTCGCTAGGGTGGATCATTAAACCTCATGAAAATGTTATATTTTCTTGCTATAAAGCAACTTTTCTTTGGATGATGGGTCCATAAAAATTTAGGAGCTATTTGAATGTACAGAGTGTTTTGTAATTGTTAGCATGTAGTATCATTTCCCTACTGTAATTTTTGTGCACGTTGTATATTTATTATTTATCATTAATCTTAGAAATGTTGCTTTAAAGAGGTTCCCTGGACATACTTTATGCTGTAGTCATCCCCATCTTCATTTCTAGATTAATGTTTATTTGCATATTATTCTATAAATATACATTGCATATTGTGAGAAAATTTTGATTACAATACACCATAGACGTGGAAAGTGCTTTTACATTAACAATGCCATATAACTAACATCATATTGCAACTAGGGTTTAGCTATTGTAAATCAATAAATCAGGCCTAATTGCATAAACTAACATTCTTGTTATACTTTATGAGTGTTGGAAAATTGAAATAATTAATTTTTTTGGAGATAATAGGATTTTAGAGTGATACAAATTTTGTCTCAATTTAGGGGACGATTATGAGAACCTAGCAATGGAAAACATATCTAGAAAGAGGCAGAGAAAACTTATAAAAATCAATAGAAACATAGAACCTTGACTAGAATTGTACTTGCTTCTTAATTGGAAAGGTAAAAACTGTACAAGTACAGTTCTAGGAACTATTAGGTAATGTGAAATTGATTTGTTGGTCCATTTAATCTCCTTCTAGTCACCTAAAGTCTTACTCACTTTTCTAGAGTTCACTACGGGTCAACCGAAGTCACTCTTCTTCCTTAAAACCCTAATATTCCCTCAATACCTTGGAAAACCTTAAAAGACGGAGGGAGTCAATGGGGGTTTGTGTTATCCCTTTATTATTATAAGCCCCTAGGATTTTGAACAGTTTAATGAACAACACACCAAATATAATGTGATTAACATGCATTCCAAAGGCAATGCAAGTTTCCATCCATATCTTTTCAAATGCTCTAATCAATGCAACAAGTAAATGCTAAATGTTCCTTTCTAAATGCTTTAAAATATGCTTTTGACACAGGGCTGCTCTTGAAATAAATGAATTACTTGCTATTACAACTTCAACTAATTTTCTCTTATTTGATCATTCTTTGTCCTAAATGCACTAATGCACTTATGTATTTATAGACTTTTGAATTCAAATTAGGACCCTATGGGTGTGCATGCCTACACACAATGGGCAAGAAAACATGACAAAGAAGGATCAAAAGCCTCAAGGAATTTGAAACAATGGCCAAAAGGACCCACAAAAATAATAACAAAACTTGATCTTAAAGCTAGTGACAAAATCAAGGTGTGTTTTTCAATAGATCTATTAACATGTTCAAGCTTAAGGAACTTGTAAAAGCCAAAATGTAGTTTTGTCTCTGGAAACATTGACAACAGAAAACAATGTTACATTCACATTGTTTAAGCATAAGCTTCTCGATATTACACTTAAAGCAATATTAAGGTGTAAGATTCAATTGATAATGCATGCATTATACATTTTAACCTCCTTATATTTGCTTTGAGGACTAAGAAATAGAGAGGCAACCTATGTATGATTTTATTAATATAAAACAACATATTACAAGCAACTTACAAGTTGGTTACGGATGAATGAAAGGGCTGCAATATTTATGGATATTGGACGATGGTACAAACAAGTAGGGGTTTGCACGTGTGCAATAATACTCCAAACGGGAATATAATAAAACAAATACTAATGGTTATAACAATATAACCATAAAACCAAATAATACAAGTCACCATAAGAATAACAACTAAACTACCTAGTAACGATTATATTAACTAAGGTAAAATGCATAATTAACCTAGTAAACTAGTTTTCCTAACATCCCGCCCCCTTAATTTTGCGTTGCCTCAAGGGATGAGGAGAGGAAATCTCTGAACAACTCGAATTTGTCACGTGCAAGTGACTTCGTGAATATATTTGCCCATTGTTCAACTATTGGGCAAAACTAAAATTTTATATTGTGTTTCAAGACATGCTCGTGTATGAAATGAACATGTACCTCAATATGCTTGGTTCTCTCATGAAAAATTGGATTGCGAACAAGTTTGAGAACACCCTCATTAGCAACATACAAGGTGGTGAATTTCTCCTGTGATACTCCAAGTCCCTCTTGTATGCGACATAGCCATATCGCTTTGCAGATAGCTCCACTTGTAGCACAATATTTGGCCTTTGTAGAAAAGCGAGAAACAAAATTTTGTTTCTTGTTTCCCCGTGATAGCGGTCTAGATTCCAAAAGAATACAAATCCAAAAGTGGATTTCTTGTCATCAATATTACCTGCATGATCTGAATCCGAATATCCAGTCAAGAAGAATTGATCATTCTTCTTATACTCTAGACCAAGATCCATAGTACCCTTGAGATATCTCAAGATCCACCTTGTTGCTTTCCAATGAAAAACTTTGGGTTCTGCATGAGCTTCGAAAGATAGCTAATTGCAAAGTTGGTGTCTGGTCTAGTATATGTGAGGTAAATGAGACCCCCAATCAACTATCGATAAAGAGTTGCATTTACCAGAGGAGATGGATGTGAACAAGATAACTGCAGTCTCGTCTTCATGGGTGTAGCAATAGGTGTGCAATCCATCATCCTAAATTTCTCGAGCATTGTCTTGGTATAATTCAATCAAGAAACAAAGATGTGATTCTCCTTCGCCATACTTCCAATCCAAGATAGTAGTACATGAGCCCGAGATTTGTCATGTCGAAAGATCGATTAAGATCTTTCTTCGTTGCATCGATCATCTCCATTGTGCTGCCCGTGATGACTGAATCGTCGACACATACACCAACTATCACAATCTCTCCTCCTTGCCTCTTGAGGTAGATATTTGGATCATATGGATTTCTAACAAATCCATGCTAAACGAGATGCTCATCAATCTTGATGTACCATTTTCGGGTGCATGTTTAAGGCCATACAGAGATTTTTCGAGTCTACATACCTTTGTTTCTTCACCAAGTACGCCAAAACCCTCAAGTTGAGTCATGTAGATCTCCATTTAGAAAGACAATTTTCATGTTCATCTAATGGACGATCCAACCAAACCGAACAACTAGAGCAAAGATCACCCTGATCATTTTGATCTTAGTTGTGGGAGAAAATCTCTCCTCATAGTCTATGCCTTCCTTTTGTGCACACCCCTTTGCTACTAGTCTTGCTTTGTACTTATCAATAATCCCATTTGTTTTGTACTTTGTTTTGAATATCCATCTGCAACCAATGGGTTTCTTCCCAGTGGAAGATCGACAGAGTGTCAGGTGTTGTTTTTCATCACTAAATGATACTTAGCATCCATGGCATCTTTCCAAGATTTTGACTATAGGGCTTCTTGGATAGTAGAGGGCTCAACAAATTCAACAACTCTACTCATCAAAGCAAAGTTTACCTCTTCTCATGCTTTATTACAAGTCTCGTGGTCCAAAGTGGTGGATGTATTCGGTGGAGCATCCAATTTTGCATCTCGAATCATGTTTGTATACCACTTGGGCATACATTGTATTGTTCTCGTGGGTTGTGGTCATGTTTGATCATCACCATCATCCCCATCATCACTGTCATCATTAGTGGGAACATTTGCTTCTATTTTTACAATAGGTGTATTATCTACATCGGTGAGTTTAGAGAGGAGTCTCAGCTTCCTTCTTCTCAAAGAACTCAACATCTCTGCTGGTGTAGACTTTCCTGGTCTTTGGATCCATCAATATGTACCCAAGAGCCTCTTCATTGTAACCAATGAAGATGATTTTTGTGATTTCATATCCAACTTCTTTATGTTTTTCTTGGGTATGTGCATGTTGGCTTTGCACCCGAATACTCTGAGGTGTGTAATGGATGGCTTCGATTCAACCATGCTTCATGTGGTGTTACTCCATCAAGAGCAATCTGTGGGCACTCTGTTAAGCAAATATATTGTTGTCTTTTCTACTTCTTCCCAGAATGTTCTCGCTAATCCAGAATCATCGATCATGCATCGCACCATTTCTAGGATATTATGATTCCTTCTCTCAACAATACCATTCTATTGTGGTGTGTGTGGAGGAGGCATCTGTTGACGAATCCCGTCTAGTGAATTCCCCCTCGATCGAACAAAGAGATCGATATGACGACTAGTCTCGTTCTCTACAACCACTTTGATTTTTAAGTTCTCAAAAGCTTCACTTTTCTTACGGAGACAAATAATCCACAATTTTCTAGAATAATTATCAACAACAAAAAAATATTGACATCCAGAATTAATAGGTTGCATCGACCGTAAAGTTCAATATGAACGAAATTAAGCTTACATGGAGCTCGATAAGTACTTTTCTGGAATGAAGCTCGTGTGTTGTTTTCTGGTAGGCGCGCTTAGGACACATGTCTGTATCCTTCTTGAGAGATGGAAAGCCTCTCACCATATTATACCGGTGAATTGTATTGAGATATTTGAAACTGATGTGACCAATTCTCGATGCCACAAATGTGCAAAGGAAGAATTCTTATCCACTAGTGGTTGATCATCTCCGTGAACAAAATCAAGCTGGAACATACATCCCACATTTGAGGCTTTTGCAACAATTTTCAAGCCTCTAGATTTGTCTCGAATCAAACACACTTTCTTATCGGAATGACTATCAAAATCAATCTTCAAATTATGATCTAGAAGCTGACTAACTGATAGTAAATTCTTTGTTAAGCCAAGGACATATAATACATCTGATAATCTACAATTTCGTGAACCAAGAGGTAGAGAAATGTTCCCAATACCTTGTACCATGTAAGAAGAGTCATCACCTAACGAAACATGGTTTTTCGAAGGTGTGTCCCTCATGGTAGTAAACCAGTCTCTATGCCCGGTCATGTGTTGAGTGGCTCCCGAATCAACGTACCAAACAACACTAGATGACATGGATGGTTCACTAGAATGGGCAAGTGTACAAGAAGTCCTCATCATCTGAATGGTCTTCTTGCTCAGCTACATTTCCTTGTTGATGGGGTTTCTTTCTCTAGTTCCCCTTCTTCTGCCCTTGCTTGTAGTGTGATTTTCCCTATTGTGATTGCTGATTTTGAGGTCTGGAATTGCTTGATGAACCTTTCTTGTATGTATTGAACCAACAATCTTTCAACTCATGTCCTCATTTGCAGATATGACATTTCTTCTTTGGTTTGTACCCTTGCTGATGTTTAGTGCTCGCTGCCCTACGGCTCGTTCATTTGCGATCCGCTAAAGGATGTAACACGGTTCGTGGCTCGCTTATCAACTTGCTTCAAACGATGCAAAACAGGTGGTTCCACACTCGAGATGCCTCTGCTTGGCTCGGTGGATCAACTTGATGTTGACTCAATGAAGAGCTCCAACTTTTCAATGCACGCACCTCCAAAAAGTCTACTAAACTTGGCGATACAACTATAGTTAGTTATAACTAAGTAGGTTAGCTAGATTTAGTTGAGAAACACCTATTGGGGAAAAATATATTTTTAATTTCTGAATTGAGAATCTTGAACCAAATTTTCCGAGAAACAACAAGATTTCCTAGTGCAAGAGGCACCAATGTAAATAAAAATTACTTTACAAACACTTGGAACTAGAAATGGAGATTGCGGGGGATGCAAGGTGGTTCGGGAAGCTACTTAGAGGCAACACGAGGCTCTCTTGGAACGAATTAAATTTCTCCAAAACCTCTTCAACTTGTTGCAGATCCTCCTACAATATTTTTTTCTTACACAAACTCCTCTAACTCAGCTCTGATACCAAATGTTGAGGACTCGAGAAATAGGAGGTAGCTCGTGTATGATTTTATTAATATAAAACAACATATTACAAGCATTTTACAAGCTGATTACAAAATAATGAAAGGGCTGCAATATTTATAGAAGCGGAGGTTGCACATGTGCAATAATACTCCATACGGGAATAATAAAACAAATAAAAAATGGTTATAACAATATAACCATATAACCAAATAATACAAATCACCGTAGTAACAACTAGACTACCCTAGTAACAATATATTAACTAAGGTAATTAATATAGTAAACTAGTTTTAACTAACAATATCTCCACTTTTTATATATTGTTCTAAAACATTACCTCAAAAATTATTAGGGAAGACCTTGAAATAAAAAGTAAACTTTTTTATGGACTCATAATGTTCCACAACCAAGAACAAGTGGTTACACCACCATATTTATGCAAGACTTCAACTAAATAAAAAATTGCTTAGGCATCCGACAAATGCATTTAAAAAAAAGATGGAAATTTAAAAAATCGTCTTTGTACATAGTGGGAATTGATCACTTGAGTTTCTACATACTTAGTCTTTCAAACAAATGCTTACAAACTTCTATACTTAAGAACTTGTAAAAAAAAATTATAAAACTACTATATAACACATACTTGCATATTTAATTAAAAATGCTCAACATACTAGATGTAAGTGTGAAGTTTTGATCTTAAGACCTCTTACCTATGAATATCTTGAAATTCACGAAACCAATTGAAATACGTGCTTTTGATAAATATATTTACCAAACTTAGATATACCCATCGCTTTGTACTATGTGAGAAATTAAATTAGTAGTTGCTCTTGTGGGGTTTCAAAGTGCACATCATGAAATTCAAAGTGTTTAAATTATAACAAGTATAAATTATTCATGTGTTTTGTGAATTTTTTTGAAAAATAACTTTAAATTCAATGCGCATATATCTTTATGATGTTTGATTGAAAAATGTTTACAAATATCTAAATATTGATTGATACAATGTTTACATGTACATGGTTATATGTTATGCATAATATTATGCATTTAATTGCTTTCTTGGAATGCTATATGAATCTTCAGAGGTGTAATTATAATGAGATGAAGAGATTTTTTTATTTTTTGCATCTATATCTTTTTTAAAAAATAAAAAAAAGGTAGAATGAAATTAAAATTTTTGAAAAAAAAGTCTTGAAGAGCATCAATCAACCAAGATTACAATAATCATGAAAGTTACAATTAAAGTGAGTGATAATGATTTTACTATTGGGGCGATAATCCCCGCATTAACTTTTCTAAGAACATGTTTGTAAACAATAAAATCAAAATTGTATGACAAAGCGTCAATTTTGGATTTGATGATTTGAAGTTGATAGAGTAAATATTTTGAGTGTTCCTCAAGGTGTTAATACCCACATTAACTTTTCTAAGAACATGTTTGTAAACAATAACATCAAAATTGTTTGACAAATTGTCAGATTTTTAGATTTGATGATTGGAAGTCGAGTGAATATTTTGAGTGTTCTTCAAGGCGTGAATGGTGAGTTTTGAGTCACCATAACAAAAATATTTTTAAGCTGACTAAGACCCTATATATCATCCCATGAGGCTTGATTATTATCTTATTTAACAAGTTGATCCAATGGTTAATATGGAGAGACTTTAAATATTGAAAGGAGGGAGTGAGACAAGAAGTGGGAGATAGGGGCATTGCCAAGAATAGAGTCCTCCCAACAATTAATGTGTTGGCCATTACCTAGGAGACAAATATCATGTCCTCTATATTACCAAACTTGTAAATTAGATTCCATATGCGAGAGGCGCCTTTGATTGGGGTGATATTTTTAATAAGATCCATCCCTTGAAGTCCTTTACCATATTTGTGAACAAGGATGTACTTCTAAAGTGAAGAGGGAGGAGTTATGAGGGTCTAAACCAATTTGGCTCCAAAAACTATACTCATGTGAAGATTGGATCTAATTCCCAAGATGCCTTGACTTTTGGCTTTGGTAATATTCTTCTAGGTCACTTTGGATGAAATTTCTTTTGGTATCTTATTTTCCCTCTTTCCATGGTAAGTTACGGAAAATTAGTTTGTCAATTTCTTGAAGAATGTAAACATGATCATGGTAAACAATGAGTTGGTAAATGGGAAGAGTAGTAAGGACAAATTTGATGAGAGTAACATGGCTGCCAAGGAGAGCCATCCATTGTTATAATCATGTGAATTATCTTGTCTATTTTTTCCATAAGACTATTCCAACAGTTCACATGTTTCATTTTAAAACTATAGGGGCCTCAAGGTAACAAAAGGGGCCATCTCTACCATGAAGGAATTGAAGAATTTATGAGAATCTTCAAATCTCAAACAAAGAGGAGGTGGAGGTGTAGAATATGATTTTATTGTGTTAAGTTTGACACGAAGCTTCCAAGAAAGAGTCCAAGATAGCTTTGAAACTTTTGACATTGGATTTACTAGCTTCACCAAGAATAATGGTATCATCAACAAATTGAGCATGGATAGCATCCTTGACTCCTTGAGTAGCCTTTATCCTAGATAAGTGTTGGTCATGTCTATTTGATGAGAGAGACCTTCCAAGATGTTCAATGAATATGAGGTAAAGATAAGGAGAAAGGGGCATCCTTGTCAAGACCTCTAGTAGCCTTGAAGAATTTGGATGGGGATCCATTAACCAAGGGGGCGATCTAGGGATATTTGATGCAGTAGTGGACCCAATTAAAAATCAATGGGAACCCCATTTTTCTCATGATGTGAAGGATAAATATGTGGTCAATCTATTAAAAGCATTAGACATAACCAACTTATTAATCGTGTTCTTCTTGTTTTGATTTTCACAAGAATGTAAGGATTCATGAACTATAATATTGTCGTAGATTTACTTTCCTGGGATGAAGCCACCTTACTCTTCACCAATAATTTTTTTTGATGAATTTCTTAATTATGTTGGAAATGATCTTGGAAGAGATCTTTTAGGAAAAATTGCATAGAGATGTCAATCTAACTCTATCAAAGCTTAACATATTTTTGTCTATAGGAATCAAGGCAAGAAAGGTAGAATTAATAGAACCCAAAATCATACCTCTCTTATCGATGTATTCAACCATGATAAAAGATCTTGGCCGATGAGATCAAAGAATTACTAGAAGTATTTATTGGTGAAGCCATCATGACTAGAAAGACTTGTCTTTAGGGAGTTTATTCGCTACCTCTTGAAGCTCAACCATGGATATAGCTTGGCAAAATAATTTCTTTAAGGTCCTCTTGAAGCATGTGGGGGATGAAATTCAAAAGAGATTCTTGGGCTAGAATATCACCATCTTTAACATGAAAGAGATTTTCAAAGTTTTAGGCAGAAAAATTCTTGATTTCCTTGGGAACATTAGTTGAAGAGATATGAAATTTTAATTTCTTTAATCATGTTTTTGTTGTATCTTTTTGGGCTTTAAAGTCCAAAAATTTGGTATTGGAGTCTCCTTAAGCCATAACATTATGGATTTGAGTATCCACTTTTTTCTTCCATGCAAGAAAGATGATTCAATTTGTGGAGGATGATTACCCTTTTTTCAAACAGTTTAGTAGTAGGTGTAAAGTTATCAACAATAGTTTCAATTCACTCCAAAGTTGGAGGATAAGTTTATTGAGTTGTCTTGAATGGATCATTGTTGAATCAAGCTCTAGTGCCTTTCTTTAAGCGGTGAATTTTGAGGTTATAGAGTTATTGGGGATTGGAGGGAGGGCACCAAACATTCCAACCACCTTCAACCAAGATTTTAAAACCATCTTGTGATAACTAAGAAGCATCGTATTTGAAAGGATAGGCCCTTTCCTACGATGATCTTGGTAATCGAGGATGATAGGTTTGTGATTTTGAAGCTATGCAAGACAAGAGTGTAGTCTTTGTCTATGATGATATTAGGAGGTTTAATTATTTCAAACATTTCCAAAATAGAGTTCCAATGTGGTTTCTTTTGATCGGGAGTGTTGGGAGCATATACATTCAAGAAAGTAAAGTGGAGTTTAGAGTGAGATTGGAAAAGGATAGAAATTCAATGTTCGCCTTTCTAGTGATTTGGGAAGGATACCAATCGGTAAGAATGTCTCTATTAGGAGTAATATGTTAGTGTTCAATAGGTTAGCAATATTCATGTGGGTTAAAAAATATTTATAATAGTTAGGAGTGTAAAATATATTATATAGAATTATATATTGTGTGTGAGAAAACTATGTAAGTGATTTGTAATAATAACTCATGTATTTATTCGAGAATGAGTAATTTTTGGTGAGTGATGTTCGGACATCGAGTGATTCATGGAGATTATGATATGCCAATTTCCTAATGTTAAAAGAAACTAAAACTCTATATATTATGTATCCTCCATATTGTAATCAATCTCAAATACATTGAATCAATAACATAAGTATTTTGTGTTATTTTGTCCAAATAATGCCATTTGGTATCAAGAGCGAGGTTTGTTACAATGGAGGCATAATTTAATTTGTAGGGGTATTATTATTTATAATTGCTCCAAGTGATAATAGAAAATAATCTATGAAGAGCTATCGAGTAGGTTATTTAAATTTGTATGTGGTAGTTTTGTGTGCTATTTGTCAATTTTTTGAGGTATGCTAATAGAGTGTTTTGCTTAGATGTGTGGGTTGTGAATTGAGGGATTCACATGGATATACATATCTCGAGTCTCGGCTCAAAAATAATGACTATGAATAATACTACAATTCACTTGTTTCTATCATGTATTATCAAGAATAAGTTTAACAAACTTTGCATTTTTACATGCCGTTTCAAAAGGTACAACAATCAATACTTTGTCTTTGAAACTAATTGGAGAAACAATGTAGTGGAGCACTAGTTTATGGTGGAAGAGATTGGAAGAAGTGCACAATATTGACTTATTCAAACAAAACCATTATTATTTGCACCAAAATCCTCACTTTTAGACCTCACACATCACAGGATTTTGTAGAAGTTTTCTTGATTTTATTTTTGCATCCACATTAGATTTCCATTTTACATTGCATCAGCCTCCAGTTTGCATTTACAAAGTCTTATATCTATTGATGTCCACATTTTTCACTCTTCATAAGAAAGTAAATCGTCATTCACTTGAGGTATTCAATATCAACTCAATAAAATCTTTCAATTTTCCAAATACTTGTGTTATCCTATGCCAAATACGGATAGGTGATGTTATTATATGTAGATGTGTGAAGTTATGTGAAGAACTGTGGATGTGAATCTTCGTGGGAGGCATTTAATCTTGTTACCACCTTTGTCACGATCTTTGTTGTTGTTTGCTAACCACATACAAATTTATTTGGACAACCATCTATCAAGGAAGATTTACATTCATTTACATATTTGGTAAACCCAAATCTACCTGCAAGCTGCTACATGTTTCCTCAAGGTTAATCCTTACACACTTTTCGAAAATTCCATGTCATGTCTAAATAAATATATTTGTTTCAAAAGAGTCATTGTTTTGTATTCTTTGTATTGTAGTCCAATTGTCTTTAAGTGGTTCATCTATAATGGTGTTCAAAAATAATATGTCTTGGTTTTTAGTTATTTTTCAAAATAGTGGTCGACATATTGTTAAGAATGCAATATTTGAAACCCTTCATTCATTAAACAAATGAAGAAGTTGTAATGTTTATAGACATTGAACAACAATAACAACATCCACGGGAAGTGGATCAAATAATCTAACTATGGCAAATATGCAGAAATAACATATTGCCCCTAACTAATCACATCTGGGAACAATAAACTAACAATAGAATAACCCCACTAAACTAGGGATGTGACAACTAAGTAATAACTAACTAACAACTAAGTTAAAGTAATAAAATTTAATTACTTTAACTTTACAACTAAGTGTATTCCTAACCCCCATTCCCCCCCTTAATTCATCATGGTCTCAAGTGAATAGGAGAGAAAAATTCTTGAACCTAGGAAAAATAATTACATAATATGTTTACATGAGGCAAACATTTATTAGCACACACATGCTAAAAGAAACCTATTCTAAGGTGAATGAAATAACTTTATCATTCCCCCTTAATTCAGTATGGTATCTCTGGATCTCATCTGAATAGGAGTAGTTAGATGAAGGTGCTTCCTCTGAAGGGTGTGCAAGAGATGGAATAGGATCAAGAATTGTCTTTGGATGTCTGGAACCTTTTTTGGGTTGGCACGTGTGCTCGAAAAAAAAACTAGTAGTTCTAAAAATTTTGAGAACCTCTGTTGGGTTGGCTTGTAGATCAAAATTGGCATTGGCACAAAAAATACCCTCCATTCACTTTTCTCTAATCCGTAAGGAATACCACTATTTGAACGATCAATGAAGAATTTGCAAGTCTTTCATATTTTCCCCTAAATTATGAGTGAAAATCAAGAAAAATAGCTTAGTGGAATGAAAAAAGGTTTTGTGGCACTTTATAATTGTAGTGTATTTACAATTATGTCTCTTCTTTTGTGGAAAAATTCCCTTTTGGGATACATTGTGAGTACAAAATTGTAATTTTTACTTGGTTTTACACTTATTTCAACTTTTGAAATGTTTTCAAAAAAATATGTCCACCAAAATCTCCCTAAATTAGCTCCATCAGTCCGTATCGAATCTAGAATTTTACAAAAAGTTTCGTACTTTTTTTCTGAACGGAAAGAAAGTTATGGCAGTTTGAGTGAAGGCTACTTTTTATGCAAAAAAGGTCTCCTGTGAGGCAATTTTTTTGTTTTTGGGCTCTTTGGTCTCTTTTCTTTACAAAATTGTCTCGAAATCGAGTTTTAGATCAATTGAGAGATTTTTTTTAATTTTTTTTTTCGCCCAATTAGTGTTTTCTTGCTAAATTTAGTGTGAGGTTTAGTTATAACTAGGCGACTTAGTTGTGGTTCTGGACTGCTATCTTTGGCGGAATTTCTATCTTTGCCTCCAAATTTTTAATAGCAAAATTGAATAGTTTTTTATTTGTCAGGGGGTCGACCTCATAACCTCCATTCCCCAATACTGTTAGGCTAACCAACTAAGCACATTATGCATTTGCCATATGAATTGGAGAAAAATAAATTTAAAGACACTTAAAAATGCCCTAAATGTGACTTGGCAACACCCAAAATTATCCACGTGGCTTGATGGAGGCTTAGTGGTTTAGGGTTGCCTCCCAATAAACTAGATCCGAGTCACTTTGGCCACTTTTTTATTTTATTCTCCCCGCTTTTTCTTTGTTTGGACCGCTGTTGTTATCTAATCTTCACTATTTTTTATGTTCGATGTTGTTTTGTTTGTAGGAGCGATGTGAAGAGGAGCAAGCTAGATTTTTAGCTCGGTGTTGTGCAGGTTAGCTTGCCCCAATAATGTGTGGAAAGGTGTCATTTGGTGTTTAGGAGTAGGTCCACGTAGTTATAACTGCTGGTGCATTTTGGAGGAGTAGGGTCGATGTAGGTGTGCATGTCTAGCTTGACCGGGAGGAACTCGCCATTTGGTCTCGCTTGAGTTGAATCAACATTGCTTTGGCATGGGAGCACTGTTGTGTTGGAGGTTTCGCAGGGACGGAGGAAACATCCCCGAGCGTGCCAAACTGATATGTGCAAAGCCCCAACTCGGACGTGGCTTATGCTTGGTTTTGAAATAGGGGTCTATATGGTCGATGGAGGTTTGTTCAATGGTTAGTGCTTAGCAGGATCCACTTGATGTAAGAACTCGACCCAAGAATGTTTAACACCAATGCAAACCTTCAACTCAGTTGTAAATCACAATAGCTCAATGGTGTGAAACACATAACTCGCCCCAACTCTCCAAGGGTCAATACAAATTACCCAATGGTTCTGTACAACTTATGAATGCACTTCTAGCCTCATCTTGAATGCAAAGCTTGCCTATCTTAATGAAGCTCGATTGCGCAATTAGAGTCTATGACCTAACTTGCCTTGATTATTTTTACACAACCCGATGAAGAAATTTGTGTGGATGTAATGAGAACAACTCGATGTGGAGCTCAATATCTTTTGTGCAATGAACTCGGTTGGCTCTGCAACTTGGATCCAAACTATGCACAACTAGCTCGGTCCACCAAGAAGTCTGCCAAATTTGGCAATATAACTAGTTTTACCTGTAACTATCCACTTGTAGATTTAGAGGAAAAACCCCTTATAGGAATTTTTTTTTTAATCTACATATTTTCTTCTACTGCAAATGAATCTGAGATCTTTGCATATCTGCTAGGGGTGATGGATGCTTGGAACAGGTTGGGAATGGGCTAAGAGGCTCTATGGCTCTCCAATGCATGAACTTCCTCAGTGTTGTGAATCCTTCTACAAACTATTTTCTTTCCTCCTTGGAGATTTAGGGATCCTCATAGTAGCACAAAAGTTGGGATTAACCAACTCTGATACCAAATGTTAAGAATGCAATATCTGGAAACCCTTCATTCATTAAACAAATGAAGAAGTTGCAATGTTTATAGACATTGAACAACAATAACAACATCCACGAGAAGTGGATCAAATAATCAAACTATGTAAAATATGTAGAAATAATCTAACTAATCACATCCAGAACATAAACTAATAATATAATAGCCCCCATTAAACTAGGGATGTGACAACTAAGTAACAACTAACTAATAACTAACTAAGTTAAAGTAATAAAATTTAATTACTTTAACTTTACAACTTAGTATACGATGAATTAACCTAAGTTTATTCCTAACAATAGTAGTTGATGTCCAAGTATTTAATGGTTGAGTATGTAGTTCTTTCCATTATAATAGAGTCTTTTGGGATTTTTGGTTTTGTATACAAATGTTTAGTGTTTTAATTTGTGTCAAAAGTAAAAATTTAATTACCTTTTATATGTTACCTTCATTTAAGTATTATTTTTGAAATCATAGGTCGTTAATTGTCAATCAAGTGGAAGTAAGTCGGTATCAAAGTGTTCTTATTGTTGGACCCTTATCATCTGTCATATATGTTTTCATTTATGTCAAAGTTGCATTGATGGAAAGGGTATTTGATATCAAACGACATTGATGGCAAAAGGATCAATTGGTAAAGTGAGCAAGTGAGAAAAATGAAGGTTGATTGGTAGTGTCAACTCACATAGGCTTTAGGATGGTAAAGGATAAGTTCTAAGGGACTTAATCAGCTTTTGTACAAGCCGCAAACATAAGAAAGTAGCCACCAAGTCTCGGAGAGGCCGCAGAACTTTAAAAGAAGTCGTGGAAGCTTAGTGAAGGCCGCAGGTAAAGGAATGAAGCTGCAAAGCAAAAGAAGGCAAAGGACGAGCCCTAGATAAGAAATATGAAGATACAAGTGTGAAGGAGGAGCCACACAAGCAAGGATGGAATGAAAGCAAAACCGCAGAAGTAAGGGAAGTTCGAGGAAGCCGTAGAGAACTATAAAAGAGCAAGGATTGGAGATAGCCGGAAAAACTATAGAAGCCACACATAAAATAAAATAATCACGAACATGGAAGAAAGCCGCAGGAAGGCAACAGACAAAGAGGAAAGCCAGGAAAGCTTGAAAGCAAAGAAAAAAAAAATTCAGATGACTAAAAATCCACCAAGAAAGAAGAAATGTTGCATAGATCAAAGGATAGAGCCGCGATACAAAGGAAAATGTCAAAGAATCTTATAAAAGCTGCATATTGAACAAGATGGATTGACAGGGCTCGAGGACAATCAAATGGAGTTAAACATGGACAAGTGAGATTTTGTTCTCCAAAATTGATGGTGATTCGATTGTCTGGTGATTGTGGTTGAGCATACGACTTGAGCTCCATGAAGAATGAAGAAATCTACAAGTTCTTTGTCCACATTTAATGCTCATTGACTTTGTGGAAATATAGTTGCAGTTCTCTATGTGATTCCTGATTTCAAGGAAAAATTAAATATCAAAGAAGAAAATGGCTCGCTCATCTTGATCACGTTGAAATCCTAGAAAGATGAGAAATCTATTTTTAGGTATCGGCTCATAAATATTTTCTAGTGAATGCATAGAAAAAGGTGAAATCAAGCCAAATATAGCAAGAGAAAAATATGAGTTAGTTGTATTCATTTAATGGACCATATTTTCAGGCGAAAAAGTAGGAAAGGGTGCATGAACACTCTAATCAAGAAGTGGGAATGGGTCGATTGTCTATATAAAGGAAATTTGATGTTTCAATAAATGTAGTTTTCAAGTAAGAAGATGATGCATTCAAGATAAAGAGCTACAAAAAGAAAAGAGAGAGAAAGGAGTAGAGAAGACAAATGAAGTAAAGAAGATATATCAAATGAGAAGAGCATCAATGTGATAGATTGATTGAGCAAGAGGGGTCGATTCAAATGAGAAGAAGAGAGTGAAAGAGAGAACACAAACATATATATAAAAAGTGATCATAATCTATTGTGTAAGCAATTTTTGTAGCTAGATGATCAAAATTTGTATGTAAAATAAGTCTAAGTTGTAGCTTAGCATTTTTAGGGGTTGCAGCCTCCTTGTGGGTAGGTGCCTGCAAAAGATCAATTTTAGCTGATTAAATTAGGGTTTGTTCTCCTTGCAAGTTGGTGCTTGCTAAAATTTCGTTGGTGCTTGCTCGAAAATCTTTGAGTGGGTGCTTGAAGAAAAGTGGGTCTTCACAGTGGGTGCTCAACCAAAACCATTGTAAGTTTGAATTGGTGTTCCTAATAAAGCCTTGGTTTCAAGTGGGTTTTTCTCCCAAAAGGGTTTCCCACTATAAATTTTGTGTTCAACATTTTTTTGTTTGATATATGTTTGACAAAATGCACATGATATAATAACTACTCAAATTTAAGAAATTGTGGATTAAGTATAACTCTAGAAATTAATTTTAATCCACATTGATTCACCCCCTCTTAGTGCTTGTGATCTCTAACAATTGGTATCGAGCGAGTCCTTCTAGCTTTAACATCTTCAAGGAGATCCTCTTTTCACAAGCATGGCAACAAATCAGGCACAAGGTGGTTTATCACTTGTCAAGATCACCTCTCTTCACTAGAACAAATTATGCATTCTGGAGAATAAGGATGAAAACATATCTAATGTCACTTGGTTTTGATATCTAGGAATGCGTTGAGAAAGGATATAATCCTCTAGCCACGCCAATCACTTCTTCAATGGATAAAGCAGAATATGAATGCAACTCAAGGGCCATGAATGCCATCCTATGTGGCTTGACTGAAACAAATTTGTGAAAGTTATGCATTGCACAACATCAAGAAAGGAATTTGGACCAAACTTTAGAGTATTTATGAAGGAGATGAAAAGGTCAAGTTAGCAAAATTACAGACCTACAGAGCTCAGTTTGAGAATCTGAAGATGAAGGATGATGAGAGCATAGTGGCCTACATGCAAAGAATAGATGAAGTAATAAACATGATCAGAGGCCTAGGTGAGAAACTAGAAGAATCCATCATAGTCCAAAAGATTCTGAGATCTCTAACTAAAAATATGATGCAAAGGTTTCAGCTATAGAAGAAGCCAAAGATATGAAGACTCTCACTATGGATGAATTACAAGCACTCTTTCAGCATACAAGATGAGAACTATTGGATCCAAGACCACCAAGAAAGAAGTAGCATTCAAGGTCAAGAAAGAAACCCAGTCCAAGCAAGAAGAAGAAGAAGAATCAATTTCAGAGGATGAGTTAGATGATGAAAATATTGAAGCAATGTTCGTAAGAAGACTAAAAAGAGGTTCAGGTAAGTATAAAGGAAAACTCCCTTTCAAATGCTTTGCATGTGGACAAGTAGGTCATTTTTTAAAATGTCCAAACAAAAATAAAGAAGCTCAGTTTGAACATGAAGAGGATAATCATAAAAACAACAAGAGAGAAATTGATATAAAAAGAAAAATAGCAAGAAGAAGTTCTTTAAGAACAAAAGGAACTTCTATTCAAAAGAAGAATCAAGTGAATCTGATTCAAGAAACCAGAAAACTCTAAAATGAAAATGATGAAGATCAGTCTGAATGCTTTTTTATGGCCATGGATGCCCTGAAGAATGTAGCTCAAAAGGAAAGAATACAATTGACTTTGAAGACTCTGATGAAGAAGAAGTTGAAGTAAATCTTGAAGCTGAATTAGTATGTGCTCTTGAAGAATTAAAATTGTGTAGAAGAAAGAATCAAAAGATGAGATGCACATTAAAATATTATGAAGAACAAATCCACATCTTTGAGGAAAGACAATCTCTAAAAGAAGAAGAAGAGGCTAATGAACTCAAAGAGCTTGAGACTCAGCTGGAAAAGATCTCAAACTCTTACAAATCAAAGGAGGATGAATGCACAAAATTGAACTCATAACTGGAGCGACTAAAAATTTGAGATGGAACAAATGACCAACAAGTTGATTATGTATGAAAAACTAGAGAAGAGTTCAAATGTTTTGACTAGTATACTAAGTGGCCAACGTGATACAAATGATAAGTCTGGGATTGGTTTCAAGGAAGAAAGTAAGGAAAAGGAGCTCTGCAAAGAATAAAGGAAACAAGACTACATCAACTTTCAAGCACATCTTCTACTTGTAAATAAAGAGTTCAAAAATCCACCAAGAGAAGGACTACTACTCCTAGAATCTCCTATGTTATGAGGTACACACATTCTTTCTATGGTTATTGTTATTCATGTAATCAGTTTGACATAAGGCTGCTAAGTGTAGAAAATTCTCTAGAGGCTATAGAAAGAAACTTTGGCCCATCTTACACTAGATTAAACTATAATGATGTTCACTACAACTATTACAAGAAAATAAATGAGGCATCAACAAGTAAACAAGAACCCCCTAAACAAGAGAAATGGGTGTATGTTGTAAAGAAAGATGCAAACAAAAGGGAAAGAGTCTTTCTCAGTAGTGCAAACCACATTCCATGTGCAAAATGAAGATAAAATATGGTATCTAGATAGTGGATGCTCTAGCCATATGACTAGGTGACAAAAGAAAATTCATTTCACTATCAAACAATGCATCGGTGTGTGAGATTTGGTGATAACAATTCAACCAAATATAGTTGGAAAAGGAACTTTGAGTCTAGATAATGGAAAGACCATCACTAAAATGTTTTATATGTTGAAGGCCTCAAGCACAATTTGTTAAGTGTGAGTCAAATGTGCAAAAGGGGATACAATCTGATCTTTCATGACAAAGGTTGTGATATCATAAATGGAAAAATAGAAAGAAAGTTGCAAAATCCAAAAGGACAAAGAACAACATGTATGTGCTAAATGAAATAAACAATGAAAAATGTTTCACAAGTAAGGTTGATCACAACTGGCTATGGCACATAAACTTGGACACGTGAGCTTTGAGAATTTGTAAAACTTAGTGCTAAAGGGTGTGTAAAACATATGCCAAAAATTGTAAAACCAACAGATACACTTTGCAAAGCATGCCTACATGGTAAACAAACAAGAAGATCATTCAAGTCAAGGAATACTCTACAACCAGACCTCTGGAGTTGATTCATACAGATCTCTGTGGTCCCACCAGAACTAAAAGTATACAAGGTGAAGTGTATTTCATGTTGCTAATAGATGATTACACCAAAATGACATGGGTAGCATGTTTAAAGAAAAATTCAGAAGCCTTAGATAGATTCAAGAAATTCAAGGCACTTGGTGGAGAATGAGAAGAACAAAAAGATCAAATGCTTAAGATCAGACAGAGGTGAAGAATTTTGGTCTAATGAATTCGATGAATTTTGTGAAGAACATGGAATTAGAAGACAATTCTCAACCACTAAAACACCTCAAAAAAATGGAGTTGTTGAAAGGAAGAACAGACTATGCAAGAAATGAAATGGCAAGAACAATGTTGAATGAATCCAAATTACCAGAAATATTGGAGTGAAGCGGTATACACCATGGTGTACATTTTAAATAGAGCTCAATTAAGAGTAAATAGTGACAAGACACCTTATGAATTATGGAAGAACAAGCCTACAAATGTGAAACATATAAGAGTTTTTGGAAGCAAATGCTACATCAAAAGAGATGAAGAAACTTGGGAAAATTCGACTCTAGGTGTGATGAAGGCATATTCCTTGATACTTAACAATCAACACGGCTTACATGTGCTACAATAAGAGGTTACAAAAAATTGTTGAAAGCACAAATGTGAAGGTGGATGAATCTCCCAAATCCAACACTCAACAAATAACAATAATGAAGAACAAGAAGATGATGAGGAAATGGATAGTCCGTGAAGAAGAAGCAGATGAAGAAGAAGAAAGGAAAGACACTAAGGCACCCTCAAGGCAAGTCAAAAGGACCATCCAACAAATCAGATCATTGGAAATAAAGAAGGTGACATTCTAACAAGAAGAAGGCTAAGAGATCAGAAAATCATGAAGATATAACACTCCTATCCATGATAGAACCCAAAAGCATTGTAGAAGCAAGTAAGGATCAACATTGGGTAGATGCAATGAATGAAGAACTTGATCAAATTGAAAAGAATGAAACATGGGAGCTTGTACCCAGACCAAAGAAAAAAAAATGTGATTGGAACAAAGTGGGTCTTTAGAAAATAAGTTGAATGAAAAAGGAGAAGTAACTAAGAAACAAGGCTAGACTTGTGTGCAAAGGATATGCAAAATGGAAGGAATCAACTTTGATGAAACATTTGCACCAGTGGCAAGGATGGAAGCAATAAGACTGTTCTTAGCTTACGTGGCTTACAAGAAGATAAGAGTATTCCAGATGGATGTGAAATCAGCCTTCCTCAATGGTTTTCTGAATGAAGAGGTATATATTGAACAACCTGATGGATTTTCACTAACTGAAGATAAAGATTATGTGTGCAGGTTGAAAAAGGCATTATATGGACTAAAACAAGCCCTAGAGCTTGGTACAACATATTGGACTCATACCTCATTGAGAAAGGGTTTAAAAAAGGTGTTGTTGATAATAATCTCTACATCAAGGAAGAAGGAGATCATCTACTTATAGTCATTGTGTATGTGGATGATATCATTTTTGGAGGAGATATGATGATAAATGACATATGAATTTGTTGATATAATGAAAGAAGAATTTGAAATGTCCATGCTAGGAGATCTTTCTTTCTTTTCTGGGCTTACAAATCAATCAATCAGATCAAGGTATCTTCATATCCCAAACCAAGTATATTAAAGAAATGTTGAAAAGGTTTAGATGGAAGATTGCAGACCTATAGAACACCAATGGAAGTTGGATGCAAGCTGAGAAGAGAGGATAACTCACCAAAAGTAGACAAAACTCTATATAGATCCATGATAGGAAGTCTACTTTACTCCATGCATCAAGACCTGACATCATGCAGGTGGTAGGGTCTAGTTGGAAGATTTCAAGAAGATCCAAGGAACACACTTCAAGGTGGTCAAGAGAATTTAAGATACCTCATGGGAACACTTGAATATGGACTTTGGTACCCCAAAAGTAATGACTTCAGCATAAAAGCATATACATAGATGTTGATTGGGCAGAAGTGTTGATGACATGAAGAGTACAAGCATGGAGCATTCTTTGTTGGAAATTGTTTAGTCTCTTGGTTGAGCAAGAAGCAATCATCAGTGACACTCTCAACATGTGAAGCAGAATATATAGTTTGCAATGTGTTGTACACTCAAGTTTTGTGGATGAAGCAAACATTGGAGGATTACAAGGTAAAATATGAAAGTCCAATTCCCTTGTTTTGTGATAGCACAAGTGTAATAAGTGTCTCTAAGAACCCTATGTTCCACTCAAAGACCAAACATATTCCAATTAGATATCATTTCTTGAGGGAACAAGTGAATGAAAAGAAAATCAGTCTAGAATATGTGAGCACAAAAGAAGAACTTGCAGATATCATGACCAAGCCACTACCAAAGGCTACTTTTGAGCACTTAAGGAATGAATTGGGGGTCATTCCTAATCCCACCAACAACTAGAAGGTGTAAAGACAAGGTGAGGGAGCATTCTTAGGTAATATCAGCTCTAAATAATGCCAAATAATATTTTTGACAAGGGGATAGTTTGCTAGCTCAAGATTTATCAAAGTATGCATCAACTCAGGGGGAGCATTTTCACGGAGAAAATCAACATATGGATCAAAATGTGTGCCAAGGGGGAGATTCAAGGTAGAACCCACAAGATGTTGCTTTTTCCTACATTTTCATCTTTATGTGGCATAATGGCCCTTTTTCATTGTTGTCAAAGGGGAGAAAATCTCAAGTCAGAAACCAACTAGTAATAACAGAAGGGGAGAGAAGCTGAAAATAGAAATCCACCAAGGGAGAGTTACAAAGTGTTTTCGAAACTAGGTATGCAAGTATCATTTTTCCATCAAAAGGTTATAGGTTTATACAGTATTGAAGTGATGAGGTGTTGCCATCAATGAAAAAGGGGAGATTGTTGGACCTTTGTCATTTTCATATGTGTTGTCATTGATGTCAAGTTACATTGATGGAAAAAGTATTTGATGTCAAGCGACATTGATGGAAAAAATGATTAATTGGTAAAGTGAGCAAGTGAGAAAGATGAAGGTTGATTGGTAGTGTCATCTCACAGAGGCTTCAGGATGATCAAGGATAAGTTCTAAGGGACTTAATCATCTTTTTGGAAAGCCACGTGACATAAGCGGGAAAGGAATAGTAGCCAGTAGCCTTAAAGTCTGCAGGAGGCCGCGAAAACTCTGAAGAAGCATGAAAGCTTAGTGAAGGTCATGGGTAAAGGAATGAAGCCATGCAAAGAAAAAAGAAGCCAAAGGATGAGCCACATAATGAGAAAGGTGAAGCCACAAATGTGAAGGAAGAGTCATGCAAGCAAGGATGGACTAAAGGAAAATTTCATAAGGGAAGTTTGAAGGAAGCCGTGAAGAACTAGAAAAGTTGTAGAGAACTATAAAAGATGCGAAGGAATGGAGATAGCCACATAAAAACTATAAAAGCCACACATAAAAGAAAATAATCATGGACATGGGACAAAGCCATGGAAGGCAACGGACAAGGAGGAAAGCCACGTAACATTGTAAAATCCGCGAGAAGAAAAGAAAATCCGCGGATGACTAAAAAGCCACTGAAAGAAGAAAAAGTGCCGCAGATCAAAGGAAAAGTGCGCGATACAAAGGAAAATGTCAAAGAAGCTTATAAAAGTCATAGATTGAACAAATATGAACTTGGACAGGGCTCGAGGACAATCAAATGGAGTTAAACATGGACAAGTGAGATTTTGTTCTCCAAAATCGATGGTGATTCGATTGTTTGGTGATTACATTGAGCATACGACTTGAGCTCCATGAAGAATGAAGAAATCTATAGTTCCAGCTGTCTACATTTAATGCTCATTGACTTTGTGGAAATACAGTTGCAGTTCTCTATGGATTCCTAATTTCAAGGTAGAATTAAATATCAAAAAGAAAATGGCTCTCATCTTGATCACATTGGAAATCCTAGAAATATGAGAAATCTATTTTTAGGTATCACTAATAAATATTTTCTAGTGAATGCATAGAAAAAGGTGAAATCAATCCAAATATAGCAAGAGAAAAATATGGAGTTAGTTGTATTCATTTAATGAACCATATTTTAGGTGACAAAGTAGGAAAGAGTGCATGACATGCTAAAGGAAGTGATGGAATGGGTCAATTGTGTATAAAGAGAAATTCGATACCAAAACGTGTGTTTTCTCAAAATGAAATAATGCACAATGCATTTAAGATAAAAGGAGTTTCTCAAGAAAAGAAGAGAAAGGAGAGAGAGATAAAAAAAAATGAGTAAAGAAGATATATTACATGAAGAAAATAAGAATCAATGAGAAGAGCATCAGAAGATTTGATTGAGCAAGAGAGATCAAATCAAATGAGTAGAAGAGAGTGAAAAGAGAACACAAACATATATACAAAAAGTGATCATAATCTATTTTGTAAGCAATTTTTGTAGCTAGATGATCAAAATTTGTATGTAAAATAAGTCTAAGTTGTAGCTTATCATTTTAGGGGGTTGTAGCCTCCTTGTGGGGTAGGTGCCTACAAAATATCAATTGTAGCTGATTAAATTAGGGGTTGGTGCTCCTTGCAAGTTGGTGCTTGCTAAAATTCACCTGAGTGGGTGCTTAGAAAATCTTCGAGTGGGTGCTTGAAGTTGTGAAGTGGGTGCTTCACAGGTTGAGTGGGTGCTCAACCAAACCATTGTAAGCTTTGGAATTGGTGTTCCTAATAAAGCCTTGGTTTCAAGTGGGTTTTTCTCCAAAGGGTTTCCCACTATAAATTCTTGTGTTCAACATTTTTCTGTCTGATATATGTTTGACAAAATGCACATGATATAGTAACTACTCAAATTTAAGAAATTGTGGATTGATCTCTAACACTTGTTAATGTTGTTTCCCTTTTAATCATGTTATCATTTTTAGTCAAAGTCATGTGTCCATTATAGTTTTGTGTTACATTCTCAACTCATATTAAATTTACGAATCATTGTGAATAGAGTTAAGTGTCAAAATATTGTAAAAAAACAAAAATTGCCTCACAAACACATTTTCATTGTTATCCGCGTCTTGAAAAGAAAATATTTCACATTGAGGGGGAGAGATAATAAAAATGTGGATGTAACGAACCTTTATACCAAAACCTCGAGGTATTAGTGAAATCCACACATGAGGATCATAACATCCCACCACGCTTTTGAGCCCGAAATATTTGTTATAAGCGGGACCACGCCCTTCCTATACGAGCCCCGAAACACCGCAATGCCGACATAGCCACCCATGTCGGGACTCAAACCTAGGTGGTTTCTCTGATACCAAATGTAACAAACTGTTACACCAAAACCTCGAGGCGTTAGTGAAATCCACACATGAGGATCATAACAATGGAAATATTATAAGCTTAATATCCAAATCTAGATGAGATAAGCAATGCCACATTGGAGGAAGGAGGCACAAAAGGATGAAGGACAATCAATTTCAGTCATTCGTCACCAACAATAGGGCCACTCAACAATTTTGGTGGTATTTTTGTTTTCTTTTTAGTTTGTGTTATGTGATAGTGAATAAGAACAATAGATGTATTCTTGTTTAAATTTATAATAAGTGAGCATGTCTCCAAATGTAATCCCTTGATGTGAGATTGTACAAGAGATATGAGCCATAAGTACCAAAGTAAGAGATGTTCTTGACAAAATTATACGGTATATGTGATGTTCCCACTATTTTTGATTGGTTTAGTTGATGTTCCCATATTTGGTTGATATAGTTCCTTTGCATGGTTGATGAGTTCCCATAGTGGTTGATGTTCCCATGACTAGTCGATAGTGTTACCATTTCTAGTTGATGTGTTCCCACAATCAAATGCACATATGCAACATGTAGAGGAAGGTCAAAACATGTGTGTGTTGCTTAGTCAGAAGATGGTGTTTCTCCCCATGTTTTCACTTAGGGGGAATGTTAGGAATAATATTTTAGTACTCAATGGGTTAGCAATATTCATGTGGGTTAAAATAATACTTGTAATAGTTAAGAGTGTAAAATATATTATCTAGAATAATATATTGTGTGTGAGTAAATTATATAAGTGAGTTGTAATAACAACTCACGTAGATATTCTAGATGTGAGTAATTTGTGATTGAGTGATGTTCGGGATATTGAATGATTCATGGAGATTATGATATGACGGTTTCCTATTTTAAAGGAGATTAAAACTCTATATATTATGAATTCTCCATATTATAATTGATCTCAAATACATTGAATCAATAACATTAGTATTTTGTGTTATTTTTTCCAAATGATGTCAGCCTTGAAGCCCCTTTGGCATGAAAAATCATAAAATCTAAATTATGCCAAATATGTTTCTATTACTTATCGAGTCCATCAAGTTTCATTTTAGTTTCTTACAACCCAACAATCCAAGGATGATTGTCTTTCAAAAGATCCTTGAGGTAGTTTTTCTCGAGAGATCCACCCAAATCCTTACAATTCTATGAGAGGAACTTCATTTTGTGTAAGTCTTTTTGGGTTTCTTGGAGAAACCCTCTAAAGTCACCCAAGTCTTGGCTTGGACATTTTTTCCTCTTATGTTCTTATCTCCCAGTTTTTTTTTCTTCCCACCTTAGTAGGAAATCTAGTTTGGGTTTGATCAAGAACTTTTCTCGGAATAAGGCCTTCCTCAATCTACTTGAAAAATATATCTTGTTGAGTTTCCTTAGGGGAAGAGTGAATTACCCTTGTTATGTCTTCATGAGTGTCACTTGGGGAATTTAGCCATAAAATCATCGAGGTCCTCAGTAGTCGTGGGAAATTTTTAAGACCCCCACTAAAAACCTATAGATATTACTTGCGAATGTGTGAAAACAAATTTTGAAATCATGATGAATCGAAAGGAAATGGGCTTTGCACAACTGGAAATTCATTTGACAATGTTTTCAATGGTATCAATTTTCAGCTAGTTGCATGATGTATGGTATCATCTCTAGCATGATGTATGTATTTTCCAATAACAATGATGTGCATTTGGTGGCTTGTCTTATAGAGGCCATAAATTTTGATCCGGGAATTGAAACAAATCCATTTTTTTGACTGAAAGCTATCTAAAATATCTACATTGGTAACATGATGTATGTTTTCATCCAGAGAACATGATGTATGTTGTTGGCCGATAACATGATATATGTTGTTGGTCAGTATAAATAATACAAATTTAGTGAAATATCTTATGGAGGCCATAAATTTTTATCTGGAAACCAAAATGAATCCATTTTTAATGTGTAAAGATATCAAAAAATATACTTTGGTAGCATAATGTATGTTGTCGGCCCATAGCTTAATGTATGTTGTCATCTGATAGCAATTATGTAGATTTGATGGTCTATCTTGTGGAGGCCATAACTTTTGATCCGAAACCAAAATGATTCTATTTTTCTTATGGAAAGATCTTAAAAGATCTATCTCACTAGCATGATGTATGTTATTATCAATAAAATCAATAACATGATGTATGCTCTTTTGGACAATATAAATGATGTTAATTATGTGGCAATTGATAGGATGCATAGGAATTTTGATCAAGTGGAATTTGATCCATTTTTATCAAAATTCTAAAATTATCTATATGATATATATATATATATATATATATATATATATATATATATATATATATATATATAAAAACATACATATATAATCGATAATATATATGAATATATATAATTTGATGTTTATTATCATCTTAATTATATATGATTGATATGTGGAAATTTCATTTTTATGGTAAAAGTGATTTGAATATAAACATCGGGTAAACACTAGGTGAATCAAACCAAAAAAGTAGCTTGTACCTAGAAAATTTAGGAAAAACAAGTGATGAGCTCCTCAAAATTTATCAAATCCAAAATTCAAAAACCTGAATATTCTTGAATAAACAAATATTCACCACTAAATGTTTCCCCTACAATAGCTTAAATGGTCTCCAGTAAAGAACAATACCAATATTTGATTCAAAGAGTTGAAAAGGATTGGTGTCGGTAGGGGGTGGGTGGGAGTGCAATCTCTAGAGGGTTTTGGGTGCTTTCTCAATCTTCTTCTATATTTTTTTGAGTAGGAATGAATTCATCATCAATCTAGGTTGCAACATTTGAGGAGCATCGAACTTGTTAGGGAAATGTTTGGAGAGGAATTTTAAAGGGATGTGTTCCATTTTTTTATTCCTCTAACTTCAGAGAGGCCTTTCGAGGTTAACTTGAATGCATACTTTGTGCACATGAGGATTGTGAGCTTTGGGAAAACCCAATCAAAAATTTTTCCAATCTAATTTCCTATTTTCGTAGAATATATGTGTTCCATAGATGAAGGGGAGAAAAGGGAGTCTTACCCATATAGGAACCTCATAAGGTACATCTACTTAAGGGTCACGATGTGAAGTCCAATGGTAAAGAAAGAGAGTGATGGATCCCATAAACAACATAACACCCTAAAAAAATGGAGTCTCGTTCATCACTAGATGCAACGATGATGATGAAATAATTACACTCACATAGCTTGAGTTCAAAAGAGTAGATTTTAGGTCCCCAAGTGCTTGTGATCCATTTCTATAGTGTCAAGGGGATTGGACAAAGCCTAATAAAGTGGATGGTCAAAGCATGTGAATAGAGGTTTAGAACTGAGTGTTGGATACATTAAGAAGCCAACTCAACTAAAGGAATCTCATCAAATTTAGGGACAATGAGGTTTGATTTAGATGGTACAAATGATGTGAGGAAGCTGATGGAATAAAAATATGTGTTGGGTTGGGATTTTGGATTGATAACAATGGGATCATAAAGGAAGAGTGAAAAATATTGAGCCAAAACCCTAACATCACAACAAATCCATTCTCATAACTACCTTTATGTTTTTTTATGTTCTTAAATGGATGAATGTGTCTATAGGTATCTTTGTTAAATACAAGGTCTCTATATCTTCATCAAATTGTGTGGTATTTTTTTATGAATAAGATCTTATATTATATTAACAAGTAAAATGATACAAGATAATTTATTAAAAAATTGGGCGGTATGAAAGCATGCCCCAAAGCCACGATCAAACTAGGTGAGGCCTAGGAAAGTCAACTATATCAACATAACAAAAAACACTAGATAATGAAATTATGTCGCTATTGCAAAAATTTGACCAATAGAGGGTGGATCATTATCATCAGGCTAATCCAATCTAGGAAGGTCCTTACCACGACCGACATTTCCCAACCAGAGCGAGGTGGCCCTCTTCTTCATTTTCTTCCACAACATCACGAGTGGGCGAGATGGCTAAAGTTATTCTGGGGAAAATTTCCAACGGAGGTGGGAGGATCCACCATCATTGTGGGGCGCGTGGCCATGGTGGTTGAATGTGTTGGGACCAACAAGCATTACCGAATGGGGGGGGATGAATTTCATGGGCGAAGAGCCGAGAAACATTGCAAGCCCTAATCGATCTCGACGGCGAGAGATGAAGGGGGGATCCCCAACCCTCTTGTGAGGGTTTAGGGGGCGGAATAGGAGAGAAAGCTCCTCCGTAGTGGTTTTTAAACGAAATACCTTAAAATTGCAAAAGGGGACCTTTTTAATAAATAAATCTAGATTCTTGAAATGAATAAGTGACGAATTGGGAGTGGTTTCAATGACCACCTCGGGACTATTGATAAATGCCAAAGCTTAACAGGTGACTCGAATATGAGAACCTAGAGGGAGAAGGTGGCTCCTAATATATTGGGGTAGAGAAACAAAATTGTAATTGGGGTGTCACCCATTCTAATAATAAAGAAGGGTTTGAAGGTGCTCCACCTCGAGGGCCACCTTATTCGCTTGCACTTGAATCTGTAACACAACACATTGGAGATAACCACCAACTTATTATATATAGAGAAATGTTGATCAACTTCAACATTAGAAAATAAACAAGAATTCCTTTCTTTCCAAAGCCAAAAGAGAATTTCCCTCTAAAAGCATGCCAAATTTGGGAAAACATGTGAGGCATTCTAGGGTATTTTTGCATTGCATTAGATTAAGTTAATATGAGTTCCATATAACTTGCTTGATTTTTAGCTTGAGGTAGGATTTTTCTAAATTATGTCACTTCTTCCTTGAAAGATGGAGGCCATAGCCATTATTTATAAACTTGTGTTTTTTGTGAAATAATTAAAAAACATTTAGGGCATGTGGTTTTTTACACATAAATGAAGTGTAATAAATACAAACAAAAAACAAAAATAGGTAAGTTTAACTTCTCTTGAAGAATAGTATTGTACATAATGTACAAAAGAAAGTTAATTTATAATCACTTTATTTATTGCATTATTTAGCAATACTAAAACTTACATTTTTCCTCTTTAAGAAATTCTTAGTTACTTTGTATTTAACAGAGTTTTACCTTTTCCAATTCGAAATTTAAAATATAATAGTTGTTTCTTTAAATAAAATATGTGTATATCAAAGTTACATTGATATATGTCACATATGACAAAACAATTAACCAAAACAAACATTTTCATTACTTTTCTTTAAACATAATGGCAATGCTACTTCTATTCACAATCTTAAAATAATAATTGTTGAAATTTAGTTTTATGGAAATATGTCAAATATCTATTGAGTTATAGTGAAACACAAGGGAAATATTAAATCATATTGGTCAACACATCTCTCATGTGTAATTTTTCACATGGCGGTGCCATTTTTAAAGCTATTGTGGACAATTGTTCCTTGTGACTAGAGGAATAGGTAAGTAAGTGGGATTATCATTATCCCATCTAACTCCTGAATATATTTTTTCAATATCAACAACTCCATATAGTGGTAAGTCTCGAGGTCTAGTACTTGTTTCTAAACAATTGAAAGTATTTTCCCATGAACTCCATTGAATAATTCATCTTTTACCCACAAGTTGGAAGTCAACATGATTTTCTCTCTTGTATACATAAGTAATATGTGCTCAAGTTGCATACCATATATACTAGTTACATTTTGGTAGTATTTTTTCTTTGCTTTTACAAAATAAATATTTTATAATATATTACGAAAAACAAAACAATTTTCCATATAATATAATATTTTTGTAGTAAATTGAGATATATCAATATAACCCACACCCACACCCACCCACACACACACACAAGGATTTTCATACTCTATATTGCGATGGTGTTAGAGGACCCTCCCCCTCCTATGTCCAAAAGCCCTCAACTTTCTCAAATTCATTTAGATATGGTCCAGATCCCCTTTCCCCCGCATATACACTAAATTAGAGATTTGAAAACATATTTAAAGAAAACAACCATCACAACACACAATATACAAAGTAAACTATAAAACTTCCACACATAGGGAATATACCTATATGTTTGATATTGGAACTTTTTATTTTAAGAATTTATTGATTTCCTAATAGTTTTTGTTTGACTTAAAATTAATAATTTTCATTCAAAAGGATAATTACCAATCATTTATAATTATCGGAATAGTTCTTTGAAAATTCTTAATTACAATTATTTCCCTTTGATTTTAAATTTTAGTTTGTACTTAGATTTTGAGAATGTATCTTCATTGGAACACTCATGTCTTTAGGAAACTTATGTCGCATATGTATTTGAAAATGAAAAGTGAAAATTATATATTGTGCAAGATATGATCCCCATTATTTATAAGAATTAAATGCACTATACATATTATGGTCTTCATGAAATCAAAATTTACAAGAGTATAAATTAAACAATCGTAATTTGAAATACATGACTAACAATTTACACATAGCTTTTAAACTTGGAGTAACAAAAAAAAATATTAACAAACAAGTGTAGAGATTGGAGATGTGTGTAAGAGCATCTCAAAATTATATGTTTATTATTTCTTCCTATCTCAACATTGACTAAAAATACATATTATAGAAATATGAGTTACAAATAGCTTATGTTGCAATAACGGTTGTAGTAAGCAATGAAAAAGTAAAACAACCCTTGTGTGAGGATAGGAAAAATGATAAACAAACAAATTTTCATATTCTAAATGGTAGGAATTAAATTTATCAATGTACAATAGAAAATATGGAGGTTTTAAAAAAATTGTTTGAACTATTGCCAAGGTTTTATGTCGTTATGTGTGATCTTGATTTGCCCATAGAAGGGACATAAAATCTGCAATAGTTAGGAAATGACACTTATTCGATAAGGTGATGTTCCTTTGTGTTTGAGAGGGTTAGTTTCCCTAGTATGATGGTTTTTTTAATTTGTTGTGCTTTTAACCTAAAAGCACAAAGGAGACAAAAATGGGAAAAAGAAAGAAGAAGGGAGGTAATGGAGAAAGTGAGAAATGAAAGGAGATGGAAGGGATAAATCCACAACAAACTAAACACAAAGGAGTGTTTGGATAACTTAGGATAAACATAAAGGATTGAAACATCTTTCTCATACGAGGACAATAATATAGGCT